>MU857646.1:33427-127365 GCA_033296725.1 Corynascus novoguineensis
CCCCCCCCCCCCCCAGCTGTGTCAAAATAGCCCGGTGACACAAACATCTGCGAAAGGAAAAGCACTTTACACACGGATCTCTTCCAAGAAATAGGACAGAGTTGTGTGATTAAAGGTTTGAGGGGCTGACCATCGAGGTACACCACGACGGGCGTGGTTAGGTCCGTCGGGAGCGGCGAGATCATGCGGCATCCTCCGAGCCTCCTTGTCCCGGGCCGAGAGCTTGAAGTACGAGCCCATGTCTGCGCAATCATACGGCCGGTGGCCAGCTGCATGCAAAGATAGTTCGCCACTAGCTGCCTTGTGAGTCTGGGTGCTAGCTTTTCTCGATTTCTGGTACCTTGTCTCCAGCAGTCCGGAGTGGCAAGGGAGTATGATGCCGGTGACGTTCTTTATTGCAATTCGTGCAGCCCAGAAGATTGGTGATCAAGGGGTGATGAGCTGGTTGATGGACATACGCAAGTGGGATGTGCGAGTGGAGCAGGGGCTTCTGCGAGCGGGCGATGGTAGCGGGTACTGGCGGTAGCGTGTTCTGGTTGTTACACTGTTGCCCTTCCTTCGAGGACCGTCGCCCGCAGGCGTTCAAACGGGCACAGGCGGACCGGCCGTGGTCGATCTCCGAAGCATCCCGCCAGCCACACAAGACAGCCTGAGTTTCCAGAAGTCGCGGATTCAAACATTTAGGGTTAAATGAAGGAATGAGACACGAAAGGAAGAAAACAGGATGGCATTACGTACAGCCCGCCGGTGGCGAGAGGCAGAGAGTATCCAAGTTTCAGCCGGATTGTGTCAACTAAAGTGCTAGTGGGTGGGTCGAAGTTCAATATGGAAGATGCGAGTGCCACAGCAGCATACAGTTTGCGGCGCAGTATGAGGCATCAAATGGCAGCATCCGCAGCCTAGGGCAGCTGCATGTAAACCGTGACGCTCGTCCGTTGCGGAGATCTCCAGTTGACTGGCTGGTAACGAATGATGGCGAGATTATGCGGCTTGAACCAGAGAATCATGGGCACCAGTGGATGAGATTGCATTTGAAACACATCAGCCATGTGGTGCGGCGAAGAGCGTACATTCTCCGTACGGGTTGCCGGGTTCTCGCCTCTTTCGGTGACACAACATGAGGCGGTTGAGGCTGCTTGGGAAGTTTTCCACGGCCCGAGTCGGGAGGCTGTCTGGAGCAGATGCGTTCAATCCATACCACGGCTTCAGCCCGCCACCTACGGATCACATAGATTGATCTCGTATCAAGGCGCAGGAAATCAGACAAGGCCGTTGCGTTCGTTACGGTCGCGGCATCCGGGCGTAGCTGGTCCGAAAGTCGCGGCCCACCCAGAATTGGTGCCTCCTGACTGTGCGCATTAAGTTAGAGCCTCCCCAAAAATCAGAGAAGTCGAGCAACGGAAAGGCTTTTCTTCCGCGTTTTTAGTTTAGGATTGAAGTTGACCGCGAACTTTGCTAGGGGTGTCGGGCGGCCGGGGTTGCCTCTTTAAGCGCTGCCGGCCACGTTGGTAATTGTCCAGAAGTTTTGACACGGGGCAGAGGCTACTGAGTTCCCATCCACAAACACGCGTTGTCAAATAAAGCAATTTCCTGAGAATCTGCCAGCGATGTCTTGGTCAGAACAAAAAATTAAAGTGTTATGATATGGGGCGAAGAGGGAAACTAACCAAAGCCCTCAGCGCAAGTGCACCATGTCGCATCACGTTCCTGAGTGACCTACATGTACACCACGGTGCGAGAGCAAAGAGATCCGCATCAAGCGGACAGGATGCAGGATCCAGTAGCTCACCTGCGCCTATAGTGGTCCCGCTCGTGGTACCTGTCCCTATCTTTTCTATCCCGTCGGTCTCGATCCTGATCTCTACGATCCCGGCGAGGCCGTTCCTTGTCGTCCCAGCTTCTTCCGGCGTCTTCCCGCCGGTCATGTCGGTTGTCCCAATAGCGGTCTCTCTTGGGGCTTCGGCTGCGCCGCTCCGGGTCACGCCTCCTTCCATCGTGACCGGACTTATATCTTTCCCGGTGCCTATCTGGCGAACGCTCGTCCCGCCGACGCCGTTCTTCGTCTCGACCAAGGTCGCGACCTCGCGACCTGGGTGAATCCTCGTCTTTCTCGCGGCGCCCATGGAAGTCTTCCACCCCGTAGACCATCCGGTAGCCTCTGTCATCATCGGGCTCAACATCCTCGTTACGGTACTGTCGCCGCTTCTCCAACTCCTTCACACCACCCCAGCCGCCACCGCCTCTCCTCGCGGCAGCATTTCTGCGTTTCGTATTGGTCTCGTTTCGCCATACTTGGCTCAGGCGGCTCACACTCTGGCTAAAGTCGACGTGGATTCGGCGATCATCTATCAGAACAGAATCCATCTTCGAGTAGGCCTCCTCACAGCTTTTCTGATCTTCGAATTCAATGAAGGCATATTGCAAACTGTCGCCCGTTTTCGCGTCCCGTATCACTTCGCAGCTCAGGATTTTGCCGAAACGGCTGAAGATGAGTTCCAGGTCTTCGTCGGTCGTAACCGGGTTTAGCTTGCACACGAAGAGCACGTTCTCCGGAGGCTTAACCTCGGCAAACGGTAGATCCCCCATCATCTCAAGTGTGAGGGCTTGGGCAGCGGCTTCGCGCTCTTTCCTTCTCCTCTCGGCTTCGGCAGCTGCTTCCTCGTTGGCTTCCTCGTCGAGAAGCTCCTCGTCCTCGGCAATGCGCACGGTCGCTAGCTGTTCCTTGGTGGGAGGGGGGGAGCTGCTGGGTTCTCGCAGCCCAGCGGGATCCGGGTAGGGATCATCGAGAATGACTGTGTGCTTGATGCGTATGTCCACGAGGGGATGTCCGCGATCGTCGACGATGGCGTCGTTGATCTTTTCTAACACGTCAAATCCTTCGACAACTTTGCCAAATATGGCCGCCTTGCCATCCAAGTAATCCGTATTGTCCCCTAATGTCACGATGAACTGTGAAGCCGCTACGCGTCGATCTGGATCGGAAGGGTGGGGAGCGGTCGCCATACTGACGGTGCCACGCTCGAGGTGTTTAAGTTTTGGGTGGAAGAGTGCGGTAAAAGTCCTATCGGCTGGATCGCCCGAAAGGAGACCCCAAATCGAGGTGCCGCCATCGGATTGGGGAGCCATGGGCCCGAGAGGGTCGCCAGTCTGGAACGAGAAAGATTTTTGAACCGAGTGTATTGGGGAAAAGTTGTAGTATTTGACCTTGCAAAGCTTTAAGAAACTGAACAGGGCAAAGTCAGCAAGAATTGAAACTGGTTGCGATTGGGGCTACCAAGGCGTAGTAGCAGCAGGGACAGCTTACTTCTCGCACATCTTGGGCGCGTAATCGACCAGCAAGTCGATGACGATATCACCCGCGCCGGTCTCTAAGAGGACGGACATATTGGTAAGCTTCCGAAACGGCAATATGACCCGCACCGGTAAAGGCGATGCGCCGACGGCTGAAGTGTTTCGGAACGGGGATACTAAACAAAGGACTGTTGAGGTGTTGTGATGATAATGTTCAACGGAACCAGACCTGCGCATGGGGCGAGATTGCCTGCCGGATGGAAGCTTTACGAAAGGGGTTAGGGTTGATGTTAGATCAAACCACGAGCCCCACGGCGCCCAGCTTACCCCAAGGGTGGGTTTCCAGTCGCCTGGGTCTTTTATTTTAAGTCGCTTAACATTAACATTGCAACTTGCACGGCGCAGCGATTGCTAGAAGCATTTCCCTCTCAATTCATTTAAGAACAAAATAAAAATGAATCCAGTGTGCCAGATAACTTTTACCAAACCGAAAAACCGGCTGTAGTCTCCATCCTGCAATGCCTTTTTACGCTCAATCCACCCAAGAAAATCCGTCGCCGAAGTGAAGCAATTCTTCAAGATGCCGCTCGAACTCCCGATGATGACCATAGTCTTCTGAAAATGAATTATAAATCCGTAACATTGGTATCCAAAGAAGCAAAGAATCAACATGCGAAAACCATCAACGCCTTTCCAAGTGCCTGTTTCGAACTGAAACCACGAGTCCCACCCAATAAGAAAAGAAGATAAGTCTAAATCTTGAGTGTGTCCACCGCTGGGACCTAGGGCGTGGGGTGGAGCAGCATGCCAGCCGATCACCTCGCCCGACCCCCGGGCTGAGCCATTTTCTTCGGTCCGAGCAACACACTACCGCGAAGGGAACGATACTCCGCGCCGCCGCCCGACCGTCCGCCCGGCGCCGGGCTAGGTCTGATTGCTGCGGCCGCTCGGGCCGTTTTGGGTGGTTCACACCAAAGTAGGTACATCAAACTATGACCCGGGGGCGCTGCGCCGGCGCCTGCCGCTCCGCAGCTCACGCTCCGTATCCATGAGGCGGCATTGCACCCAGGTGCGGAACGTGCGGTCCCCGCGCACCGCCTCGCAGTTGAGCAGCTCGGTCAGCGCGCGCTTCATGCCCTCATTGACGCCGCACAGCTTGGCCTCCTCGAGCGCCACTAGGTCGGCTGAGGACAGCGCAACGTCGTCATTGTTGGGGTGATGATGACGGAGGCCGTTGCCGTTGGGATAGGAACCGCTCCTCGGGACGGGCAGTGAAAAGGCGTGTTGCGGCGGTGACGGTTGACGATGGGATCGGTCATCAGGCGATCGGGACATAAACGCACGCGTCGTTGGAGAGACCGCCGTTGGGCTCGGTGGCACGGGCGTGCAGAGTGAGTTTTGGCTGCTGGCTAGTGCTGTTGGCCGCAACTCGTCGAGATGCTGCCGCAACGACTCGTGTTGTTCGTGGAGCAGGAGGTACTTTTGCAGCGCGAGATCGTGGCAGTGGTGGGGGTAGGGGCGCACCGACGCGGTCGGCGGCTCAAGAAGGTTGTCCATTGTTATCGGGCTGGCCAGCTTCCTAGTATTGGGACTCATGTTCCTGGTCGTAGGCTGTGGTAGAGGCTTCCGAGTGTGTGTTGCTTGGGGCTCGAGAGTATTGACAGCCGAACCATTGGAAGGTGAAGGAGGTTTATAAGTGGGATTGTGATTGCTTGTAGACGGCGACCTCTCGACGGAATGGAATAGACGGACGAGTACTCCTATAGGTACTCGGAGTTGGGATCGGGCGATTGCGTTCTGAGTAGTTCGACTTGGGTAAAGAAACTGATGGTTGGAGCCGACAGCACAGGGTTTGTTTGTTGCCAGTTGTTGATTGTTTGCTCCGCTATTAAGTGTAAGTGGCGGGAGTCGTGAAAGATACGGAGTCGGAACAATAAGGGAGACTGAGTCGAGCACTGGGTCGTTTCGCGGTGGGGCAGCCCGTTTCCGAGTTATTGGGCTTCGTTTTCTGCCAGAAGTAGGAACTCTAACGGGTTTGGTACTGAGCGGTCAGAGAGCTCCGCGATCGTCAGGTTGGCGTCACTCGTCCTCGGATAGAAGGTGCTGGTAGGTGGACAAGACGGTGACGGGTGGAGACGATAGCCGGGGATTGACTCCGGGCCGCTGGCAAGTCGTCTCGATACGCCGTGGATTGATGAACGAACATGGAGATGCGCTGATCTTTTTGTTGTTCCTGGGTTGATAGGGCGGAGCAACAACGAAGCAGGTAACCAGAACAAATCTTTGAGGATGGCTTCGGCAGGAGGCTGCTCATATCATGGAAAACCCCTAGCTTGCACAATATCGGCTTCGGGTATCATCATTTTACTGGCAGCTCAAGGGGGGCCTGCTGATATGAGGTACGACTAACTTGGTAACCCCCCAAGTTCAAACAAAAGAGCCCCATTTCCCGCCGGTAATTCGCGGTGGGGCCTGCCCCTCCCGTTATTTTCCAGAAGCGCAAGGGGTGTTCCATGTGTGAACGCTCACGGCAAGCTTCCAGGGCGATTGCCATGCGCTAGCTGCTGAGCGCAGCATGGTGGGCGCGTTGCCTCCAATGAGCGCCTGTCCAAGATGCACAAAAGGCGAGAGTCCAACGGTCCGGCCACGACCGCCAAGGCATCGACCAAGGGCCAGACCACGAGCTAGTGGGGCCTAGCTGTTAGAGACAGGGCACGAATTGTGAATGCCACTTCACGTCTGTACAGTACTTTTTATGCTGCCAATTACAATTGGTCTGTGGTGTTCAGATGACCTCTTCTGACAAACTGAAAGACCGGCCGATCACGATGCCGCAGATATCTTGTACGCGCTCGAATTGTAGGGGCCCAATGTAAAGTTTTGTGTCTTCTAAAGAGAGTTTGAAAACAGCTCTCCTCCAATTGCTTAAGTGAAATTGCCAGGTCGTCATCGGATTCCCACGCAGTGGGTCCACCTCTTGCTTCCCGATCGCGATTCAACCTGCGGTAACGCCCGGTAGTGATCGGACTGATGACGCATAGAAACGTCAAAGTTAATTTTCGTATTTCCCAGAAACAACGTCACAGCCGACACTTAGATAGCTGATGGTTCTTGTTCGGTATTGGATGAGAATGGTCGAAAGTTGTGTGACATTTCTATGAGTAACAGAAGGCAAAGGTATCATATGACTCGTGTGGAAAAGTTCTACTCATCGTTAACTCAATCACTCAATTGCGCCACTCATCATACAATCCAAACTCAGCCTCCAATTTCCATTTCACCGCAACAGTAGCCCCTCCACCCAAGCTCGCGTGGTGCGAGTCTGGTTGCTTGCAGCAGCTTGTCGGCCAGTCATATTCCAATCTTCATCTCAAGTACCTCAAATTGAAAATCCATTGAACGCCACGTCATAACCAACCGGAACAGTGACTTGGCTTCAGACAAAGAAGCAAAGGAAAGTTCGCTCAGAGATTTGAGAACTAACGTTTCTGGTACTCCCCAGCTCAGTCCTCTGGCTCAATCATATCCATTTTGTCCAGGAAAGCATACACCGATCCGGTAGGAATGTACGCATCATAGGCTCTAGTCCACCAGGCGGCAAACGAGTTCGGTTTGGGGTTGGGTGAAGGGACAATCTTGTCAGACGTCAGCATGGCGATCTCGCCCGTGCCGTCGCCTAGCTCCTCCTTGCCGCGCACTTCGCCGAAGCCGAGCAGCTCGAGCACCCAAGCACCCTGCAGTTCGGCGAGCACACCGGCCGAAACGATGGCGATGAAGCCGTCAAGCGACTCCGGGTGCCGCCGCGGGAAGGCGAAGGCGTCGTCGGCCTCGTCAGTCGCCCTGCCCAGCGCCGCACGCATCGCTGCCCCCATGCCGCCTGTTCGCCCCCGCTCGACGTACCCGATGACGCCGTCCAGGCACTCTTCCACCATCTTACGGTTCCACCGCCGCTCGCCCACCGCGTCCGAGATGCGAGTTTGCAGCTCGTCGTCGTTCCACTCGGCTCGAAACAGCAGCTCTGTCACCTCCTTGGCCACTTCCTCCACGGTGCGCGTGTCGTCTTCCCGGGTGTAGTAGTAGCCACGCTTCTCGTCGTCGTGGTCCCAGTGCGCGTGGCCGTCATTGGAAGTGGCGGGGGTCGCAGCTCCGTAATGGTGATAGTAGCTCATGGTGTCGTGGGGCGGGTACGGCGCGTCCCCATCATCGTCATCCGAGTACAGCGGCGCCATCTTCTCATCGTAGATGAGCTGCGTGTACCCTTCCTGCCTCGTCTGACGGCGAGCCACGCATCCCAGCATTGCGCGGACAGTCTCCATCTTTGTGGTTGAAATGCTTGGTGGAGAGGTTGGTGCTGGTTTAGGCTGCGCGGACAGAGCAGTTGTCTTGTCTAGAGTTGTCTAGCAAAAGCCGAGAAACAGGCTGCTGCTGTGGGTGAAGCGAAAGAACGGGTTTCGAAGAGAGGGAGGGGACGGTCCTTTAATCCTTCGGACTCTCCATGCACTTTGCGGATATCTTCACCACGTCTTACCATTTTTTGGCGAGCATTGCTGTTGTGAAGCCATATCGCGTGGCTTCGGGTCACGGTCAGTGGCCGGTCAGTGGCGGGCCTGAGAACGTTTGGGGAAGGCTGGGCCAGCAAACTGGCCATGGCCTCCTTTTGGGGCCCGGCAGTCGAACTGCAACAATTTGAACATGAGGCCGCCATTATAGACTATGGAAGTCATCTTGCCACTGCGGCGTGGATCGGACTGGATGTGTTTGCATTTGGACAATTTGGCCTGGGCGCATTGGATCGTCGTGGAAAATGCTCCTATGACCCGAGCAAACTACTCGGGATACATGGCTGATGATACTGGCCTGTTGGTCGGTCCACTGGCCACGACCGCTCAAGGCTACCAGTAGCCGAATGATTGACAGCAGTTAATGCTCTTGAACCTATGCTTCTCCAGGCTGGAATGAGTAAAGACCTCGTGACCTCAGCCAGACGACGTAAGGATCGAACCACTGGGAGGGTATGTAGCGACTGTTAAGCACATGCTGAAGCATGGAATCACAGATCCAGAGTCTTTCAGCTTCTCGCCATACATCCTCAGGCCGGGGGTAGGGCTTGAAAGGGTGGCATGAATGATTTCAATTGACATAAACCGCTCTTAACAAGAGCGGCTTGATTCACCGACCAGAAGCGCCCATAGAAATTGAGAGTGCAACAGGGCTCTTTAGGGTAAGTCTGTTCATGGCAGAGAGTCAGGCTGGAGACGTCGGCGGATTCACCGGGCGGGGGCGTTACTTGGCGCGTGTTAGCATTTGAAGGTTGGCTGAGGCTTTCCTACATCTAGGATGCTGCAAGAGCGAGCACATAATTGTCTTACGCAGCATGTCACCCGCTCGCTCGAAGCTCATATCGGGGCGGCAAGCAAGTATTCCACCCCAGCCTGGATATCTGGTCACCGAAATCGTCCATGCTCCTTTCAGCGTGTAGTACGCTCCTGATGCACCTTCCAAACTCCGAGGCCATCTAAGCGTCAAAGAAACAAATCAACAAAACCCCGGGCTCCGCGCCACACTGCGTGCGGAAGACGGCGGGGACGAGAGCTGGCGCGTCAGCCCAGACCACACCTAATCATCGGGCGTGCCAGGGCGGCTGCCCTTGTACAGGACAGTTCGTTGCCCGCCGTCCTCTTCCTGGTCCTCCCTCCCGAATTTCGTCATGCTGAACTCGGGTACCCGCCGCGAGAGTGGCCGGAGAAGACCGCCATGATTCTGTTTTGCTCGGCGGGCCCGCTCTGCTTCGCGTTCTTGGTTCGCGAGTTCTCGTTCGGCATCGTCGTTAAGGCACGTGCCCTCGATGCTAAGATACCCGTAGTCGCCTGCCAAACCAACGTCGAAATTTTTGATGCGGAATCGCAGCTTGCCACCGACCTTCTTCCCCTTCTCATCAACCCAGTAGCCCGTCGTATGGATCTGCTCCACAACCTGCAGCTCTTCGCCGTCGAGGATGTCGGACTGTTCTTCCCGCTGGCTCTCATTGTCGTCTGCTTGGGACGCGTTGACTTTGGCACCTCCCTTGGCCAAATCAACCCACTTCCAACCCTCCGGTAAGCGCCTTGCCTCGATGCTTGCATTAAACTTGCTCCAACACACCACGCCGATATGTCCCTCGCTCTGCAGTTGCACGACTCCCTCCATCCACTTGCCGCGAGATGGAACGAAGAGGTGGGCGTCGAACGTCAGCCAGCCAAAGCCGACAGCATACTCGTCGATGGAGTGCAGTAGGGCTGGGGTTTCGTCGGTAGGTGGGTGCGTAATGCTGGCCTTGGCCGGTCTGTCCGAAAGGTTTAGGTTGGAATAACTGAGGAGGACGCCGCGCAGAACTGGTGAATAGTGGTTCAGGAGCGGGTCAAGATGCTGGGCCGCCACGTTGGTCAAAGGTTTGTCGAACCCAACGGGGAAAAAAGGGACGTAGAGCGAGATGGTTTGTGTGAAAAAAGGAAAGTCGGAATCCTCTGGTGGCTTGACGGCCGACTCCCGAGTCGATTCCTGGGAAGTGGATGTATTCGCAGTTGAGCTCTGTTTGCTCTTGCGCTTCTTTTCTTTCCCTTCGCCATCTTGCTTGGTCAGGTCTTCCTCCGCCTCTTCGACAATATCAGACTTGTGCTTCTTAGACTTCTTTTCTTTGCGCTTCTTGTCGGACTTGCGCTCCTCTTCCGCCGGCGGTAACTCCACCGGGTCAACGTCCATCGCATCAGACTCGGTGTGATCGGCATCCTTGGCCCGTTTGCTCGACTTCTTGCGCTCCTTCTTTGCCTCTTTACCCGTTACCCCATCTCGTCCATCTTCGCTGACCGCCTCCTGTGCCCTCTGTGTCTTCTTTTTTCTCACTGGAAGCTCCGCAGAATCGAATCCTTTTTTCTCATGATGATCTGATTGTTCGCCTGTGTCCACGCTTTTCGTCTTCTTCGACTTCCTCGGCGTCTCTTCTATGACCGCGGTATCATCGTCCTCCCGTGCCCGCTTTTTCTTGTGGTCAGACTTTGTTCGCTTGTGTTTTTTCTCGGTTTTCGGACTGTTGGCAGTTGTCGCATCATGCGAGCTTTCGCCCACGTTTGCAGACATATTGGGCGCAAGGGGAGCTTGATGATGTCGGCATGAATCGTGGATAGTCCGCTTGTCGCTTAGGACGGGTTCTTCAAAATCGCAAAAAAATTGTTGGATCGCTGCTTGCAGGCTCACATTGACCAATAGAAAGCATGGAACCGATAAGGAAGTGTGGGGTCCAAGTAATCGGTGTTCCAAGAGTGCACTTTGTGCCTTTGTAGCTTTCGTCTGTGGTAGTTTCCAAGCACACTGGCACAACAGGCGAATGTTGGCAACCTGTCGCTATTTCAGATTGATGAAAAAAATGGTTGAATTCTGAGGGCTACACTATCTGGTATTTGCACTCTGGGCCTTGCCTAAGACGACGTTATCGATCTTGAACCTGCATGGAAAGCATTTCGTCAAATCCGAGCTTCCAGTTTCTACGGCAGTCATGGTAATAGCGAACTTGGAGAATGAATGCTCTGACCTGCGTGTTACTTGACCAAAGGCAGCGAAGAGGTGTAGACACTGAGAGCGTACTTGTTCTTAGGAGTTATTAAGATAGTCGATCGAGTGCAGGGCAATTTGCAAGTCTGCTCAAGACAGGACCCGATGCTATGCGCAACTTCGGAAGCAGGCGGGGTCGGGGTGAGGGGCAGGTTTACAGGGCAGGGCGCGCCCTTCGGGAGCCGGATGAGGTCTTCACGCGTTATTCTGTCGTGATCTTTCTGTGTTGCCTCGGCTGACTCCGTTTACTGCTCCCAGATTTATTTGCAAATTGAATTGGGTTCAATATTCCACTTCACTTGTCACAACGGCACTGGCGATCGAACATTCGCACCCTAATCTCGTGCAATTCGCCATATAGCGCCGACTCCTTTCTCCGAAAGTCTCGTTCGGAAACACACCATCATGTCATCCTTTGCAGCATCCAAGATTCTCATCTTTGGTGGCACGGGCACCATCGGACGGTACATTACGACGGCCCTGCTCCACGCTAAACCCACCTTCCAGCAACTGGTGCTCTTCACCTCGCCCAACAGCGCGAAGGAGAAGGCCTCGCAGTTGGACAAGTGGAAGTCGGAGGGCCTCTCGGTCATTGTCGGTGACCTCACGTCCGAAGATGATGTCAAGGCCGCCTACAACGGCGTGGACACGGTCATTTCGGCAGTGGGGAGAGGCGGGCTCCAGCATCAAATCAACCTATTGAAGCTGGCCGAATCATCCGAGAGTGTCAAGTGGTTCCTGCCTTCCGAGTTTGGCACCGACATTGAGCACAATGACAAGAGCCCGAACGAGCGCCCCCACCAGCTCAAGCTGCAGGTTCGCAAGTACATCCGCGAGAACCTGAAGAGGGTCAAGGTTACATACGTGGTGACGGGCCCGTATTTCGACATGTGGGTTAACGCCGGCCCCGGTCTTGAGATCGCTGGTGGATTTGTTCCCGAGCAGAAACGGGCGTATGTGATTGGAGATGGCAACGGAAAGGTTGGGTTTTGCACAATGCGAGAGTAAGTCCCGTGGCCTCTCCCGTGTTGATCCAGTACTTGAGGCTTACCAAAACCCGGCAGCGTCGGCAAATTCGTGGCTGCGACATTAAAATCTCCCGAAGCGTCTCTCGGCAAAGCACTCAAGGTGCAGAGTTTTGTCGTCACACCCAATGAGGTTTTGGCCGAGTATGAACGACAGACCGGCTCCAAATGGGAGGTGATCAAGACATCTCTGGACGACATCCGGGCTTTCGAGGATAAGTTGTGGAACGAGGGTGAACCTCGTGCAACGCTTGTCACCCTGCGGCGTATATGGGCCGAGGGAGGCACACTGTATGCCCAAAACGACAACAGCGTTCTTGCGACTCAGTTAGAGGAGTTGGACTCCCTCGAGGTTGCCGTTAGCAAAGCGCTTGCCGGAGGATACAAGCAAGACACATTCTAGGCGATGCTCAAATGGGGTATTAAACCGCATAAATGAATATACCTAAATTATTGCATATATTCCGAAGTTTCGCAACACTGCCAATCAAACGATATCATGTATGCAACTAACCAGGGCTCTTTGAGTTTCCCCGCGAGAATGCTGTCGGTTTGCAGCTGCCTGGCGCCATTGTTTCTTAGGCCTAGAACAGCTAAGCCGCGGCGGCAGGAATCCTAAAACGACCCAGAGCTGCTACGCTGCTGTGTCAATTCACCTTTCATCTACAGACGGACGTATCGCGCGTCAACTCCAGACTTGCCTCCAACAAAAACACCCATTCAACAATGTGTGTCAATTAGCGACTCAGTTTGACTAGCAGAAAATCGAGTGCTGTTCGCAATGCCTCCATCCCTTGGCGATGTTACGCCCTATCTTGTGGTGCTCGTGGCGGTGGCCACCCTTGGCCCGCTCCAGTTCGGCTATCACTTGGTGAGATGACAATCATCCATGTTACCCTCTTTATCCTATCTCGTCCCGCTCAAAGGAGACGGCCTTCTAACATTGTCTTCACTAACAGGCCGAATTGAACGCACCCCAAGATGTTATCACTTGCCAGAAGAAGTCGGTGTCGTTGAAGGATAAAGTGCTGTCACTCGGGTACAAAAAGAGCTCCACCACAACTGTCGACTGTATTCCCATGACCCCGGCGTCCTTTGCTGCCATCTCGGCCATGTTCACTGTTGGCGGATTGATCGGGGCTCTAGCCGCCGGCCCGTTCACATCCCGCCGTGGCCGGCGCCTCTCGATGCAAGCCACAGCCGTGTGCTACCTTGCCGGGTCCGTCGTTGAGACTTTTGCCGCGTCGGTCACCATCATGATTATCGCCCGTTTCCTTACTGGTATCGGAGCGGGGGCAAGCACGGTGATTGTGCCGCTGTACATCAGCGAGGTCGCGCCGCCCTCAAAACGCGGCTTCTTCGGCGCTTTTACGCAGATCAGCATCAACGTGGGAATCCTCTTCACTCAGACCTTGGGCTACTTCATGAGCCACGACAGCGCGTGGCGGTGGATTTTTGGCACTGGCGTTATTGTGGCCGTCGCCCAAACCCTCGGCTTGTTGATCGTCCCAGAGAGTCCATCCTGGACGGCAAACGTCAAGGGCGACGTGGCTAGTGCTCGTCGCGCTCTCCAGCGAATCCGAGGTAAGAATAATAATATTGACGAGGAGGTGGAGGCTTGGGGAGCAGGTGACGTGAAACCCCCTGGCGAACGAGAACGTCTGTTGGCAGGGGAATATGCCGAAGCGGTCGAAGCCGGCACTGGCCTTTTGTCTCCGCCGCTCTCGCCCGGTTCGCGAGCGCCCAAGGCGCACCTGGGTTTCTTGGAAGTCGTCCGCGACCCGCTGTACCGGCCCGCCATCATTGCTGTCGTCGGCATCATGTTTGCCCAGCAACTCTGTGGCATTAACTCTATAATCATGTACTCCGTGTCGCTGCTTAACGACCTTCTCCCCATTAGCTCGGCGATTTTGACTATTATCATTTCGGTCATCAACCTCGGCATCACCATCGCCGCGGCGCCGCTTCCGGACCGCCTCGGCCGCAAGACTTGCCTTCTCGCTTCCATTATCGGTCAAGGGTCAAGCTCCCTCGCGCTTGCCCTCTCCATTAGGTTTGAACTGAAGATCCTGTCAGCGGTGACGGTCCTGCTGTTCGTTGCCTTCTTCGCTGTTGGTCTTGGTCCCGTGCCGTTTATTATGGCCTCTGAGCTAGTTGGACCGGAGGCTGTAGGGGCCACACAGTCCTGGGCACTCGGCGCAAGCTACGTTGCGACTTTTCTCGTTGCCTACCTGTTCCCCATCGTCAACCAGGCTCTGAACGATGCGTTGGGCGGGGCGGGTTGGGCATACTTTATCTTTGCTGGCTTCGCGCTTTTGTGGGCTGGGTTTGTCACGAGGAATGTGCCTGAGACGAGGGGAAAACGAGATGTCGATGAGGTTTGGGGGCGGACAAGACGTATTGACTGAAAAGTGATAGCGTGAAAGCTCTCCTAGTCAAATTCAATGAAGCGGAATTATGGACCTGCACTGCAAGTACATTTCCTGCTCTTGAATGGGTCATAATGTCTGTTGGAAGGCTCGCTTATTTCGAACCATTTGTTCCAACAAGCCAACCCCGGCCCTTACGCCGTCGATGACCAGGACTTTTTTGGCGTCCTCAGGGCCGTACTTCTGACCGGCCACGGAACGAATGATCTCTTCTAAACCGGCCATGCCAGCGCAGCCCATAACAACGCATTCCACTCCCCCCTTATCTAGGAGTCGCGCCGTTGCCTCTTCTAACTTCTTCCTCACCACTTCCGGATCTAAACCACCATGGAAATCGCCCGCGTTCAGTCCTGTCGTTTCCACACCCGCAAACTTACTGCCACGCTCCCCAGCCTGGGTGCCCAAGAAACGGCTCACCCCTTCGGTCAAGTGCTCTTCCCAGAACTTGCCGGTTGTCACAATCCCCCATTTCTTGTTCGGGCGCAGTAGAGACAAAGAAGTAAGGATGCTAGCTTCGAAAATGCCTGCCACAGCTAGTTTGCCGAACTCGCCATCCTCCTCAGCCAGCATGCCCACGAGCGGGTGGACGCTGAAGCAAGCCACTAACACCGCATCATACTGGCTAAGCAGGTTTGTTGCTTTCAATTCCCGGATCACAACCTGGGTGCTTGTTCGAGCATCCTCTCCGTCATTGATGCTCTCAGGACTGTCTCCTGGAGCCGTAAACGTATGGATCTCGGTGGACTGAAAGGAGTTAGCCCGCCCTTGGAGATTGGCGGCCGGGTGCATACTTGGGACAACTCCATGCATCTGAGACCGTGCTCCAAACCATGCGTCATTCGCTTGGACGAGTTTGGGTTGATGACCAGGATTTTGGTGTTTCTTCTCACGAGATTGGTCGCCATATTGCCAGTTACACTCGTAAAACGGTTCTTTCACTGGCGACGTGATCGGGATAACTATAGGGGAGTTGTCAATAGCTGGGGGGTTCTAAACTTGCCACCATCGACGTCTCATGGTTGTCATGCATATCTTTTGGGAGACCCACTTGTGCCCTGGCTTTGGTTGCTCTGCGGGGTATCACGTGGGTCCACAGTCCCCCTTGTATGTACGCCCCAGCCACAGCGCTGCTGACGCAGTGGGAGGGAGAGGCGCCAGGTTCCCGTCGAGGTGCTGCCAACCCAGCCGCAACCCCACCATCAACGTCTCCACGGGCCTTCATCACCTTCCCATAGCTTGTGGTCGACACCAAACAGCTGAGCTTGCTGACTGCAAACCATCTCCGTCACAGTATTAGCTTGTTTTTTCAACACTTAGATCATGGCGAACCCACCCCCCATAGGTAAGCCCAATTGCACAATTCCGCCTCGGTGTAGCGACCGCATCGTGTCGCGCACCACCACCTTGCAGCATAGCTAATTTGCTTGTTCCATACGTTCACAGTGCTCGATGGCGGTACCGGCTTCCTCAAGGTTGGCTATGCGGCCCAAAACTTTCCCGAGTTTCAGTATCCGTCCATCGTCGGCAGGCCGATCCTCCGTACCGAAGAGAAGGGCGGCAGCGACATGGTGATCAAGGACATTATGTGCGGAGACGAGGCTGCCGAAGCACGCACTATGCTTCAAGTTAGCTATCCGATGGAGAACGGCATCGTCAAGAAATGGGACGACATGCAGCATCTTTGGGACTACACCTTTTACGAAAAGTTAAAGATCGACCCGCGCGGCCGCAAGATTCTTCTCACCGAGCCGCCCCTGAACCCGCTAAAGAATCGCGAGCAGATGTGCGAGGTCATGTTCGAGCGGTATGGGTTCGGTGGAGTCTACGTTGCCATCCAGGCCGTTCTGGCGCTGTATGCCCAAGGTACCGAGTCCCAGAACGGCACGGGCTGAAGCGCCTGCGTTCGTGCAACCGCACTAACCTGGTTCACTCTTCGCAGGTCTCAGTTCCGGTGTGGTGGTCGATTCCGGCGATGGTGTGACGCACATCGTCCCGGTCTACGAATCTGTCGTCCTTAACCACCTTACACGCCGCCTCGACGTGGCCGGTCGCGACGTCACCCGCAATCTTATCGCTCTCCTGCTTCGCAGGGGATATGCATTGAACCGTACGGCCGATTTTGAGACAGTGCGCCAGATCAAGGAAAAGCTCTGCTACGTTTCCTACGACCTGGAGCTGGACAAGCGGCTGAGCGAGGACACGACGGTTTTGGTGGAGAGCTACACCCTCCCCGATGGGCGGGTAATTCGCGTGGGTTCGGAACGGTTCGAGGCCCCGGAGTGCCTATTCCAGCCGCACCTGGTCGACTGCGACCAGCCCGGCATCGCTGAGTTCCTCTTCAACACCATTCAATCCGCCGACGTCGATGTCCGTTCTTCGCTCTTCAAGGCCATCGTCTTGTCGGGCGGCAGTAGCATGTACCCGGGCCTGCCGTCGCGCCTGGAAAAGGAACTCAAGCAGTTGTGGCTAACACGGGTACTGGGAGGGAACCCGGAACGGTTGAGCAAGTTCAAGGTTAGGATAGAAGACCCGCCGCGGAGAAGGCACATGGTCTTCCTAGGCGGTGCAGTGTTGGCCAACATCATGGCCGACAACGAGAACATGTGGATCTCGAAGCAGGAGTGGGAGGAGCAAGGCCCCAGAGTTCTGGAGAAGCTGGGTCCCAGATAATTCAGTCCGGTATAGCAAGCGTTGCACTTTTAGACGACGGAAAACAGAGACAATGTATATGCCGACGTTGCGCGCTCCTTTACAGCTGTTGCAGGTGCAGAAAAAGACATAAAACACACCAACTTCAATGTGCAACACGTCTCGGAGAGCGTGGACGCTGTGAATGGAGAAGTACAAGGAAAAGCGACCATTCTACACTATGCTCAGTTGGCCATACGCTGCATCACGCGGTCAAGATGCCCGCTGATTCAGCCGTGCCCAAGAGCGGTTAGCATAATGTGTGTCCCGCTGCAGTGCGCCTGCTGTGGATCGGCCAGTCGCCAAGAAATTTCGGAGATCCATTGCCACCCACACTCCCTGCACCATGCTCCGAACTGTATCACTCGTATCATTCGCATCCTCAACGCGGAGCTACCCATCGTCTGCCAATGGTCCGCGCGGGCTTTTGTCGTTTTGGGCAGCAATGAGCGCGCACGGCAGCGCCGGCAAATTTCGCTATTTGGTCTAAACGCTCCGACTTCTCCGCACTTGAGCGAACCCGTCGGTCACTGCTGACTCGTCCCATTCGGTAATCGCGACCCATCTGGGCCCATCCACTCAACATTTTGGCCTCCGAGCGATCCCCTGGGTACCACGGGTACCCAGCTCCAGCAAATGAGCCTCACAAATCCGCCGTCAAGCGCGACCGGGCCGGGGTCGGTCTCCGCCGTCCGAACCCAGACATTGAAGAGGAGCGTCCAGGCCGCTTTTGAGGGTAAGGTTATGGATCCTTTTCTTGTCTTCGTCCACCTGTCGTTCTTGTTCTTGGGTATCTCGTCCATCAAGGCGAACCCCATCCCCATTTCGTAAACGGGCTGTGGCTACCCGAAGAGCCCGAGCTTTGTCAAGTTCCTTACTCGGCTCTCTCGCCCCTTTGGGTGATCCTAGCCCTTAAGGGTGTCTCCGTTCCTTTTTTTTTTTCTTTTTTATCCATTGCCTTGTTCGGCACCATATGCTGGGTGGTGGTTGGTTTGTTTTAGACCAACAAGTGTTCCGGACCGTTATGGAAAACCGTCAACATGCTCCGCCGTACTCGACCGCCCAGCACTCGGTCACTCAGCAGTACATCAAGACATATGGTGTCGATCCGGCCTGGCCAGCCCTATCATCCGGCTCGGCGGGGCTGATGGCTCGTCGCTATGCCACCGCAGGTTCCTTTCCCGTTTTTCCTCTTCACGGCGGGGTTGGAGCAGGGCCGGATGCCGCCATGAACCAAGCTAAACGCCTGAGGGCTGAAGTCAGCTATCAGCAGAGGCCCTGTCAGTCATCACGCCCGTTTCGGCCTTTTTCCTCCTACTAGGAGCCGGACACGCATCTCGTAATCACCCGCACGAAGAGCTAACTCCCCCGCACAGATTCGGCGGACCGTGGGACCGGCTCGACTGGTTACCAGAGTAAGGTTAGGGTGACAGACAAGTACAAGGTTATCGGCTTCATCAGCAGCGGTACATATGGTCGTGTTTACAAGGCCTTGGGCCGTCATGGCCAGCCAGGCGAGTTCGCTATTAAGAAGTTCAAGCCAGACAAGGAAGGCGAGCAGGCGTCGTACACGGGCATCTCACAATCAGCGATCCGCGAGATGGCTCTCTGTTCCGAGCTCAGCCATCCCAACGTGATTCGGCTTGTCGAAATCATCCTCGAGGACAAGTGCATCTTTATGGTGTTTGAATATGCCGAGCACGACCTGCTTCAGATTATCCACCACCATACGCAACAGCCTCGCCACCCCATCCCACCGAGCACCATCAAGAGCATCATGTTCCAGCTGCTCAACGGGTGCCAGTACCTGCACACAAATTGGGTCCTCCACCGCGACCTGAAACCAGCAAACATTATGGTTACGTCTGCCGGCGAAGTCAAGATCGGCGACCTAGGACTCGCCCGTCTGTCCTACAAGCCCCTCCACAGCCTTTACAGCGGCGATAAGGTGGTGGTGACGATCTGGTATCGCGCCCCGGAGCTGCTCCTCGGCAGCCGCCACTACACGCCGGCCATCGACATGTGGGCGGTCGGTTGCATTTTCGCCGAGCTCCTCTCGCTGCGGCCCATCTTCAAGGGCGAGGAGGCAAAGATGGACAGCAAGAAGACGGTGCCCTTTCAGCGCAATCAGATGCAAAAGATTGTCGACATCATGGGCCTGCCAACCAAGGAGCGCTGGCCGCTGCTGACGAGCATGCCCGAATACAGTCAGCTGTCGACGCTGCAGCCGCCCGTCTCCCATCACGGCGGCGGGGGGCACCACCACGGCCACCACGGCCACCACCACCACCACTCTCATCATTATCAGACGCACCAACGCCAAGCAGTCGGGGCCGGAGTGAGCCACCTCGAGAAGTGGTACTACAGCACTATCAACCAGCAGACGGGTGGATCCGGTCCAGGCGCGGGCACGAGCCCGCTGGCAAGCCTCGGGGCTGAAGGCTACAAGTTGCTAGCAGGCTTGCTTGAATACGACCCGGAGAAGCGGCTAACCGCCGCCGCGGCGCTGCAGCACCCCTTCTTCAGCACAGGTGACCCCGTCAGCACCAACTGCTTCGAAGGGCTCAAAACCGAGTACCCGCACCGCCGCGTCAGCCAGGACGACAACGACATTCGCACCAGTTCGCTGCCGGGTACCAAGAGGAGCGGGTTGCCGGACGACTCGCTTAGGCCGGGGAAGAGGGTCAAGGAGGGTTGAGGTAGTTGAAGCCTGTGTGTGCGTAGTGGAAGAAAGGGGGAGTGTTCTTAGAATCCGGGCATAATCTGAGCAAGGCGTTGGTTTGGAGTTTAGAGATGGCATTAATGTATTTAAAGCATGTGTTGGGCGTTTGGAAGCGGGCCACGGCCATAGGAAGCAACATGGTTACCACACGAAGGCGCTCGTTGGTACATCGGTCCAATTCAGAATGTACTTCATTGTTGACTTCCTCAAAACTCCGACGCTGCCAATCAACCCGCCCTAACCCCAACCCCTTTCTTCTCACTCTCTCCTGGGTATAGACAGTGTTCCTCCGGGCTATGGCGAACAGATGAAGACAGTAAAAATGAGGGGGAACCCTGTCTAGCAGCCCCCCGGCATTAAGATCTAAAGAGGTCGTAAAAGTTGGTATGACGTGACAGAACATAGGGGAAATGCGAGCGCTGGAAGTGTGTGCAGAGAGACAAAACATGGCAGGGAGCGCGGCAACAGAAAACATGAGAGAGTATTATGGTGAGACAGAAACGGTCCCACCGCAGGCTGGAGATGAGCAACCCAAGTGTCCTCAACATGCTCTGACCGCGCGGGATAGCGGTCAGTTGAAAGGCGTGCCGTGTTCTCGCCCAAAGCATTTAACTGGTCGTTGCGATGGTCTGGTTAAAAGTTGCTGAGGCACTAGAGTCGCCCAAAAAATTGAACGGCGCCCGTGGGTTTCAGGACAGTGTGTACCGATGGTGTTCCGTGGCGGGTGTGAGGCGCTCATTTTCCGCCGTACTTTGGCATTTTCTTGATGTTGTCCGACAACCAGCCGAACCCCTCCGTCAACCCCTCGCCCTCGATGGCGATGGCTGGCTGGACGAACCACGGCCGTTCTCTAAGCTTGGAGAGTTCAAGCCTCTCAGTGATTGTTTGCGGGTCCATGGCTGTTATCGCAAAGCGTCAGTATGCCGAGTTTGGAACAGAAGTGAGACTCTAGGAATGACCCATACCGCCATCAAGATCTTGCTTGTTCGCGAATACCAGGAGGAGGCAGTCCGACATTTCCAAGTCATTCAGAATGCGGTGAAGTTCTGTCTTGGCTTCGTCGATCCGGTTATGGTCTGACGAATCGACAACAAAGACAAGACCCTGAGTCCCTGCCGTGATTGTCAGTTTACCGCGCCATTTGTTTAGAATCTCCATCTTGCCAAGTGCTCACCGCTATAGTAATGCCGCCAGAGCGGGCGGATCTTGTCCTGTCCCCCGACGTCCCACATGTTGAACTTGATGTTTTTGTACGTGAAGGTCTCGACGTTGAACCCGACAGTTGGGATGGTTGTCATAGTCTGGTTGAGCTTGAGTTTGTAGAGGATGGTCGTTTTGCCTGCGGCATCGAGGCCGAGCATGAGGATGCGCACTTCCTTGGACCCGAAGAGTTTGCCGAAGAGGCTCGAAACGGACAGTGAGGCGCCCATTTTGCGTTGTTACGTTGTCCTCGCGGACGTCCCCGGGTTTCCTTAACTGGCGGCGATGGAGTGATGAAATGCGACAGGTTGAACAAATCGCGATGCGCCGCGGAAAGCCGTAGGAAGTATTGTCAAGGTCGGTATAATGCGCGTCGTATTGCGATAGCGAGAATGTAGAACTTGACGTAACCTGATTTGGGAGAGCAGGTCAGCATAGATTTCAAAAAAGAATTCGTCGCTGACTGCGGAAATGAGGTGGTAGAGTGGAGATGAGCGCGACCACGGCAACCGAGATGTGATGGTCTGTACCTTGCAACGGGCCGGATGAGCGATCAAGTAATCTGTATGCGGCGGCGTTGACTAGAGAAACAACACACCAACAACCAAGAAGTAGAGTCAAATAGGACTTTAGAATCGGACTGGTGTCTCGGTACTTCCGCGATGCAGATCTAAATGGTGGTGGTCCAGATTTTGGGCGCGGAGTGGCGGTTTCTTGTCCCCTGACAGGGAATCAAAGCCTGCTGCATGCTCGAAAGACTTGGGGTGTTGTGGAATTGATTACCCCTGATTTCTTGACCAATCAACTGTATTCTAGACTCGGCTATAGATGGCCTGTGCTCAGAGCATCGGCGGGTGGTGGAGTCTCTGCTGCTCGCTTATCAAACTAGAGGCGGAGGCGGAGCACGAATGTACGGAATTCGGGCTCACTTGCAACTCGGAATATATTTTGGCCCTAAGTTCAAGTCATCTCCGCGCGTGTATCCATACCGTACCCAAAATGTGCGTACGCAATATATAGAATTTCGAGTTCTTTACTGGTTCACGAACAACCAAAGCAAGAGTCCTAAAGCACCCAATCACCCAACGCCCAGCTCTGGTACGCATAGCTTCATCACACCTGCTCGAATGGCAGGCCGAGACTCCTAATTTCTGTACTCGACAACGAATCGCCTCTCGACCAGCTGCAACGTGACATTGTTCTCCTCGCCCTCGAAGCGCAAGCTGACTTTGCCTGTTTCCGCATCTGCCCCCATCACCTCCGCCTTGTAGAACGTGGTGCTGTCGGGATAGAGGGCCAGTACAGTTTTTCCCTTTTCGAGTTCTGGAAGTTCGACCCCTGCGGCCGGTATTGGAATCATGCTGCTTGCACTGGTGCGATACTCGACCCGTTGATCTGGCGGCAAATCGGGATCGGCGTCCTGCACCTTGTACCGTCGTGACTTGCCCTCCCCGAGCACTTGTTGCACCTTACCAAGCATCCATTCCGTGCTCTCGGTAGTCGTTGTCGGTTTCGGTTTGAAGACCACATCCTGACCCTTGAAGAAGGATATCTTGGCCCGCTGCGCTGCCGTGGCGGCCAGGCCCCCGGATTCCGGGGGGACGCTGTCGGACTTTCCTGGAGTATCGCGGTCCCCGCTGCGTGGAGGGACACTATCCCGGTTTGCCGAGCGGTCGCTTCCGGCGCCGGCGCTGCCACCAAGCTTCCTGCCCACCGGTGACGGTGCGGGTGAATCCCCCGAACCGTCAAATTCGTATACCGAGCCCGGATCGCGATCGCGGTCGCGCTCCCGATCCTTATCGCGCTCCTTCTCACGTGCACTCGCCGCTCGCGCTGACGCGGACCGACTCGATGCCGACAACAGCCCGCTTGGCCTCTCCCGGGCTGACAGACCGGAAGGACCGGCCGCCTGTGCCTCAGAGTCTTCCCTGGCTTTTACTAATGCTCTCAGGACCGTGACGTGCTCGATCAGCGCATCGATTTGCTGCTTGGACGTGTCGGATCCCTTGACACCGCTCCTAAGTAGACTATCAAGCTTTTGCTCCTCGGTGGCAATGTCGACGGTGTCCTTGTTTTTTGCGATGTAGTTATCCTGAGCGATGATGGCGCGGAGTGAGTCGTTGCTGCTGTTAACACCATCCACCATAATTCGCATATCCTCTTTAATCTGAGCCCACAAATGCGCTTCTTCTCCTTGAGTGCTGCCACTGTTGCGGTTGGGACCGCGCGAGTTGCGGTTGCGTGACGACATGTTGGGCGGACGCGGAGGGATGGACGCAACGCGTCAGGTCGCGTCTTCCCGGCGCAGTCCGATCGATGGAATTTCAGCTGCCCCAAATTACTGAGCAATGTGTTCGTTCTCGTGGACAAGCTATATCGCGTCCTATGTTTGAAGCGTCCGTTGGTATTGGCAAAAATTATCCGGGAGATTTGCAGTTTGGTGTCTGCCGCTCATCACGTCAGAGGTGCATATTTTTGGAATGCAGGTAGTGTAAGTGACCTCAAAGAAAGCCGGCTGGTTGGGTGTCACAACCACCCTCGCTCATCTCAGGGGCTGGTTGCTGATCGCGATCCAACGCGTTGATGTCAAATGGTCAATCGATAAACCGAACACGATGATGCGATATAATTGGGCGAGCTTGCTGCAGACCTGACCCAATATATAATCTGTTAACCAAGTTGCGACGAGGCGTATTTTCAGGCCGGCAATCTCACGTTAAGACAATGGCAAAAAGTCAAACACTCGTCATGCATGGACGTTGAACCCGAAGCTTCATTGCTGCTGATACAGGCAGAATGGTGGGCGGTCACGGTTGGTCCCAATCGAGACCCTGGCCCCCACCGCTGGGGTTGCAACTGCACAGTGTGAATAAAGGGAGGTTTGAGGATACGTCTCCGCCATCCACGCCCTTTCCCGCCGGTGTCTAGGCGTCACTGCACAGTATAATTTTCAGCCCGTTCACCTCTATGAAGCTTTCATCCTAACCCCGCGATTCAGTGACGTAAAAGCGAGGGGCTCAAGCTCCGCAAACATCCTAGAACCGCGCGAGCCTATCCACATCCACCAAGCTCCCCTTTCGTTGCCTGGTTTATACATCGTGAATTCTGAGTATTTAAAATTCAATCACTAATTGAGGACAAGGGCTTTATTTTTCTATTCCACGATGCAAGTTCCCTTGATACGCCTCCAGTGCGGGGCCAATTCGTACGAGTGGGGAAAGAAGGGCAGTTCGTCTGCCGTTGCCAAATTTGCTGCTGCAACACCTTCCGCCGAGTTTACGATTCAGGACGATCGGCCATACGCAGAGGCATGTTCTTCTCTGATTCGTTATGTGTTTTGAGACCAGAGACTGACAATTCTACGGCCTTCAGCTATGGATGGGCACCCATCCCTCCAACCCATCTAAAGACCTCACTACCGGCCGCACCCTTCTCGATCTTGTTCAGGACAACAAAGCGCTGTTGGCTTCGTCTGTTGCTGCCCGCTACGACAACAAGGTTCCCTTCCTTTTCAAGGTCTTGTCGATTGACAAGGCCCTGTCGATTCAGGCCCATCCCAACAAGAAGCTTGCCGAGCAGCTCCACCGAAAAGATCCCAAGAACTATCCCGATGACAACCACAAACCCGAGATGGCCATTGCCATCACTCCCTTCGAAGGTCTCTGCGGCTTCCGCCCCCTAGATGAAATATCACACTTTTTGGAGTCGATCCCAGCCCTGCGCCAGCTTGTGGGCGATGACAACGCGCAAGAGTTCACGGACATTGTCAAACGCAATAAGGACCGCGAGTCCGGAGATGCTGTGGAAGAGAACAAGAAGGCTCTGAAGAAGATCTTTGGCGCGGTCATGTCCTCTTCCGAGGCCGACGTGGCCTCTGCTGCAAAGCTGCTTGTGGAGTCCGCGGCGAGCGCGGGAGCGGACTTCGCAGCGGGCGGTGTTGATGCCACCTCCGGTTCAACTCTCGGCGAGTTGGTGCAGCGCCTCCACGGACAGTTCGGTGCCGACTACGGTCTCTTCGTCCTCTTTTTTCTCAACTTTGTCACACTACAGCCTGGAGAGGCGCTCTTCCTTCAGGCGGACGATATCCACGCCTATGTGAGTGGCGACATCATCGAGTGCATGGCAAGCAGCGATAATGTGGTCCGCGCCGGCTTCACGCCAAAGTTCAAAGACGTCGACACCCTCGTCAACATGCTGACATACAGCTATGCGCCTATCGACGCGCAAAAGATGGAGCCTCGTGACTACCCGTACGCGACGCTCAACCGGACCGGGTATAGCTCCGGGTCCGACATTGCCCTCTACGACCCCCCAATTGAGGAGTTTAGCGTAGTACGCACAAACCTGAGGGGGGATGGCTCCAAGGCAACGTTTGATCCGCTTGATGGCCCCAGCATCATTATCTGCACTTCTGGTAAGGGTAAGATCTCAGTCGGGCCGACGGTTCAGGAGGTCAAGGAGGGTTATGTATTCTTTGTGGGTGCCAGCGCTGAATGTGTGCTCGAGTCGGAGGGTTCAAGTGACGACGATGAATTCATCACGTTCAAGGCATTCTGCGAGGTTGAGGAGCCACACCGTGGTGCTTCGCTTTGAGGTGCGGTTGAATTGGGAGCTTCGAGGATTTTTTGTTCGATCAAAATACATCAGAAGTGAAGTCAAAGCTCAGCCTACTCGCAAAGCCAGGCCACAAGTCATTCGCCAGGTCGGCCGGAAAGAGAATATCAAACCTCGCTCTCGTTTATTTAACGCCCAGCACAAGTAGGTCATGCCCTTCATGTCTGGCAGCAACAGGAGGACTCTCTGGAACAGTACTTCATATTTCGGCGGTAAATGCTCCACCGTGACCCACCTTGAAGGAGCGCCGGGGAAGACAGTTCCCCGGGGGGGGGGGGGAGGGTTGTGCATTTCGGTAGCATTTGTTGGCATCATCGCCAAGTCCACGTGTGCTCGGGGGAATTTGAAGCTGGCCCAGGCTAAGCTTTGCGGAGCCTATGCAGCGTCTACACAACGCTGTGGTAACGGATGATGGCTCGCTAACTCGCCAAGTGACGGTGCGGGCGATCCGCTGCTGTGATCGCTCAATGTTGTGCCTCGGCATCTTCTCCTTTCCCCTCACTCCCAAGACACGGACGACGTCCAATTGTTTCCCAAAACGGAATCGTCTGGCAGGGCCCAGGGACAACATCACGACTTTTCTGGGGTGGTTCTTGAGACGATGCGATCGTCTCAAAAAGACCCATGGGCCACCGATGCGCAAGGATCCACCGACGTATGAATGCCATATACAGGGCGCTCGATAACTTTTCCATCGTTAACCAAACAACCTTACAAGGCCCGACACCATGGCCTCCATCCCTGTCCCCGTGGTGGCCGCCGGCGCAATACCCGGGGCCGCCTACGTTAATGCGCGCTTCTCGCTCGCGCACGACTCGCTGTTCTTCCGCATCTTCGGATCTACCTTGATCCGCCTCTTCCGCGCACGGCGCGGGGACAGGATCAACGTCTTTTATGTCCTAGAGGAGCGGGCGCTCGACAAGCAAGTTCGTGGTCGCCCGTTTATCCTCTTCGAGGGACGGTCCTTCACGTATGCCGAGACATACGAGCGGGCGCTGCGGTACGGCGCCTGGCTGCGTGAGCGCCACGGCGTGCGTGAGGGCGACGTTGTTGCGCTCGATTACCAGAACTCGGAGATGTTTGTGTTCCTGTGGTTCGCCCTGTGGGCAGTCGGGGCCAAACCAGCCTTCATCAACCACAACCTGCAGGGCGCCGCCCTGACGCACTGCCTCCGAGCATCGACGGCGAGGCTCGCGATTGTTGACCCGCGCGTAGCCGAGAGCGTGACTGACGAGGTCCGGCAGGAGCTCTCTGGCCCTATGGAGTTCGTCGTCTTCACCCCGGAAGTCGACGCCGAGGCGCAGAAGCAGGAACCAGTGCGGTACCCGGATGCCGTGCGGACCGAGGACGAGCCGACCAACATGGCTATCTTGATCTACACTTCGGGCACGACGGGCTTGCCCAAGCCAGCCATCATGTCGTGGGCCAAGATCTACATGGCTGCCAACGTCTCTGCCAAAGGGGTGGCGGCAACCCAAAGTGACGTATTTTACACGGTATGTCTGTGCGAAACCCCCCTTACGTATTTGCTATCTGGAGACAAGTAGCCTAGCGGTAGAGCGGTGATGGTGCGAAACTGATCTTGCCAACGTTCCCTACCAGTGTATGCCCCTCTATCACAGCGCTGCGTCCTGTCTTGCCGTCTGCAGCGCCCTGTTCGTCGGAGCTACTGCAGCTATAGGCCGCAAATTCTCGACAAAGACTTTTTGGAAGGAGGTCCGCGAGACTAAGGCAACCATCATTCAATACGTGGGAGAGACGTGTCGTTATCTGACGGTGGCACCCCCCGAAATGGATCCGGTGACGGGCGAAAATCTCGACAAGAAGCACTGCGTGCGGGCGGCCATGGGTAATGGCCTGCGGCCGGATGTGTGGGATCGGTTCAAAGAGCGATTTGGCATTGATGTGAGTTCCTGAGTTTTACCACCCCTTATACCTGTCACGACAGACTGATCAAATCTCGTTTCAGACTATATATGAAATCTACGCCGCCACCGAGGGCGCCGCCGGATTTTGGAACGTATCTCGCAACTCGTTCAGCAAGGGTGCCATAGGTCGCTTTGGGGTACTGTCTGGGGCTGTTAGCAGCATCCGTTCAGCCCTCGTCCTGATTGACAACGAGACCGAGCTCCCATGGCGAGATCCGAAGACAGGATTCTGCCGGCGCGTCAAGACTGGCGAACCTGGCGAATTCATTGTCAATTTGCCCGCAGATGATATTAAAAAGAGATTTCAGGGGTATTATGGCAACGAAGCTGCGACCAATTCTAAGATCATGCGCGATGTTTTCAAGAAAGGAGATGCCTGGTAGGCCGCCCCTTTATCCGCTTGCTTTATCAGCTTTAAGAGGAAACAGCTGACTTATATTGGATCAAGGTTCCGCTCTGGTGATGTACTGCAGTGGGACAGCGATGGGCGAGTCTACTTCAACGACCGTATTGGCGACACGTTCCGGTGGAAGAGCGAAAACGTCTCGACGACTGAAGTTGCCCAGGTCTTGGGCTTGCACGCCGCTGTTCAAGAAGCCAACGTGTACGGCGTGCAGCTGCCAAATCATGACGGCCGTGCCGGTTGCGTGGCCATCGTCTTGGATACCCCACAGGTCAATGCCCCCGTGCTGGCAAGCCTGGCAGCGCACGCGAGGGAGCGACTACCTCGCTACGCAGTACCCGTGTTCCTGCGCCTGGTCAAAGAGGTGGGAATGCAGAGTACGGGGACGAACAAGCAGCAAAAGCACACGCTGCGCCAGCAGGGCGTGGATCCTTCCAAGGTCCAGGATGACGCTGTGTTTTGGCTCAAAGACGGGACGTATGTCCCCTTCACCCAAACGGACTGGAAGTCCCTGCAGGAAGGAATGGTCAAGCTGTGAGGGTTCCGGGAAAGATAAAAAAAAAAAAAAAAAAAAAAAGGGGGCGCCTGATTGCGTTGAGGCACGCTTCAGCGATACCCGTGTACCTATCTGCCGTACCTAATCATCAGTACCTCGTTCTAGCCGCAGCATGGCTGATAAATCCTCTATTCGGTGATCCGAAGTAGCAAGTTCGGTTTTGCCTCTGACCCGCGTGAGTTCGCCGCATCGGCCCCCATATTGAATTACCTGGTGCGTCGGGTTGTGGTACCATGGCTTTAAGGAAGAAATGTCACATTCGGACCGTCAAAAATAGCTCATGGGAAAATACAAGACCGCGGGCTGGTCAAGAAGGGTCTACAAGAACAGAGCCAAGGAAAGGCAACATCGATAGGGCCCAGAAACGTTCTCGCCTCTCCTCTGTGCCAAGCCCAAAAGACGGGGAAAAGTTCGTCGGGCCCTTCCGTGCCTGAGCTGTGGACGGGTTAGCGTTGGCATGTCTGACGATATTTATAGCCTGCAGTTGATTAATTGGAGGAGCAGGTTCCGGGAAACTGGACGAGTCCAATTCACCCGCCAAATTGAATGGCACGCCATCGAAGGGGTCACTACGACATGGATAATCCTCCGGTATGTACAGCGCCCTGAATAACCGAATTCCATTGGCTTCCATTGAAACTGAGCTGTGTTCTAGGGCGGAAAAGCGCATCCAGAGTTTGGCTGGTCCCAGGAACCAGGACCGCCGGGCGCCCTCGACGACCCTAGCGCTATCGAACCCCGACAGCTTCTAATGTTTGGATGGCATGCGCCCACCCGAACGGAGATGCTCCGTGATATATCAATCAATTTACAGGGTGCACTAGAACATGAATGCCAAGATAGTGACTGCAAAGCTGTTGAGACATGATCAATCCGGGGTTGTCGGGGATAGGGACACGCCGAGGATAAAAGATGACGAGATTCCCCTCTTCTTGTAGATTTTGGTGGTTTAGTCCAGCGCTGAGAGATTAAGCATCGTTGCCACGTCCTCTGACTGTCCCTGTTTAGAGCCCTGTTCACAATCCGCACCTTTCAAGATGCTCCCGCAGGTTGTCGTCCTTGTTGGCTTGGCCAGGTATGACAAGAGAGCTCTTGTGCCTCTATCGATTCCCCATCATGAAAGAGCTTGAGAGAAAAACTGACCTGGCTTTGTGAATCCAAAGCGCCGCCCTCGGACAGGTCACTCTCCAACCGTCAACTGTTAGGACGGGCCGCCCGGTTCTTCCGACCTCGACGGTGACGGTGACGGCTACAGTGACCGAGAGCTACATTCACGAGCAAACCAAGACCATCACGGCCATCGAGACTAAGACAGAGACTGAGACCCAGACTGAGACTGAGACTGAGACGAAAACCGAGACGTCGACGGTGACGAGCATCTCGACGCAGCCGTGTGTCACCTGCCCGACGCTGACGAGCACGGCGACGGCGTGCAAGTCGTGCCTCGTGCCCCAGTGCACCAAGACGTCGGTCGTGACGAAGCCCCGCGAGTGCGCCACCCTGCCCACGGCCACCGTCTCCTTCCCCTGCGAAGACAAGGACGCGTGCAACAAGATTGGGTGCACGACCGTGTACGACATCAAGACTGCAGCTTGAGAGGGGGGCAACGGTAGAAATGGGAGGGGGCGAGAGATACAGTCGAGCAAGCCACATATCCCAGGTACCTAGCCGAGGTACCTTTGTAAATGATACAAAATCAATTCATGCTCGGCCTTGGTGATCGAATTCGCAGGAAAGTAGACTTGAACGTCTGGCCCTACCTTTGTCGCAGCCCATATTATGGTTCAGTCTGTGCAATAACGGCCCCGGCTTTTCAGAACATCCTTAGCCTCTTCCGTTGCCGCAGCCATGCCCCCTTCGCCATGGCCGTGTACTTCTTCGGCGGGGTCTGGAGTATCTCATACGTCCTCAGAACGTCGTGCGGCTGAATGGCGCTGCTCGATGATGTCTGATGTCTCTCGTCCAAGATGAAAAGGAACCGTTTTGAAAGTCAAATTTCCTCTTCATCCCCGCGCTTGGCGACTACTCCTATCGCAGTCGCCATCGTCACGTTCAGCTCGTACTCCAGAATTCTAAGGGCCAGCTCCGTGAGCGCCTGCACCCACTCGCCAGCCAAATATCCCAGTACTTCGAGAGCACGTCGTCAGCTGCGGCTGTGTGATCGCTTGCGACGACCCCCAGCCCGCACTGCTCCCTAAACGCCCTCCTCTTGCGGTACGTGAAAGACGCCGACCTGCAGTCCGACCAGAACTCCGTACCCATCCGCCGTCATGCCGCGCGTGCGCTCGCCGTACTTTGTGAGCCGGGGAAGCAGCCATCGGTTTGTCGTGCCGCCGCTCGGCAGGGAAGGGACAACTGGCTTCCTACTGTTGCCATTGTTGCTCCTTTGGTTCTCGAGGACGGCGATTGACGGAGTTGGAGATAATCCTGGAATAATAGACGAGTTTTAGAATTTTAAATTCTGGTCGGCACCATCCGTGAAGACAGTCACTTTCAGTATATATACAAGAAAGTTTCACGTCAACCCCTTCTCGATGCGAAAAACTCATTGCTGCATTCCCCTAGTGGTGACGACGGGGGATTTAACTGTGTTGTATGAGGAGGGGTGCCCGCTCAGTTCAGCACTCCTGGGATGCCCCCGGACATAGTACTGCTGGGCCTCCATCTCGTGGATCTCGCGCTCCCCTTGCAGCTCGTACTTTGGAAGAGATGTTTGACGATAATAGTAGGATTGGGACGACGCCGGAGGAGGAGGGTGTGAGGGAGCAGGGGCAGGCCAGGGCTTGGTCTCGGCCAGGGCCTTGTGAGCCTTGTTGAGCCTCCACCACAGATAAATTACGGCCGCCACGAGGAGAGTGCCGGCAGCGGCGCCGACTCCGATGCCAGCCTGTGCCGCTGTGCTCAGACTGGTTGATTCGGGAGACCTAGAATTCGCCGCGTCGGTCGTGTCGGACGGTTGTTTCGGCAACAAGCCTTCCGTTGCTGATGAGATAGTATTCGTAGATGTCGAGGCACGGCTGGTTGATGGAGAGGCTGTACTGTCGCCTGATATTCCGCCCGTCGCTTCGGCAGCCGCACTCGCATCCAGTGTGGAGGTGCTACTCGGAGTCGAAGAAGAAGCCTGCTCTTCAGACAGTGGGGTTACGACGTCGTATTGTGTATTTTCAGCATCCCACATAGCCCATGTCAGCGAAGGCGGAGGTTGGATGTCCTGGCGGCCGACACCTCCGTCACAACAATCCTTCATACCCATGCAGCAGTACGACGTATCGCTCCTGGTTACGTTGGAGCAGGATACCAGGTCCCACCCTTTTCCCATCATGTCTGAATATGCCCAATCGTCAAAATAGTGCTAGAGAATCAGTGGGAGCGTGAAAGACTTACGTGTGCAATATCTTGGGCAGTCCGGAGACTTCCATGTCGGATCTGTGCATGACCCCCTAGCGAGCCGCCCAGCTGGAGAGAGGCAGAGTTTGTTTGCCAGGCTGGCCAAGCCGAGGGGTGTTCCTGCGCAACTCGCGCTGTTCTCCGCGTCCGGGTCACAGGGGTGGTCGTCAATCGCTTCTTCTCCCCGGGGTAGTAACACTTCTTGCCCCTGCATTTCTGGACGAGGCTGAGGTGGACGAGTAGCACCAAAGGCAATTTCATGCTAGAAATGTCTCTTTTGTATCCCTAAGAAGTTTTTTCAAAGCTCAGGGCCTGTCCCACCTATATGAAGAGTTCGGGGTAGGGCTGTGCCGTGCTCGAGCTGGGGCAGAGTCACAGGAGAGAAGTTGCAAAGGGGTAAAATACTGAGAGAGAAGGAAGAGAAGGCGAGGCTTCAGGAGGGATGTATCTTGTTGAAGTCGAAACTATGAGACTAGTAGTCACTCGGCTCCTAACACACAAGCAGTCGGGGCTACATATTTAATTCCGGATTATATTGCAAGCGCACTTGTGTCCTGCTGTGCCGCTACCGCGCCGTTCACTCGCTGTCGCTTGAGACATGGCGATGTATTCGCCAAGAGTAAACTAGGCCGAAGTCAGGGGGCGACGACAGGGTTTTGGCCTGCATGGAAATCTGTAATTACGGATATCGCTCCGCAATATCCCTGCACAGTCTCTTATGTGAGAGCCCCAAATATATGGAGTTGTCTTTGAACAAAGTCACGATGATGAAGGCGCGGTGGCAGAGTGGTCTAATGCGCAAGACTAGAAATCTTGTTCCTTCGGGAGCGTCTGTTCGAATCAGGCCCGCGTCGTCACATTTTTTTTAGTCATTGCTATGACCAGCGATACGTACAGTACATACCATTCGCGTACGTTGATATAGCACTACTGTGGAGAACATGTTGATCTGACCTCTAACATTGATACTCATTAGCCTCCCCTGATTCTTGAGAATAACATTGGCGGTTTGAATCTCGTACTAGGCAGACCAAGACACGGAAGTTAAACAAGACAAAGTCATGCAAATAACCAAGGTAACTACCAGTATGTGCTTAGGCGAAGGAAATGCTGCTTTTTTCCTGGCAGGTGAATGCCATCCAATGCGGCGGTCAATCCCACAAATTTCCTCCTTAGGCACCGAATGTTAGACTGCTTTCCCAAGATTCCATTCAACTTTTACCGCCTGCTTATTTTCCCATGCTATGCAAATCATTATACCCGTCCCGCAGGATTGAAAGACGTGCTCGAGGACAAAGGTTCGGCCCTTCCAGCGGAGGAGAGATGCCAAAAGTCAGGCAGCAGATAATAGTAAAGGTGACCTCCTCCTTCCGGGCATCTTACGCCTTACTCCTGACAACCGGGAACGGATCTATGTGCACGCTGGCTTGGCCTACAGTCAACACTATATCTTCAAGGTGCCCCCCGTTTACGATCTGGGCGACCCGTCCAGTTTTGCTATAGTTACGAGGCCGTACGGGAATGACCAGGCTTCGAGACATTTCATGGCTTGCTACTATCCTGTCGAACCATTTACGCAGAAGCATCCGCCCTCCTGTACTCGGCCAACTGGTTCCTCATCCGTTACCAGCCCCGGCGATCTCTCGCGCCCTTGCGGGCTCTAACCTTTCGCGCGCTGGCCCACTTGACCCATCTCAAAGTCGTACTCAACCAAACCTCCTGCCATGGACAGAGAGACGGTGGCGAGGAATACGGCACGTGCTGCGGCAGCGACACGGGCCAAGTCAGACACGTGCTACGTCGTCTCGCACATGTATAACCACGACCTTCCACTCCGCCATATATCATCGGACTCGCTTGCTAAGGCTGTTCTCGCAGAGTGGTACGCCACTGCCGCGTATCTCGCAGCCCATATCACTCCCGGACAGCTAGAGCTGACCCTCGTCTGCGATGTACACCACACGCGGGGGGCTGAGACAGCCGAAGCCGTGCTAGACAGCCTCGCTCTGCTGCCGCGGCTCAAAGACTGCCACATCTGACTTTGCGGCACTCGCGAGCCGCGGCTTCAGCAACTCGCCCAGGATGCTGGTTTACGCGCCTGCGGTATCCTATCCACCAAACGCCCGGCACTGTCGTCCTCCTCGCCCTCATTCCGGGCCTCTACCGCCTCTTGTCTTATCAATCTCCCACCCGAGTTACGGCTTCGTATTCTCCAGTATACCGACCTCGTTACACCTTACAAGGAGGTTGTGTGGACGAGAGCATCCCCTGGATATCGGATAGAGAGCACTCCATGCTATAAATTACGGGGAGCCACTTGCCCGCCCGAGTTTCACCATGGGTGTCAGTTCATCCAATGCTGGGAAACGCCGTGGCCGCAACCATCTATTGGCTGTTTCTGCCGCCGGCGGCATGTGGTCGTCTCGTCTCGGTGTAAATGCTGGGCGCCGCCGACACCCTTGTTCCGCGTCTGCCGGACTATCTACTTAGAGGCGAACGAGATATTTTATAGTCAAAACCGCTTTATCGTCATCGATACCCCGCATAGCAGCCCATTCTCGCCATGGCCGCCACGCGAATACCCATACCGCTCCTTCGCGGCCAGCCACTTCTTGCGGCACGTTGTCCCCCGCTACCAAGGGAAAGAAGTCCTGGCAGTTTACAACTCAATCCTAACACCCCTGCGGCGCTTAATTGATCCAACGACAAGCGACGGTGGCGGCGGTCTTGCACGGTTTTATGCTCAACTGAAATGGCCCTTGCGATGGACGCGGTGGGTAGAAAGCAAGCTGGCCGAGGAGGAAAGGTCGGAGGTGGAGGCCTGGCTGGAATCCTAGGATCAAGAACTCAAGCGGCGGGCCGAGCAGTACATCATGGGCGACCGGTACGAGGGTGTCTGTGTCGCGGCCGGCGAGCCGCATGCGAGTGCCTGGACGTGGTCTTGCCTGCCTCGTCAGTATTGAGGAACAACTTAGTACTAGTACTCGGCAGTATTCGAAGAACGTCCTAGGCTTGAATCTACCGACCTTATCGCCACACGCGACGTTTGATGTCTCTTGCGTTCCTATACGGCTTTCAGGACCAGAGTTGTCATCTTCTGACGTGTGCATTTATCACAGAATGCGGAACACAGGAATAGTGCGTGCTAGCTGGACTGTATGCACGACCATTGATTAGCAAGCGTAGTCTAGGAGGAAAGAGAAGTAGAGAACATGAATTAAAATTGTTTTCATTTCAGTATGCCAGTCGCCAAATGTGTGGGTGAAAAGGACGAAGGAGCTTTGGGTAAGCGAGTTGGCCCAGTTGGACTGCTGCCGTTCCGGTAGGTAGCTGCCAAAACTGCATTACAGGCAGAGAGGGATACGTACAGTCTTTTAAAGTCCTGAGGCACAAAGCTGACGAACCCGTCAAGAGTAGGGGCTATAACCCTGAGACCTGTAACCACAAGCTATACCCTGAGAGGAAACCGCGAGATACGGCGGTACTTCTACGTGGATGGCATTACTAAGCAGTAATTTTTCAAATATACAAGCATATCTTCCTTCTTCCTACGTCCTATGCCCTGTTCTACCACCCCAATTCCCTAGCCACTACCACCAAGAGATTTGATAGGATGTGTGTACCACAAGATTCAATGTCTCTACTGATCATCCGGTGACAAAGGTGACGTGACGCGTGACGGCTGACGATGGGATCAAGGTCACTGAGTTGGTGTTAAGGAACCTTACTCACCGCATACTCTTCAAGGGAAAAAGAAAAAAAAAACAAACATTTGTCTGTATTGTGCTGCGGTATATGTTCTGACACTGGCATGTCTCAAGGTTGTCACCGCGGCGAGAAGAGGATGTGTTCGCCGCCTTGCATAGGCGCAACCATATAGTAAGTCATTAGTCAAAACCTGGCTCTGACGCTGCCTTCCAACTCTTTTTCCAGTGGGCGGCTGCGTGGTACTGCACAAACATTATCTTAATGGGTCCGTCACGAGACGAAGCTGAAAATGAAACTGAGATACAAGAACAGCAACCAAGGTCCATTCGATCGGGAGAGAGAGAAGGAAATAGGATTGGCGGAGAGCAACACAATACAATAGAGCTCAACTACTTGAATTGGTCGAAGCTTTGGTCAATAAATCTGTAAGGCTCAGGTTCTTGATAATTATTAACAGAGGCAGCTTACAGTGACCCTTGGCAATTTGACAGACTGAACATCTCTTCAGAAGTTGATCTCACAATGTTTGTAACACAAGCACGGTGAACGCTGAAATAATTCAATCTCAGACCTAGTGTAGGTAGGTAGGACAATTAGATGCGTATAGGTACGTATAAGTGCGAAGAATTGTGTAGGCAAGGACCTTTAATGTTCTAGAAGCCGATTTTGCGAGCTTGTGGACAGTGCTTAGAACTACATCCTAAATGGGATCAACCGCCCATCTTGACTCTCTGCACATCGCATTTCATATCATCATGTCCATGTGGTTATCGTTAGCCTTTGCAGAGTGATACCTGCATCCAATACACAGCAAGACGTGAGATACTTTACCTTCAATCGAACCACCTATTTGCCATACATAAGGTGATATCTGAGTCCTGTCTGTTATGCTCATGCTCTCTAGCTCGTGTCTAGGTTGATCTACGGCATGCACCAATAGAATGCTGCGTAAGAGCAAGTAGATAAACCCTTAACTATTACCAGCTAACTACCTCCATACAATAAATACTGGCACTAGTGCTCTTAGGCCGCATGGCAATCCCCCAAGTCTCTATAAGACAACTAAAATCAAATGTTACAAGCGACGTACATCTGTCAAATCCCAACTCACCACAAGAGGGGTTGTGCACAGTGTTTTCATAACTTCATCATTCCCTTTGTCTATCAAATCAGACGCTACTGGTCGGGCCCGACCCGATCCTGTCATCGGATCCTGCAAGTAATGCACTCAGAAAAAAGTATAAACACGGGAGAAAAAAAATGCAATCCCTCGCTGAGGAAAAAGAGCCGCCCCTTCCCTCTCTTCCGTTCCCCCACTTTCATCGGAAGCGTCGTTCCCCCAATTTCATTGATCAACCCATCCATTCCCGGCTGGTTTGAAACTGAATTGCTTCCATGAGAGCATTACCCCCCCTGTTCGCTCTTGCACACCAAGGTCATTCCATTCTAAGAGGTCGGATGACGAGAATTTAGGCCGAGGGGTTGCCGTTGAAGGCAAGGGCGCTGGTGGTGCCGCTGGGGACGCCGCTGATGGCGCCGCTGTTGGCGGTCTGCTTAATGTAGCTGCAGAGCGCCGAGGGGCTCTTCTGGCCCTCGAGGGCGAGGAGGTAGGCGGCGAGACCGGCAATGTGGGGGGAGGCCATCGAGGTACCCGAGATGGTGTTCTAGGTTGTTTCATGTCAGCCGCGGATTTTGTTTTCTAGAAAAAAAAAAGAAAGGGGGTGGAGAGGAGCTTACGGTAGCGGAGCGGCTGCCGATCCAGGTGCTCTTGATATCGGTGCCGGGGGCCTGGATGTCGACAACGGAGCCATAGTTGGAGTAGCTGGCCTTGCGGTCGCTCTTGTCGGTGGCACCGACAGTGCAGACCGAGGACTCGGAAGCCGGGGACGAGTTGCGGGCGTCGACGTTCTCGTTGCCGGCAGCAACGGCCAGGAAGATGCCCGCGTCGACGAGGGCGGCGGCGGCCTGGTTGATCGAGGCAGAGTAGGAGCCGCCGAGCGACATGTTGGCAACAACGCCGTTGGGGCAGTCGCGGTTGGGCGCGTCATCGGCGACGAAGTTCATGCCAGCAACGACACCAGAACTGTGATGCAGGGGGGTTGGGTTAGCCAAAGAGGACACGACTAGCAAGACCGATAACAGGGGATGGGTGTGCCACATACGTGCTGCCGGAGCCGTCAGCGCCCAGAACCTTGACGGCATAAAGCTTGGTCTTCTTAGCGACACCGTAGGTCTTGCCGCCGATGGTGCCGGCGACGTGGGTGCCGTGGCCGTTGCCGTCGGTGTTGTCTCTGTCCACATAGTTGGCAGCGAAGGTAGCGCGGCCCTCGAAGTCCTGTTGTTCAGGGGCAGGTAGGTTAGCATCGACCGGCAACTACACGTGGGTTTCCAAGCTCCTGGGGGGAGGGGGCGCGGGGATACGGAAACATACCGAGTGGCTAGTGTAGATGCCAGTGTCGATCACGTAGGCACAGGTGCCCTCACCAGCGCTGTCATCGTAGGTGTAGGTGGTGCTGCCCGCCGACTTCTGCGAGAGACGGGCGAGGCCCCAGGGGGCGCTGCTCTGCGAGACGTACGAGTTGATGGTGAAGATGGCCTCCTCCTCAACATACTCGACCTGTTCGAGACAAAATACCAGTCAATACAAAAGCTCCCCAGACCCGGTAAGGGGGCGTGGCGGGGAGAAACTGACATCGGGGAGGAGCCGGAGGGCCTCGAGAATGTCATCCTCGAGCTTGGCGGCGAAGCCCCGGAACTTGCCGCGGTAGACAAAGTCGGCGTCGCTCTTAAGCAGGCCGAGAGCAGCTTCCAGGATGTCGCCGGCAACGCCGTCGCGGAACTTGATGATGTACTTGCCGGGAACGACCTGAGTGCCGGGCCGAGCGCTGATGATTGGGGCGCGCTTGTCGAGGGTGTTGGCGGCGGGGGCCGCGAAGGCGGCGGGCAGAAGAGCCAGGAGAGCGGTGGAGAAGTGCATCTTGACGACGGGTTGACGGGGATTCGGGGGATCAGACCGGGAACGGGGAACCTAAAGATGGAGTGTTGATCGACCTTGGTTGGTGCTGAGAGAGAGGGGGGCCCCGTTGATCGAGGGGGAGCCGTGTTATTTATCTTGCTTTACATCTCGCATGGATATACATCTGTCCCGCCCTGCGGCTCCAAAAACACCAAAGATGTGTGTGTGTGTGTGTGTATGTGTGTCTGTATGTGTGTGCTGGATGACCTGCCGCTTTCGACAGTATGCAATGCCCGGCCCACACCAAGGCCTGCCTGGGGGCGGGTGTGTGGCAGGGCTGCTCTCCCATATTCCTGAGAGCATATCGCCTTTGGCCATGGCGAAAGAAAAGGGCAGGCCAGCGAAAGAGACAAAAACAAGACACCTTCCCGCTTCGGTTTCTCAGCCGGTGCTGGTCTTGGGGGTCCCGCTCAGGTCGGCTCAGGCGGGCGGGTGCTCCCGTCGTGACCGAGTGCTTGTGATCAGGGGCTTCGGTGCGAAAATACCTGACTTTCGAGGACTAGCAGCATAGCAGCAGCGCCGCACGAACGGCCATTGCCAAGGATGAGCCAACGTCCACAGCCGCCCCGTTGAGAGGGTGACCTAACGTAACGGGTTTAAAGGGGGGAAGAATGGCGATCTCTGAGCCAAAAGTGCCGGGGCGTACGGGGGACCCGTGTCCGATCCGGCATGTGTGTCTGGTACAATACATCCAACTGACAATCTGAGCATGACCCCCGACTGTAACTCGGGCAGGCGAGCTAGGTTCGCTGAGTGGTCAGCCTAAATGATGAAAGGGTGTCTTCCAAGGAAGTTAAACAGCCTGTCATAAACGCCCAAAGTACCGTGACCGCCTTGCCAGTGGGTGCCCTAAAACAAACATCAAGCTCCGGATCCCTTCTAGAAGGCGACTGAGACCCGCTTGGCACCCGTGGCACCCCTAATTTTTTTTTCTCGGGGCCAAGCGATCTTGATTTCGGCCTCGGACTCGGGACCCTTTGTTTGGCTGGCGGCGAACCTCAACAGGGCCCACGGTGGCGAGCAGATGACTCTTTGCTAAGTGAAACAAACAGTAGACACCGAGTGGTCGTGGCCGAGATCGGCATTCGGAGGGATCTGGGGTAACGCCTGCTAAACCATGCATACCATATCTGAAGTCACATCGCTTGGCTCGGAGCCAAAGTGTGTCCCAGCAATGGCACCATCGCAATTGGCCCACCCACTGCTATCGTCGACCGGTACTGGCAGCGAAGCCGAGGATGCCTCGGAGTGGTGTGTGGAGCTGATGATGGGGCGGAGCAGGAGGAGCAAGTGCCGATCTTTTGACGCGGGGACTTGAATGGTTGGCTGACGAGAACTGTCGAAACGCTGGCGCGAGAACCACGTTCGGCAGGTGGTATTATACTTGGTACGCCTTGGCTGTGGGCGCATCTTCCTTCTTCCACCACTGCCTACTTGGTGTGTGCGAGTCCAAAGCAAGCATACCGTTGCGGAAAGCAAGCATACACCAAGATTCCAGATCAGGTTCCTGCTAGCACCCCTGCGACGTCCCTTGAAACGTCTTCATCTATTATCGTCCAAAAGCCAAGCGCCAACACACGTGCAAATGCCACCCTCGCTCATCCTCCCCTGTCCCCTGAACCAGGTTACCTCACCGTCGTTGCAGAATACCCAGCGAAAATCCAAAAGCTTGGGTTTGACTCTGGTGACCCTTCGTTGTGCGCCGGCACATTCTGCCAGAAAGGAGCTCTGTCAAGATCTTTAAGATCTGACCAAATCTGGTTCCTGCATTTCTCGCCCCTCCGTCACTGTGCTTTGGAACCACCCCCCCCCCTCCCCCCAAAAACAAGGGAACCCCACTAAAACCTTGAAAAGAGCCGGCCGCCGGGAGCCTCGCTAAAGGGTACAAAGTAACCAACCCCATACGCCACACATGTAATCGTACCGTACGCTGCCGCTGTTCCGCCCCAGTATGGGTCATCTGCCGGGCCTTATCTGGTGGCCTTCCAGATCAAGTAACGGTCGAGTTCCATCTTGGCCCGCGCCTCCTCTTGTCTCCTGAGCTTCCCACCGCCGCACGCTATGCATTTGACGCGACTCACCCGCCCAATCCGCGAAGCCGAGAGATCGCACGGCATTGGCGGTAGCGGTCTGCTTGCCCTCCGCCACGATTTGCTGCTTCATGCCTTTTCATGCTCTGAGCGACTGATTGCGCCTTCTCCTGGCCCCGTAAATGGGCGGGCGCAAATCCTACCAGCTGCCAAAACAAGCATGACTGGCCGCTGCGTGCGACCTGAGCCTTATGCTCACCAGCAGTGAGATGCCCATTCGTTGCCTCTTGGACCGCGATGCGTTGCATGATATTCCGTCCAAGAAAGCTCTTGGAGAAGGTGCCATCTCAACCGTCTGTTCCTGACCGTGTAAGCGACGGCTGCCTAGTTTTGAGAGACGGAAGCGGCAGTGATGAGCACCGATTATCTCCGGAACACGGGATCTCCAACTTCAACGTCACATTGCAAATTGACGATGGGAGGCAAAGGATTCCCCTCCTTCCGCGACTGCCCGTTTGCAATGGATAAAGTACCACTTCTGCCACGGATAGACTTCATACATACTGCGCACACTGCGCAGGACCGTGTCCGCCTGGTTTGAAGGTTATTGAGGTGATGTAGGCGTGCAGTCGGACCGAGCGGAAACTAGAACACCGTTGGTCGGACCGAAATGTAAGACCGATGTCGCATTGATAGGCCCCTTCGTTATCTGTGCCGATATTATTTGACGCTCGACCTTCAGGAGAGTTGATCAGCTGAAGAACTTTTGCACCATAGCGATCAGCCACGTACTACCCAAGCCTCGTGTTCCAGCAGTTGTGCAATCAAATATTCCATATCTTAGTACACGTAGTACTATACAGAAACCAGGTTCTGGTTTGGATCGCCCTTGACCCAATTCCAGTCGGAAAAGAATAAGCGAACAGCCTTGAGAAAATCCCAAGATCAGGACGGTCGGCGGGTTTGGGTCTCCAACACGCCATGTTCCAAAGAACGACACGCTTCGAGTTGCCATCATCGATTTCTCATCATCGATTTCTCTGCCTGCATCACGGAGAAAGGCAGTGTGTCGCGTCCGTCGATTTCGTCCCGACAGCTTCGAAAGTTCGACAAGCGACAAGCGGCAACGGCTGAGGCGTTGGCGATTACTTGAGCAGCGGGCGTGGCGTTCCTCGAAAAGCGATGCTAGGGAGCAATGTTAACGGCGTTTCTTGAGCATCGTTGGGCAAAACTGGAAGCGCGGTGGGAGAAGGCGGCGGTCCGACCGTGGCTGTAATCGAAGCGGCATCCAGCGAAATGGCGCGAGGCTGAATAGGTGCTGATGCTTGTGGAGGTGGTACCAATGATTCCTGCGGAGGTACTGGGGGTTGCGCAGAAGGCTTTGGCGTTCCCACCAGCACGCTGGCCTTGATCCAGATCTTGGTGCTGCTTCTTGAGTCTTCGTTACTTGGCGTCCTGGGTTTAGGACTTGTAATCGCGCCGACCGAGGGCTGCAAGACCATGATCACGGAGAGACCGTCGGGGTATCCAGGAGTCTCATCTCCCAGTTCGACAACACTGCCAACGTGTTCGGCAAACGGCGGCACCTGGGCTCGACACAACCGTATGTCGTCGCTGGCGGCATGCGTCGCCTTTTTTGCGAGCTCATGGAGACCGTGGATTTGAGGGATATCATGGCGGCACCAGAGTTGACACGAAAAGCGCAGTGCAGCGTCAATTTCCTGCACAAGACGGCGCTCAAGTTTCTCAATGCCAGCCGCATCCTGATCCCGAAGGAGGAATCGGGCAGGTCCTCTGAGGAAGGTGTCCTTGAGCCTTCCGGCATACCTGACCCTAGCCTCGGCCAGGAAGCGGAAATCGCTGTGTAAGAGGGTACTTTCATCTGTGGAGCCAATTCCACCCTCGGAAAGTGCCTTCATTAAAGAGGCGCGCCATGCAATAGCGTTCTGCTTTCCGCCTGGGACTGTCGACGTGTCAACGTAGATCCTGGGAACAAGAAGAGTGGCAATTGGTATCGGTAGGTCATACCGTTCAATAAACTATGATATAAACTCTCCATTGCTTTCCGCGATGGTAGGTCCTGATCAATAAAGCTAGCCAAAGGGTCCTTGGAGGAATCAGACGGTCGTGTCGACGTCGTCAGTCGCGGAAGCTCGCGCACACCTCGCGATCCAGTGAGACGATCCTGAACTGCAAAAAAGGGCTGAGGAGGCTTGAGTTCTCTAGGTGGTACAATGCTAGAACTCCATGGGACCAAGTCCATTCGAAACCCAACTGGCGAAATGGAGTTGAGGCGCGGAGTACTCGGGCTTTCTAGCTCGTTAGCGTTGGCGGAAATGGCATCAAACACCCAGAAGGGAGAGTTGAGCGTTTCGAAAATGATGAAATTTGCCAGCATTCCATGTAGGAGAACCCGAGAAGACCAACTTCCGTCACTATGCGGAGGGTTCAGAAGCTCTTCCGGGAGTTCACCCTTGTTGTTGAGTCGAACAAAGTGCCTAACACCCTCACATAGCTCGCGCAGTTGCATAGGGTGGAGGCCGGACCGAACGCGGTTGGGGTCCCGGTGAGTGAAATCATCTACCCACTTGCGCCAGGCGGTTGTCTTGGCCGCAAGCCCAATAACAATATCAGCTTCGTCCAAAGGCCCTTCATGGATCCAATTGAAATCCCTGCGTGACAGCACTTCCTCCTTTTGAGCCAGCTTCGCTTCGAGATCCCTGATGCGCGCATTGAGAGTGTTTTCCCTGCTCATCAACTCCTCGGCCCACTGCTGCCGGCGACTGTTGTAACGCCTTTGAGCCGAGGACAATCTGCCAGCGAGTTCTTGATTTTCATTAAGAAGGTCAGATTCGGTACGTTGAAGAGCTGAGATGCGCTGATGTAGGCTGCGATTCTCCTTCACGAGTCCTTCGGTGGGACTGGGCGATTTGACGGAGTAGGACGACATGTATGCTTTGCTGTCATTCATCTGAGTAGTTGTGCTGGGGCTTCTCCGCCGGAAAGACGGTGAGCTGTTCTTCTCTGTCGGTAATTTCTGGAATGTAGAAGTACCATACTGAGCAAGGCGTCCAATATTTTTGTCACTCGTACTCGGTGAAGCCAACCGAGGTCGAGACTGGCTGTGAAATCTGCGAATCAGCCCAGCCGGGGTAACAGGAGGATGCAAGCTCTCAGTTTTAATGTCTGTTTCGGCGGCAGGTGAACCCAGAGCCTCGAGGGATAGCGACCGCATCATCCTAAAAGCGATCACAGAGTGAAGCCGGGTGAATCGATTATCGATTGTGGTAAGTATAACGTAAAGTGCCGAATGCTGAACAAGAGGCTTCGCTGCTGTACTGCCACGACTGTATTATAAAAGATATTATAGTTCGGTAACTGTAGTCGAGCCTGAGATGATGGGAAGTAAGTTACAAGCCCCATCTATCTGTATCTATACCTAGGTCCCTCCCAGACATCCTTGGCATCGGGCTCCAAGTTCATGAAACAACACTCCTGTACCGAAAGCATACCCAGTCCAGGGTTGCCCATCGTTCAAAAGTGGACAAATGGAGACCTGCCATGTCTTGGGAGTGGACAAGGAGCGAACCGAATGTTTTACGATCGATCCATGTCGCACGCCTCCATAAGCACACCAGGATGAATTAGCCAAGAAGAAGAGGAGTGTGCCGCCATCTTGCATCTTCTCTTACGATCCGGCGGCTGTTGTTGCGTGATGGGCGCTTATTGTGGGAGAAGGTGGTTGTTGAGGTGTGAACGCCAATGGAAACGCGGCTTGGAGTGTTTCAGGTTCGGTATCCTCGTCTGGTGTTCGGAAGAGCGGCGGTACTTGGATCTATAGCTGGATGATTGGAGTATGCGGTCGTATTCATTGGTTTGTCTTCGACAAAATTGGTTATTTGAAAACTTTTTTCTTTCGACCTGGGGTAAGTCCCGATTCTGTAGTTGCCATGAGTGAAACCTTCTTGTAGATCTGACAAGGGAAGGTGTGTAAGCCGGTGCTAGCCGGCGCCAGCCCATCAACAGCCCTAACCCTGACTTTCATCTGTCAGTTATTCGAGCACAGTTTCCAACCTAGACCAATCTTTCTTTTGCATGTAAGGAATATTTGGTCACAATCAGTACTTAGGGCACATTGCGAAAGACGAGCTATCTTCGTGTCTCAGCTCAGGTGCCTAATTAATAGTCTCTTAATGTGCTTAACAAACAAGGGAGAGGTTGGCTTCGAAAGTGGGGCTTACAGATAGGTCAGCAGCAGATGCCGGGAACAGCGGCAGCTTTGCTTACCTACCTCCCAGAAAGAGCATTGGTGCCCCTCCATCGCTTTGTTCCTCAGCTTCCAATGCCCCGCACTCCCCTCCTCCCGTTGTCAAAGCTCTTCTCTTCAAGTAACCCCATCCGTTGCTTGTCGAGCCGTTCTGTAATCTTCCCCAACCGCGTTCCGTTCCGCAAGCTCGGCACCACCCATTCCCCATCGTCACGAGGCCGTCTCCGACAGACTCGGATACAGCCATCGCCACCCACTAGCTCCTCTCGCTCGTACCTTACCGAGGCGACCCGAGCTCACCAAGCCCGCAAAATGGCTCCCCAACTCGATGGATACTTTCAGAAGGTTGACGCCCTATCTGACGCCTTCATCGAGCGCCTGCGCCAGGCCGTCGCCATCCCCTCCGTCTCGTCCGAGTATGCTCGCCGTCCCGAGGTTGTCCGCATGGGCCACTGGCTTGCCGACCAACTGACGAAGCTCGGCGCGACGGCTGAGCTGCGGCCGTTGGGCAAGCAGCCAGGCACTGACCTCGACCTGCCGCCCGTTGTGCTGGGCCGGTACGGCAACGACAAGAACAAACGGACCATTCTCGTCTACGGCCACTACGACGTGCAGCCGGCTGAGAAGAGCGACGGCTGGGACACGGAACCGTTCGAGCTTACTGTCAAGGAGGACGGACGCATGTGCGGCCGTGGCGCGACCGACGACAAGGGCCCCGTGCTGGGCTGGCTCAACGCCATTGAGGCCCACCAGGCCGCTGGTATCGACTTCCCCGTGAACCTGCTCATGTGCTTCGAGGGCATGGAGGAGTACGGCTCCGAGGGCCTTGACGACCTCATCAACGCCGAGGGCAAGAAATTCTTCGCCGATGCCGACGCCGTGTGCATCAGCGACAACTACTGGCTTGGCACCGAGAAGCCGTGCCTGACGTATGGTCTGCGCGGGTGCAACTACTACAGCATTGAGATCTCAGGACCCGGCGCCGACCTTCACAGTGGCGTCTTTGGCGGCACCGCTCAAGAGCCCATGACGGATTTGGTTCGCATCATGGCCTCGTTGGTTGACACAAACGGCAAGATTCAGATCCCGGGTATTGCCGAGCAGGTGGCCCCTGTGACGGCAGATGAGGAAGGTCTCTATGATGGCATCGCCTTTAACATGGAGACTCTTCACGACTCTCTCGGCAGCAAGACTACTATCTTCGAGGACAAGAAGTCGACTCTGATGGCCCGCTGGCGGTACCCTTCGCTTTCGCTTCACGGCATCGAGGGTGCTTTCTCTGCTCCCGGCGCAAAGACCGTCATCCCGGCTAAGGTCATTGGCAAGTTCTCGATTCGGACCGTTCCCAACATGGAAATCGACAAGACCAACGAGGTTGTATGCCGCTACGTCGAGGATGTTTTCAAGAAGCTTGGTTCCAAGAATACCCTGAAGGTCTACCCTCAGCACTGTGGTAAGTGGTGGGTCGCTAGCCCCAACCACTGGAACTTTACGGCTGCGGCCAAGGCGACGGAGCGCGTCTGGGGCGTCAAGCCTGACTTCACCCGCGAGGGTGGCAGCATTCCTGTTACACTCACCTTTGAGCAGGCGACCGGTAAGAATGTGCTGCTCCTGCCCATGGGTAGCTCCACCGACGGTGCCCACTCGATCAATGAGAAGCTGGACAAGCGGAACTACATTGAGGGTATCAAGTTGTTGGGTGCCTACCTGCACTATGTCGCTGAGGAACCAATGAACTAGGGGATTGTATTGAGGTAGTGGCAGGATTTGCCTCTTAGGGGCAGGCTCGAGTACCGATTTGTGTATTATGCGTTTTCTTATTCACATAGCTGCAGCTGCCAATACCCGATATGAATCGACGTTTGTCCCATTCGACTGGTTTCTAAAGCGAGACCCGAACATAAATCCAAAAAGATGTGACGCCTAGTGCGATAGTCCTAACCCTGCCTAATCGCATTTCCCACATCGCTCCAATCTCCATTTCCACCATGCCACGGGTATCGATGTTCGCCGTTCCTTTATACAATTCTGATGTCGATCTCTCTTGTCTTCTATACCGCCCTCGAGCTGGGAAGGAGGACGAAAACCCACAAAGAAAACTACCACCATCGCCTCGCATCACCACTCCTGCTCTTTCTCCGTCTAGCTACAACCTTGGCATCCCAGACCCCAAGGAACATATCCTCACACTCATCTTCGTCCTCTGAGTCGAACACGACCGCCTCATCATCTTCATCACCTTCCCCATCTTCATTTCCTAGGTCCCTCACATTGCCACCAACGGCGCCCTCTAGGAGACCATTGTCACCAGCACCGTCGTCCGCGACATCCTCCCAACCGCGGTGGCCCACCACCCGCCTCGTTTCCAGAATGAACTTGCCGACCTTGTACTTTTGTGACCATTCGCGCGCATCGATGTACTTCCACCCGACAGTGGCACCGCAGACGGCGCAGCTGATGTCCGCCACCACGTGCACGCCTGTTATGAGCGTGCGTGTCTCGGGGCGGCCGACGCGGACGTTGATCAAGTCGGCTGCGCGGTTGTTTCCCGCCGTCGTCGACTCATCGTCGTCACCGTCTTCGTCATCATCGTTGTTACTATTGAGCGGAGAGGCGGGGCAGGAGGGCGTCGCGAGCGGCGAAGGCGGCGCGACGAGGTAGGCGCGGCCGTTGCGGCCAGTGAAGCACTTGCTCACGATCTGGGAGTGGAACGCCAGGTCGACCGAGCAGATGCGGCAGCGGAGGGTGTCGGGCCGGGCGCGGGATAGGCGGCGGCCGGTGGAAGAGGAAGGTGTAGTGGGTGAGGTCGGGCAGATCGATGCAGGAGAAGTTGACAAGGAGGGGACGGTATCGTCTGTTGCTGGGGAGAGTGGCTCCAAGGAGCGAGCAATTTTGCTCGCCGAGGGCTCGGAAGTGCGCCGCAGGTTGAAGGGTATGCGCAGCGAGGGGAGAAGGTAAAGGGGAAAGGAGGGTTTGGATTTGGTCGATGATGCTGTAGACATGGTTCCTCGCGAAAGACTGGAGGTCTATGGCTGATTTTATGGCAGTGTACGGTTGCTCTTGTCCTCACGAGGGCCTCAGAACTGCGACGTTGCTGTGCTACACCCAGAATCGCACTCATGCCGGCTACTCAGTCAAACTGCCGGTTTATCTTTGCTGTTTGCCCCCCGAGATGTCCGGGATACATTCGGTAGTCTCGTGCCGTTCACTGGAGTTGGGCAGCACACTGGAGTCCCGGATCAGTCACCCGACGGTAGGGGTGAGCACAAAGACACCGAGAGCTTGTTAGACTGTTAAGGAGAACGGCCTTGACGGGCCCAGATTTTGAGAAGGCCCATTGGCTCAGGAGCCCCGTGCGAGTCTCGCAGGGAGAACTAGGCTCGGTTGACGCAATGAGCATGATTCGGTGACGGCTCGACCACCTGACGCTCCCCGCATTGCCCAACGCATTGCCGCCCCTTATCGATACCTCCTTATACTCTCCCTCTGGCTGGGCTGATCAGCAGTGCGGGGACACTGTTTCGCGAATGTCGGTACATGTCCGCACTGAGAAATCAACACATATCAAATGCCTGGTTGGGCGAGTCATTGTGGCACGTTACGGTGTGAACGGCCCCGTTGTACATGCTAGGTTTGATGTGGATGTTGAATGAAAGTGAATTATCGGTGTCCTGCATCATTCATGCGTGCACAACGGTGGATGAAAATGTCGGGACGACGTTGGGCTGCTGGATCCACAGCGGCCCGAGGCAGGGATGCCCACACCTGCACAGAGTTCGCTTCGCCGGTTCGCTTTGAACCGACTCGAAGACGACGTTAAGCTCGACATGCTAAACTGTACTGGGAGAACCTACGGAGCGAAAGCGCCATTGAGGTTTTGAGTCAAACGAAGCTTCGTCAGAGAGTTGGAAATGTATACCGCTTGCATTTGGTGGACCGGTTCGAAACTTTACTTGCAAATTCGGCCTATTTCTGTTCGATTCCTGGATAATGCGATAGACGCTGCAGAGCTCTGGGACTTCTCTTTGCGTGCAAGCTGCTCCTGCTCGCAACGTGTGCGGCGAAGCTCGTTGGTTGGTTGAGAGATTAGCTGCCCCGCTTTTCAACGCACGTGACAGATCTCCAACTGCCAAGCAATCCCAGTTTTGCCTCTGAACCGCCCAAATTCCGTTTCGCTCAGACTCGCCGGAACTCTGTTTTGTCAGCCCAATCCATAAATCTCACAGCCCGTCGCCACAACCCGGATCCTGCAAACCGTGACCCCCCAACGTCCATCAATCTGCGACCGCATAACTCAATTGAGAACAATCGCCGTCGACGCTAGTCGAATCCCATCGAGACCAGACCTACTTCGCTTTCTTCCAACCAACACCCTGGCATCCATCAACAATGGCGCCCATGAAATCACCGAAATCGAGTCATAGTAGTAGTAATTATGGCGAGGACATTGTCCGCCAGGCCAATATCCTCGCCAGTTGCTACGTTGTTGATGCGTCCTCGGCCTCCCTGAAGGGCCTCCACTACTGCACTACGGGGCTCGCAGGGGCCGAGTGGTATTCCTGAGGTCCCTTCGACGGGACTTCCATCGCCGCCATCAAGCCCCCCCCTCGCGGCCCTCACGACGACCAACCAGCTCGCGCTGACCCCAAAGGCGAGGTCATCATCCGCGCGCGGGCACGGCGCCGGTCGTCACGGCTCGGGCGCCTCTGCTGACTCTAGCAGCAGCGCCTGGCATCGCCGCCGAGGGGGGGCAACACTGCGCATCAGGGAAGAATGTGAGAGGTTCTTTTGCGAGTCGCTGCGCGCCATGCTTCTGGGTGAGAGGAACGCGGCGCTGCAGGGCTCGGGCCTGGCCAGTGTTTACAACGACAGCTACAACAACGACAGCTACAACCACAGCATCAGCAACAACGCAAGCCGGAGTGACGGACGTGCGCAAGCAGTGGGGCAACACGGCCAGCTAACACCGCCCAACGACTTCCCAATCAGGGATGAAACCTTGATGGGCCGTTGCGGCTTCGGTGCTCAAGGCGGTGTGCTTAGCTGGCTGGAAATTTGGGATTATGCAGGAGGCTCCAGTTTCCGCGGTTTCGTCGCCAGTGATGCCCGCCGTGAGACCAGGTCGCTGTTTGTCTTTTTTGATGCACATTCCATCACTCGCGACCTGAAGCAGGCGTAAGTTATCACCCACTCTTAGCTCCTTGTTCTTCCTACATGTGCACTGACATGACTTACAGACTCGTGGCTCTCATTGAGCTGGCCGAGGGCCCTCTTGCTTGCTCGCACATGGTCATCTGCATCGAACGGTCAATACCCGAAGAGGAAACGAAAGGGTTGACCAAGGGTCTGCAGTGGGCCGGCTTCTCGCTCACCACGTTAGATTTCTGGTCGCCTGGTGTCGACGTGCTGAGCAAGCGGTGGTTATTCATGGGCATGGAGTTGTGAGCATCATGATGGATTATAGCTACCTCAGGTGCTTTGGAAAGTTATAGTGGGCTTTGGAATCTTTCCTCGTTTTCGCCTTGCTTTCCTAATTGTTTGCGATCTCACTTTTGCGTGTCCAACTTTGCTCGTCAAAAACATTTGAGGTTTTGTTCCGGGGAAGTTTGCATTTGGGTCTGGCATTGATTAAGCTTCGTTAGGTATTCGCACAAACACAAAAAGCATGGTAGTCTATACCCAATACCACGGTGACCTCCTAGCCGCGTTATAAATCGCCCTCGAATTGCCTGACCGCGAGACCCTTCTCTCCAAGATGATCCTTAACCTGCTGCACTGTGTACTCGCCCCGATGGAACATGCCCGCTCCTAGGGCAGCATCTGTAGTTGTTTCCTGGAAGACTTCAAGAAAGTGCCCAGGGTTACCGGCTCCGCTGCTGGCAATGACCGGTATCCTGATGGCCTTCTTGACCTGCGTAATCAACTCGAGATCGAACCCACTGTTCGTGCCATCTTTGTCAATGCAGTTGAGTAGGATCTCTCCGGCGCCCATTGCCTCCACGGCCTGAGTGAGTTCCACCACGTCGAGATCCCTCGTCTCCCGTCCGCCCTTGATCGTGCACGCATACCAACAATATTCCTCTCCCTTGGGCCCTGGAAACTTCGTCTTGATGATAGCATGGCGCGTGGCATCCTCCTTGGGAACGTATACCCTTTTAGGATCCACACTCACGACAACCGCTTGGTTGCCATACGCCTTGCTGATCTGCTCAATCGCAGTGTTGCCGTACAATACCTTGCCACCCCGGTAATACTCCTCCGCAGCTATCACAGCATCACTCCCAATCGATACCTTGTCGGCTCCGCTCTTGAAGTACATGGTTGCGATTTCCAGAGCAGAAACTTTGGTCCCATCGACATCCACAGTGTCACGAATGCCGCCACCTATTGTCAAGGGAACAAACACCGTCTCTGATGTTCTCCGGAGAATTTCCAACATGGGTAGGTCGGCAACAGGGCAGTCGCGGAACGAAGTGATGTTGAGGAAGGTGACCTCGTCGGCCCCTTGCTCATAGTACTTCTTAGCCATCTCGACCGGCTTCCCGAGGTTCCGCACAGATCGGTCCTCGGACTTCTCCCGCACGTCGTACTGGTCGCCCTTGGTCACAACCAGATCACCTTGGTCGTTTGTCCTCACGTCAAGACAGGCTATCACGCGCCTTGTCAACCCTTCCCGCGCAATCATCCCGTCCACGTCGCCGTCGACTCCAGTGGGCGTGTTTTCGGACAGGGACTTTGCTCCCGAGCCGTCCAGGAACGCCCGAAGGACCCTCAACCCGGCAACACCGCTCTTCTCGGGGTGGAACTGGGTTGCAAACACGTTCCCCTTGGCCACGGCGCCGACAAACGTTTCACCCCCATACGTGCCCGTAGCAACGGCGCAGCCAAGCGCCTCCAGCTCTCCCTTCTTGTACGGATACTTGTACGAGTGGACGTAATAGTACTTGGAGTCCGGGTGCAGGCCGTAGAGCGTCGGATTCGTCGAGCACGAGGCATTGTTCCATCCAATGTGCGGGACGGCCTTGGCGGAGTCGTCGAATCTGTCGAGCGCCCCAGGCAGCAGGCAGAGGCCGCGGCAATTCGGATCCTCGGCGGAGGTGGAGAAGAGGGCTTGCAGGCCAACGCAGATGCCCATGAACGGTTTCCCGGCGTCGATGTGGGCGCGAAGGGCGGGGAGATAGCCGGCCGCGGAGAGCTGAGAAAGGCAGTGACCGAAGTGACCTACGCCGGGGAGAATGAGTTTCTGGGGAGCAGCAAACATGTCAGTTTCTTGGGGCGTATCCTGTCGCAGGGCTCTGGTTGCGCCGTACCTCAGCTTTAGCAACATCCTCCGGTGACCGGACCCATTCGACCTCGTAGCCGACCTTCTCGATGGCGTTGACGAGACTGCGGACGTTGCCCGCGACATAGTCGAGGAGATGGACTTTGGGCATTTTGGCTTGCTTGTCTGTCACCAAGTGAAGTTGACAGAGGTTGGGGCTTGTCTCGTTGACGACTACGGAAAATGAGAGCGGCCCGGAAGTTGACTCCGAGGGACCTGAATGAGTCAATGCCTGCCGGGCCTGAAAATATTCCTCCAGGGCCTCTCATGGCGGGGCAAAGTCCGCTAATCGCAAATACCCCGCCATGTGCAGGGGTTGCTGGAATACCTCCCGCCGCTGCAACCTCGCGTATTCTGCCAGCAGAGACCGCTAAGATTTCCCTGGGTTGTTGAGCGAGAGATGCCATGCTGATCGCGACATCGAGCAGCTTCTCCGCATTCATTTAACATCAATGTCGCTCTTCTGTCTCCCTCAGAATTGGTAACGCCATTTTTGCCGCCGCACTGCAATCCTGCGACCTCGTCCGGCTACCGACGTCACGAAGAGCCACAACGTCACCTCAAGTGCGAATTACCATGGAGTCGCACACTCGGCCCCCAACGGACGCGCTACCAGATGACGATGATGGTTGGGAATACGAATACTCTACGACAGAAACAGAGGTATGCATACAAGCTGGTATCATTGTGATCGGCGCCGCGATTCTCATTTGCCAAACAGACTTACTATCTCACTCTGGACCTGTCAGTCCGCGATTTTCTCGAGCGTAGAACCGACGACGTTGTGCATAGCACGCGAACTGGATACCGCGTCTGGTACAACCCTCTGTTCAATGCGCCGGAACCCCATATGTCCAACACAGATCTGCTCGATGATAAAGATGCCGACGACGGAGAGCCTCCTGAACGGGAAGAAGTTGATCTCGACTCCATTGGTGTATCTCGACCGCCAAATCAATCAGAGACTCCGATCGATCCATTACTTGAGCAGTCAGTGACGAAGCATGACCATCCCGGCCAAACGAGTGATAAACGGGCAGAGGAGATTCAGATCCTAGAACTTCACTCGAAGGAGCCAATCATTTCATACCGCAACCATGTGTTTCGCGGATCGTGGTGCGAAAATATTGGCACCGAAATGATTTTCACCCCACACGACGACGATGCGCCGCTCCCCGCCCTGCGCCATCTCCCTCAGAACATGGATTTGATCGCGGCCAGCGCGACCAGGATCAACTGCCGTGAGGCAACTTTGGTGCCAAAGGAACAAGATATGCAGGAGGGAATGTTCTTGGGGTTTGGATACTCGGAGGAGGACATTCCTGAGCGGTACAAGCGGAACGGTGGAGTCTACGTCCACATTGGCGGCGACAAGACGGGCCAGCGACAGCCACAGGCGCATTTCCTCGAGGACCTGATCACGCTGAAGCGCAAACGCGGCGAGACAGACGAGGTTACAATCCAGCCACTCGAGACCAGGCAGAATAAGCTCATGGTGGAGGACGAAGAGGAGGAGCGGCGACGGAGGAAGTTGCAGCAAGACCATGCCAGGAACGTGAGATGGCGCGACAAGAGAAGGGAGGAGCGAGAGATGGGCTTGGGGTCACCAGAGCGCAGCTACGTCCCACGGACGGGTGGGAGGAGAGGGTGGCCGAAGAGGGCCAGAAGAGCTGCGCTCATCCGGCGGGACAGCGGGGCTATATCGCGGTTTGGTTCCAGAACGGATCGGGGCAGTACCTCAACGCCTACGCCGACGCACTGGAGCGACATATCTGGTGACCAAAATCGGTAGCAGTACGAAGTGCATAGTGGTGTACGCGGTACGCATCCATAGACCGGCTTCTCCGGGCCTCGGAGCACGGGATCCTCGTTGAGGAAACCTGCGATTGGCTCCACGCAAGCAGGCGGGATGGTGGGGCAGATGTGCCGGGAATGTGCGCTAGCAGGGGTAAAGTCGAGATACCCGCGCTTCAAGCGTTGTTACAGGGGAAATTCAAGTACCGATTCTTCTTGGCTTACGCAGCAGGGCGACCCCTCCTGCCCTCCTACGTTCCTGACGGTGGCGTTGGCCCAGCATGATGCCAGCACTGCGGTCCAAGATCGGAGTCCTTAAAACCTTGGCTCAGTGTCAGTGGCTCAGTATTGCATCCTGCTGACCGTGCCTCGCTCGATTTTCTGTTTGTGTTTGCGCGCCTCATCTTTGCACACACCTCGTATTATTTTTTTCATTTCGGTTGTCTCATCTTTCCTTACGCCTGACCCGACCGTAAACGGCTGACTAGGTACCTACACACACACCTTACGCCACTTCCGACTTGTTTTATCCTCTCTTCACCTCACCGCCGCCGGCCGCATTTCGCTGTTAACGACAACTCCTCTAATGCTTCACTTGCGAATCCGTTAGCCCATCGCAACTCGACAGCGACAAAAGTCCCCGGTTCCTGCGCTGAAACTTTTGGCGCGCAGCCGCGCGAAGCCTGCGACATGTCGTTCATGGCGTACAGCTTCCGCAAGGCGACAATCGCTACAACACTTGTCGCCGCTCTCGTCTTCGTCGCCTGGCTCCTCCCGCAGCTACTCAACCCGACGCCGCCCGACCGTGAAGAGCGCGAACGAGATAAACATTGGGTTGAGACGTCCCCAAGCTGGGTCGACCGCCAGGCATGCCGCTGGCTGGGTGTGTGCGGCTTGCTGCACATACGATGGGATGCGCCTTCACGCGGGGACGATGAAATGCCGTCCACGTTAGACGAGCTCAGGTCGCTGGCGCTGGGGCTGAGCACGCACTGGGAGTTTAAAGAAAAGAGCGGGCTCAGTGACTGGGAAACGGCGCCCAAGATCAAGGGCTCGAAGCGCGGGCTACGAGCACAGGGTGCCGGAAGCGCGCGGATTATGCAGGAGGTGCCCAGCTACGTCTTGGATCATGCTCCGTTGGTACATCTCTACTCTGGCGAACACTTTTGGCCTTCAGACATTGCCGAGCACATCCGCCATATGGAAACTTACATGGGAGGCGAGCTGGTCAACACAACCAAGCCTTTGGATTTGCAGACCCTTGCGAAACTCAATAGCCTGAACAGCACGGTGTTTTTGACCAGTGAGGACGACGTAGAGTCGAGGCCTGGCTGGCTTCACAGCCGGGTCGGGATTCCGGAACCCCTTAAGGACGACGGCTCTGACGGGGACGATGAGGATATTAATGACCCCCCACAACAACCGGACGACGACGGTTCCTGGCAGGACGTCGATAGGGATCATCCGCCTCATCGCATAGTCCCCCCAAGGGAGTCGCTCCAGAGACACAGGGAACTCCGGTGGAGACGACATTCCCTGTCGGAGGCTCAGCGCCCCATGGTATGGACAGACGCAAAGAGTGAGGAAGGCAACAAGCCGACTCGCGGCGGTTATTCCGAAGCACCAGCTGTCCTCATTCTCGTCGACAAAGGCGCGGGTATTGTAGACGCCTTTTGGTTCTTCTTTTACAGCTACAATCTTGGGCAGACGGTGCTCAACATTCGCTTCGGCAACCACGTCGGCGACTGGGAGCACTGCATGGTCCGCTTCCAGCACGGCGTGCCGCGCGCCATGTTCCTCAGTGAGCACGCAGGTGGCAAGGCGTACCTGTGGAAAGCACTCGAGAAGCGGGCCCAGAGAGACGGTAAGCCGGCACGGCCCGTCATCTATTCGGCCGTTGGCAGCCACGCCATGTACGCGTCCCCGGGTATGCACCCGTACGTTTTGCCATTCAAGCTGCTCAAGGACGTCACCGACAAGGGCCCCCTCTGGGATCCGTCCCTCAACAACTACGCTTATTGGTACGACTACGAGGTGGACCGGGAAGAGGAGGGCAACTCGACCATCTCAGAATTCACCAGCCTGGTGCCCGCCGCATCCAATCCAGACTTGCCTACTTCGTGGTTCCACTTTGAAGGATCTTGGGGCGACGACATCTACCCCCTTAGTGACCGACGCCAATGGAGGCTGTTTGGTGAATATCACTACATCACGGGGCCGCTGGGGCCAAAGGCGAAGTGGCTGGACCGCAGGAAGGTCTGCCAGACAGAAAAGTGCACCATCGTCGACAGCATCGAGGCGGGGAAGAAGTCGGCTTGGTACTAGACAGCGCTTGGCTGGCTCACTGGCCTGATCAAGCAAGGGTCGGAAGGTGTGCGTGTCTGCTGTGATACCCTTTTGTTTTCTAGCTCTTTCTTTTCTGTCACCATCCTCTGGGTTGCAGAAGGCATCACTTTTTGGTAGGGTTACACTGGACAGGCTTAGACAAGATAGATGAGGTTGGATCCAACGCAATGTATTTTTCCTGAGTCATGGACTACGTACCTGCAGCTGCCCTTGGTGCGAAGTGTCTCTCTTGCGAACTTATCGCTTTCCGATGGATTCGTGACATTTTAGCCTCCGTCATCCGCCATTCCTTACCAGGAGTAGTACCTTACCGCCAGGTCATGGTAATAACTGTAGGACCTCCGATAGCTCTCAGCTGACGCCACAAAATACAAGTAGAGTCCGAAGCAGACCAGGTGCAGCCACCACGGGACACAAGAGAAAGCGCTGATGAATTTGCTCCCCGAGAGCTCAAGGAAGTTAAAGAGTAGCAGAGGAGCCCGTCGAAGACGGCGAGAGAGATCTGGACGATCACCAGCCACGAGCAGAGCATAATCATCCATACTCCGTAGAGAAGCAGGGCATCAGCTACGGTGCTTCCGAACGTTTGACACATGACTGGATGTGTTGTCCAGGTTCTTTGACAGTCTCTGACGGTCGCTTTTTTTCACCTTCACTGCTTGGAGGACTAAAAGAGTTGTCGAACGGTCCCCGAATTGGGGGTCGCCTAAATTTGAGAATGGTTAAGATTCTGTCACAAGTCATGGATTTAACACCTGGTAACAGCTGGTCGGAGCGTTTGGACATGGTTGGTATCTACATGTTTCCATCTTTTAATTCAGGTTCCGGATGAGGTTGGAAGTGTTTAAAAATCTTGCGGAGAGGTGATTTTGAACTAGCTTCACATGATCTCACAAAAGGGCTCAGGGAAACTATAGCAGGTTCAAAAAGACAATGTTTACATTCTGCCACAAAGCGTTCGGTCTCAGGCAATGTTCTCCTTTGTAATCATGCTATAGTTGTCTCGGACAAAGAAGGTCTACAAAGTAATATTCCAACGTTGTCATCATTTAGCGGCCTAGGTGTTTCCTATCAAAATTCAAGCGAACTTTATCACCAAATACGGTGTACAACCGGCTAAGGGCCGCCGCTTATCGATGCAACATGATTACGACTTTTTTTTTTTCTTTTTTAAACCAAAAAAGGGGTCATCCAGTCAGTGCTCTGTTATTGAGGTGGATACAGGAAACGACGGCGGCGACTAAACAGTAGACAGCTGTTATGGGGTGAAAACTGGACGGTACCCACGAGACATTGTACTACAAGTGGGAGCTGCTATCAGTGGGTGCTGAACGCGTCGTCACTGCAAGCCAGGTCTTCCGTGGTGTGCCTTTGACAGAAAAGTGACAGTTTTCTGGGAAATACACACTAGTCGCACCACAACGTTGGTGGAGGAGGCCGAGGCAGGTTCACATGTACACCAGACAAGGTAGTAGGTCGTTACTCAGATTTATTTTGGGCTGCCGTGACACCGGACTGTCTGTCTTCTCGGCCCTATCCCCAGTCTCGAATGCAAATCCAACAGCTTCGAAAAGTGACTGCGGCAAGATCTCACTACGAAAGATCATACTCGTCTGCTAGGCGAAGGGCAATGGTTACAGGTCCTGATATCAGCCTGTTTCTGAAGGCAGCCTCATGTCTTGACGATGCTACTCTAAGGCCTAGTCGCCTGCACCTATATTCTGGCTAAACTCTGTCCATACCGGCTTGCGTAGGATTCTAAGAATGGGAGAACAACAGGCGGTGGCGGGCATGTTGGGCTGCTGCAGGAGCAAAAGCCGGGTGTGACGTTGTGCTTGCTTTTGCCACCGTCAGTTGCCGGACACCGATATCTGGAGATGATCTGGGGATGGGAGTGACTGTCGTTGATCTTCCCCCGGATCAACAAGGCTGCGTGCGGATGGGGTACCCGAGAAGCTTAAAGTCTTTCTTGGCGACGACTATCATTTACCAGAAGGCGAAGAGATTTGCGGCAGCATTGTTTAGTGTACGAAGACGATCACAGGTGACATATTGGAAGTGAAGTGTGCTCGTTCTTTTCGGCAAACACCGCCCTGATGGCTCCGACGTGATGGTGTTGTGACCTTCCGCTTTCCCTTCCCATTTTGCCCCTTTTTCGGAACGGACTTTCGGGGCTCAAGAGCCGTGTTTCCCTGAATCAGTAAGTCGAAGGTCCTCGACCAGGCGCTAGAAAGCCTAGAATCCAGCCAAACAGGCCCCAAAAACGCCCTTGTAAAGCGCGTAGTTGCACGAGGACGGGACTCCGGTTCAGGGTCGCAACAAGGCGAGTTTAGCCGGCGGGTGAATCGCATTCGCCTGGGCAGGCAGGGCAACTCGCTCTCCCCCATTCCCTGGGGCACTTTTGCCGGTGGCGTGGCTCTTTCTCTGGCTTTCTAAGGCTCCACCAACCCGGATCACGATTGCCTTTGGCTTCTCGGCGCGGCTGTTAGCCCCTTGCTCATTTTCCTTCTGTCATGCTTCTCGACCCGGTTTCTGGGCCAAGAAGGGTCACGGTCGCGGGAGCGTGCGGCTCATGTGGGCCGAAGACCTGCCACATGCTCATTACATTGGCAGCTTTTGCGCCCCTTGATATTTCTACAGTTGCATCAAGGTCAAACTGAGGTGCCTTGGCGCGGAGGTTGGCCCTGGACGCGCCGTTGCTCCCTGATGGCGGTCTGCTTCAAGCATCGGAGTTGAGGTCCCCTTTGATGGCCTGTTTTCTCAGAGGAACTCTTGAGAAATCCAAAACACTCAAAAATACATTTATTTAGTGCCATAACTATACCTGGATAGTGTGTATCTCCTTACGCCACATGCGTGCACTTAGTATTTGCACAGCGCACCTAAACAGGTTTCGGCAGCCCAGATTCTGAGCCCTGGGCTACGCCCGGATCAGCATTGACGCTGGTTGGGCATTTGTGTTGAAAGCACGGTTCCTTTGCATGAGACATACTGGGTGGTAACCGAGAGCTGGGATGGAGTCGACAGGGGGGGGGAGGGTCTTGGTTCCCTTCTGAGACTAACGCACCCCAGCCCGAACGGGGAAGCGGCATCACCAGCCTCGAACGACTCGGACCGCCTGGGAAATGTAGTGCACTTCGTATGGGGGAAAAGACGCGGGCTAAGAATAGAGACGGTAACATACGGAGGGGTCCCTGTTCCCAACCTAGATGGGAGCTTAGGTGGGAATGTGTATATAACCTCCTGAATCCTCCCCCTGTTGGCATGGGGAAAGAGATTCTTCGCTCAGCCACTCCATTATCAGGCCCAGAGTTTGCTTCATTGCAAGAGTTGCCAAGATGGTTGCTATCTCCTCTCTGTTCCTCGCTGCCTCTGCGGCTGCCGTTGCCGTGGCAGCCCCCAGCACTGGCAGCGACATTCAGAAGCGCCAGACCCTCACCAGCAGTCAGACGGGCAGACACGACGGCTACTACTTTTCCTTCTGGACCGATGGTGCCGGCAACGTCAGGTACACCAACGAGGCCGGCGGCCGCTACAGCGCGAGCTGGTCCGGCAACGGCAACTGGGTCGGCGGCAAGGGCTGGAACCCGGGTGGTTCTCGGTATGTCCTTTTACAGAGTCATCATCCCCATCTCCACGCACCTCCAGGTACTAACATTTTGTGTCAGCAACATCACCTTCACGGGCCAGTACAACCCCAACGGCAACTCGTACCTGGCCGTCTACGGCTGGACGCGCAACCCGCTCATCGAGTATTACGTCGTCGAGAACTTTGGCACCTACGACCCCTCGACGGGCGCCACGAACCTGGGCACCATCAACGTCGACGGCTCGACCTACCGCATCCTGAAGACGACGCGCGTCAACCAGCCGTCCATTGAGGGCACTGCCACCTTTGACCAGTTCTGGTCCGTCCGGACCAACAAGCGCAGCAGCGGCTCCGTCAACGTGCAGGCGCACTTTGATGCCTGGGCCAAGTCTGGCCTGCGCCTTGGCACTCACGACTACCAGATCATGGCCACCGAGGGCTACTTCTCGAGCGGGTCATCCACCATCACCGTTGGTGAGGGCTCCAGCAACGGCGGCGGCAACACCGGCGGCGGTGACAACGGTGGCGGCAACAATGGCGGTGGTAACACTGGCGGTGGCAACAACGGCTCTGTACGTTCCATTCATTCATTCCTCTGCCCTCTTTGCCCACTCCTCCATCACTCCTCCACCCCCCCGCCAATCTCCCCCATTTTAACCTCCAAACACAACCAATAAATCGAACTCCTTCCCTACCATCACAGTATCAGCTAACAACATTTTTAGTGCTCTGCTCGCTGGGGACAGTGCGGGGGTTCCGGCTGGAGCGGCCCTACGTGCTGCCAGAGCGGGTCGACCTGCCAGGCCCAGAACCAGTGGTACTCGCAGTGCGTCTAAGCAGACGAACTCGAAGAGTTTCGTGGACCGGGATGACGCCACAAGTTCTTTAACCCGGTGCAAGAATCCAATCCGTTTTAAGGCGGGATTGAGGGGAAAGGGGAGATCGAGGGGAGGAGCTCGGGGGTTCAGTACCTCAGGGGTAGGGAAGGTCTTCGTGTACATAGTTACTATGCATTTCGGCTTGTTGAATGCAGTACAAACCTTCTTGAAAGCAACGGATGGCACGGACATTCCATGCCAACAATTACCTATATCTCGGACCGACATTTATGGCATATCTTGGTATCCATTTGAAATTAAGAGACGGTAGAGAGTCTACGCCAGAATATCGACAACCTCTCTGTCTCACTTGATTCAAGGAAAACGAAGCTGGGCAGGGCATAAGAACCTAGGTCAGGTGGTCATAGATACAGAAACAGGCTTTTATCACCGTCATCCGATTGTTCTTGGCCGTTAATCATTTGTATCATTAGATACGAGGCTGTATCATGCAGTTGGTGTGGAAGTATTCGTCTTTTATTTTCTGCCGCTTATATTATTCAGGTCTAAGTTCTCTTCGCTGGAACGCCATACAGCGAAGCTTCTCAGATAATTAGTCCTGCCAGGCGGCGCGTCGCAGGCAGGTGTGAACGAGAGCACATCTCTCCTGCTCTCTTCACCTAACCAACGAAGGATAGATCTAAAATGTATCACTGTAGCAACCAACGCCGTTGCAATACAACATACTACCTTCAGATAGGCTGCCAGATGAATGATCAGGCTGGCCATATTCACGTTTAAGTGTAAACCAACTAACTAACAAGCTCTGATTTTTGATTAGTTGCAATTCAGTTTCAGTATACTTACCAACAAGACGATGCTGACAACACCCAGGTACTCCTAAAATGGGCCGCTGGCGGGTACTTTCGGCCTTCATCGCGACTTTCTGTGGAATTAATCACAATGATCTACACCCGGTATACGACCTCTTGAATACTTAAAAACGCCTGAGGATTGTAAAGAGATCGAGGTCGCACAGGTGATGGCGCTATAGGTTCGCCTTACTCCCGCCGGCCCATGCTTACCGGTTGTTTCCTTTTTTTTTTTGTCCCTTTTTTTTTTCTTCTTCCCTTTTTCTTTTTTTGAGAACAAGAACACCGAACTGTAGGTACTGAACATCGGCGTCACAGCCCCCAAACCCCGAGACTGGCCCGGCATCTCGGCGTAGGCGGGGTCGGTAGTTCAGCCGTGCAACGATTGGCAGGGAATCCGACTCTCGGAACCAACAATTCAAGATGCCTGCAAGACGTCAATTGCCGTCGGGACCAAAACAAGCACCGTTAGCTATTGGCCAACTACGCCGAATCCCAGTCTGTCCCTTTTGACGGCGGCCATTACTAAACTCTTCCTTCACACCACTTCTGGTCTGGTATGGCTCCCGGGGTCAACCTTTAAAGCAACAACAGGACTGAAAGAAGGAAAGAAGGAAAGAAGGAAAAAAGGAAAAAAGGAAAAAAGGAAAAAAGAAAAAAAGAAAAAGAAAAAGAAGAGAATGGTCGACTCGTTTCCCCGGCGCCCGCCGTCCGGCATCAAGGTGATCGTCGTCGGCGCCGGCTTTGCCGGGCTGGCGGCAGCCATTGAGTGCGATCGCAAGGGCCACTCCGTCACGCTGTTTGAGAAGGTGGACAACATCGACGAGATCATGCGCATCGGCGACATCATTAGCTTCGACCCCAACGGCTCCAAGGCGTTCGAGCGCTGGCCGGGCGTCGTCGACGCCATGGAGGCCATCGCCCGCCAGACCACTTGGTTGGACCTGTACCACCACCAGGGCAAGTTCGTGACCCGTCAGTCCTTCGCCGGCGAGAAGGCTTGGGGTCGCCGTATCAACGGTCACCGTGGCCAGTTGCACAACATCATCTACCGCCACGCCGTCGCCCGCGGCATCGACATTCGCCTGGGCTCGCGCGTCGAGGACTACTTCGAGACCGACTACCCGCCCCAGGCTGGCGTCGTCGTCAACGGCGAGCGCTACGCTGCCGACGTGGTTATCGCCGCCGAGGGCGTGCGATCGCGCGGCCGCAAGATCGTGCTAGGCTTCGACGAGAACCCCAAGTCGTCCGGTTACGCCGTCTACCGTGCGTGGTTCCCGGCCGACCGCATCCGTGACAACCCCGTCATCCGCCACCTCGTCGTCAACGGGGACACGCATCAGGGCTTCATCGGCCCCGACATCCACTTTCTCGCGTCCAGCATCAAGAACGGGTCCGAGGTCAACTGGGTCTTCACCCACATCGACGACGGCAACATCGAGGAGAGCTGGCAGTTCCCGGGTAAGCCCGAGGAGGCGCTCAAGTACCTGGACGGCTGGTGCCCCGTCGTGCACGAGCTGGTCAAGGCCACGCCTGACGGCCGCCTCATCGACCACAAGCTCGTCTACCGCGACCCTCTGCCGACCTTCATCTCGCCCCTCGCCCGGACCTGCCTGATCGGTGACGCCGCCCACCCGTTCCTACCCACATCCATCCAGGGCGCCAGCCAGTCCATTGAGGATGGCGTCGTTCTGGCCACCTGCCTCGAGCTGAGCGGGCGCGGCGACATCCCCCGGGCGCTGCGCGCATACGAGAAACTGCGGTACGAGAGGGTACACCGGGCTCAAGCCATGGGCCCACAGACGAGGGAGCGCTGGCATAAGGCCGACTGGAATAAGGTGTGGAAAAAGCCAGAGATGATCCATCTGGTGCGCGAGGAGTGGCTGCTCAACTTTGACGCCGAGAAGGACGCGTACGAGAGGTATCCGCAGGTCGTGGCAGAGTTGGAGCGTGTAAAACCGCGGCTCTAAACGAAGGTAGCAGCAGCGGGTTACAAATAAATTCGTATTTCTTTCTTTGTTTCTTTCTTTCCTTCTTTCTGTTATCTGCGTTCCCGTATTTGTTAAAATGTCATGATGCTCGTCGCCCGCAGGTAGTCCGCCACCCTCTGCTCAAAGATACCCTCCTTTACCAGCTGCTCTGCCGACTCGACTACCCAAGTCTGACAGTTCCGCTGTTTGATCTTCCCGCGTCGGTCGCCCTAGCACAATGTCAGTCACCCCGTTGGTTAACTTCCCCCACCGCCCATACAGATAAGAACTCACCTCGCCATCCTTCCCGGTCACTGTCCTCAGCGTCTTCTCAGGCGCGGGCACCCGGAACAGCGCCCTCTCAAACTCGCACCTTGGCTCCCTCTCCACCACCACCACCTTCTCCTCCCCATGATTATCTCCTCCCTTGAACACGACTCCTGAACCCTCTGAATCATCAGAGTCTGCAAGAAAAAACTCCTCCCCAACCCACGCCAGTGGTACCCTCTTCGGAACCCCAACTCCAGAAAAATTAGCTGGAGAAGGCGAGGAAGAAGGTACCCGCCACCCCCTTCGAACCTCCAACCAGAACCCACCCAGTACGTCGCCGGCCGCCTGCACCACCACGCCCGCGTCCGCGTCGGCTGGTGAGGCCGCAAAGTACTCCCAGTGGTCCGCAAACGGGTAGCCGTTGTACACGAGCAGGGACACCAGCACCGCGCCGCGGCGGGGACGGCCACCCGATGCAGTCCCGGCCGTGGAGACCTGCGCCGGTAATGTTGTTGATGCCAGAGGTGGTGCTGATTGTGGGTTGGAGGGGTCGGTGGGGGGAAGTGTGGAGGAGGATGAGGATGATGATGATGATGGTTGGGTGTCTCTTTTGCGGGGACGAGAGAAAGGGGGTGGGGGGGGCGGTGGCGGCGGCGGAGATGGCGGTGGAGGTGGAGGAGCGGACATGTTTCGTGAGGCGGGGGGTATTGATTACGGCCAGAACGTCAATAGAATCAAACTAGCTTATTGTTCGATGTCCGACCTTGGTTTTGTAAGAATGGTCGTAATTAAGGTGTGAGTTGATTCAACCGGGAGGCTGAGCTGCTTGGTTGGTTGCCCGGGACGACGCCCGTTGGACATTTAGCAACAGGCAGCTCAGGGTTGCGCATGAGAGACACCTCCTCTGAGAGGGATGGTTTTTCCGCGCCTTGCGAGTGCCTCGCGCGGCTTTCCAGCCATACCAAGCAACCTACCCTACACCCGCCGCCGCCGTGGGTGCGTCTCATTACCAAGTAAGGTGGAACTTAGACGAAAAATTGACTTCTTCTTCTTCTTCTCCTCTGAGAGGCAAAACGGGGAAATGTAAGAGCGTCAAACAAGCCCTAACTGGGGTTGGACATGTGTTCACTTCTATGTATATCTCAAAATAAACGAGGCGTCTCGTTCGGTTCCGTGCACCTTCTTCGCCCATCGCCATTATTCCGCGTCTTCGAGCAAGCAAACCCCGCATGCTCTGGAAAACAGCAGTACGAAGTGCACTGTCCGGGTATCTGCAAAACGAGCCTAGAACAACAGCCCAAAATTGAAATTTATAATGAAAAGAAGGAAATCTGGGGGCTTGGCTAGCCCTCGGGTTCCGCGGTCTTGGCTTCAACATTGCTATCTGCTGCGGCGACGCCTGCCTCCGAGCTGATCAACTCTTCGCATCGTGTCTTGTTCTGCGGCGGGATTGCTCTAGTTTCAGCGGCGTCAACCGGGGGCGAAGACTTGTCCGTCTCGTTGACCTCAGTGTGCTGAAGAGGCCTATGGCTCAATTGGGGATGCTGCATTCCCACCGACTGGCCACTATGCCCGGTTTGCGTTGTTTCCTCGGGCGCGTTGTCTTGTTTGTTTGGCGCATCTGCCGAAGCGCTTTGGTTTGCCTCGGCGGAAGTGATATTCTGATCCGAAGCCTTGCCTGGCTGATTGGCGGCATGGTTTGTCTCCCACATTTTCGCGGCTGCTGCTTTTCCTGATGGAAGGCGGAGACTGAATTCTGGATTTGGGCTCGAAGGCCCAGGAGCCGCCGCTGCAGAATCGACTTCCTCGGCTGCTGGAAGAGGAGAAGTAGGAGAAGGAGGAGGAGGATGTCGAGGCATTTCGTTGGGAGGAGTCATTTGTCGAGCCTCTGTGGAGGGAGCACCAAGGCCGTTAGCAACCTCGAACAAAAATTGCTTTGCCTCGAGACCGGGCGTTGCAACTTTCACGGTTGCAGGCCGAGGGCGTCTCATTTCGGCAAACCGTTCTTCGGTGATCTTACGGTAATCGGTCATCCTCAACAGCCACTTTCCGAGGACTTTGATCAGGCGGTTTTTATTGACAGGTTTGGGAATGTAGTCGTTCATGCCGTGCTCCAAGCAGCGCTCCCTGTCGCCCTTGAGCGCGTACGCCGTCATGGCAACAATAGGAATGAGGATGCCGGCTGATCGGATTTCCTTGGTTGCCGCATTGCCATCCATAACTGGCATGCTGATGTCCATGAGCACAATGTCGTAGGCAGCCGGCTTTCTGCGCACCATCCTGACAGCCTCCACGCCGTTTGATGCTAGGTCGACGTTCTTGAGTCCGATGGAGCGCAGCAGGCCCAAGATAACTTTTTGGTTGATGACATTGTCTTCCACCACCAACAGGTTCTTGATTGCAGACACCATTTTGAGCTCTGTTTGAAGAGCGTCGATCTCGTCAGCCGAGGGCGATTCGGAATCCTGCCTGACAGGCGGCGTCCTTTTCCAGTCCTGCATCTGACCCAAGCGCTTGATCTTGATGAACCGTGCAGTGAACCAAAATATGCTCCCTTGCCTTTCGGGATTCGGTCGATAACCGATTCTACCACCCATTAACTCGGCGAGCGACTTGGCGATCGACAAGCCTAAACCCGTGCCCTTGTATTGTTTTGTCGTGGTGGCGTCGAACTGAGTGAAGGGCGTGAAGAGATTTGCCGAGGCCTCCTCTGGAACCCCGATACCGGTATCGGTCACCTCGGTCAAGATGGTGCAGCTTATTTCATCCTCGCTCTGGACGGCGGCCCTGACCCGGATGCTGCCCTTGTCGGTGAACTTAGCCGCATTACCCACGATGTTTTGCAATATCTGTCGGAACCGTAAGGGGTCGCCCTGCACCGACCTGGGCAGCTCAGGGGCCAGAAACAGCTCGAAATGCACCGAGGGCGGCAGCGTAGCCTGCACGCTGCGAACCACTGAAGTTACGATGCTTGTGATGCCGACAATGTCAGAGTTGATGGTGAAATTGCCAGAGGCAAGCTTGGAGTAGTCGAGAATGTCGTTGATGACTTGCAGGAGGACCTTGCCGGACTCGTCCATGATGTTGACGATGTCACGCTGCCTCGCCGACAGCTCCGTGTCGAGCAGCAAGGTGCAGGCCGACAACATGCCGTGCATTGGAGTCCGAATCTCGTGGCTCATGTTGGCGAGAAAGTCCGACTTGAGCTTCTCGCTCTCCTCGTAGGCGGCAATGAGTCGCGACTCGGCCGACTTGCGCTCCGTCAGATCACGCGTCACCTTGCCAAAACCCACGTGCACGCCGTCCTTGTAAACGGCCGTGATGACAACGTTGGCCCAGAAGCGGGAGCCGTCTCGGCGGTAGCGCCAGCCCTCGTCCTCGATTCGGCCTTCGCGCATGCAGATCTCGAGCTCCATCTGGGGCTTTCCAATGTCGAGATCCTCCTTCCCATAGAAAATGGAGAAGTGCTTGCCAATGATATCGTCCCGCTTGTACCCCTTCAGCATCTGGGCGCCCGTGTTCCAGGTGGCCACGTGCCCCTTTGTATCGAGGAGGAAGATAGCATAGTCCTTGACGGCCTGGACCAGAATACGGAAAGCTTCGTCGGTCGAAAAGCCCGGCTTGGACAGCTCGTCATTGTCGACATGAACTGGAGGCCCCTCATGCCACTCGAGTACTATTGAGAGCAACTCATCCCCGTTGAAGATTGGGATCACACGGGCCTTCCAAGAGACGCCATGCTTTGTGTTGATGGCTATCGTAGTGCGTTCTTCGCGGGTGGAAATGGCATCATCGATGGAGGCGGTCAACTGGACGATGCGACTTGGTCTAGGGGGACGCAACTGGCTCTCGACGAAGGAAAGCAGCGACCGGCCAACGCAGTCATCGGCGCTCACACGCCAGTCTGCGAGAAAGCGGGCCGAGGCTCTCGTGATGCGCCATGCGGGCGTGATAACGAGCAAGGAGAGAGGAGCGAGGTTGAAGATGAAGCCAACGTCGGGTCCGGCAGGCTTGGCCTCGGTTGAGTGTTGGTGCATGGTCGATGGCCCACGCCGCTACACTACCGTAGGCCCAAGCTCTGGCGTTTCCCGGGTCGGGGAGGCGGAAATTCGGAAGCTTTTGTGCGCCGCAGTCGTCGAAATTGGCCTGTATTATTTTGTTGTTATGGGGGGAAGGAGGGATCCGCTGCGTGGGCGCAATGAGCGACAGGTCGCTCAATCGTGTCTGAGGGTTGGTTTTGATTTGTACAAAATTCGACTGTCATTCCTGAGAAACTGGTGCATTGCTGCAGTTGGATTTGCGGGCCATTCGAAAGATTCTTGAGGACTCGGGAAAAGGGTGGCAACTAAGGCCTGCTGCACGCAATCAATCATGCTTGTCGTGGGCTCCCGGCCTGCATAGTTTCTCGTACGTTGACCTCGTGCCCCTGTCTCGTGGTGCCCTGTCGCACTTCCCGGGCTTCCAATGAATTCCCTTGGGGTATCGGCCGATTCGGTCGAATGCGGGGTCGGGAGCCCCGCGTGGCTGATGTCACTACCAACCTGGCCAATCATCGTTGATCGTCCGGCCCAGACACTCCGGAAACTGCCAAGCTTTCAAGTGTTGTCTGAATTCCAAAGCCAGCAATTAGAGCGTGCAGGAGGCAGGAACAATAGGCGGAAAAGCAAGTTGGGACGATTGAATAAGGCAAGAGCTCCACGCTTCCAGCGGCTCCCCCACGTTCGCTAATGGGACAATGGCCTGTGTAAACAAGCAAGACGAGCCGAAGCCGTGCCAAATCGGATCGCTCGCAATATGGGGCGAGACCGCGCTCCGCGGGCCGCGCGGTCTCGCCAGATCTGCGAACCTCTCTACATAGAGATTAGTGTAGTGTAGGGCAGGATAAGTTTTTGTCGATCATTCCGCCTTGCTGGTTTCATACGACAGGTCATAGCGATAAACGGATACACTTGCCTTGAGGGTACGAATTTCTAGTTAATACATTGGTGGTGATCCCGTACGTGCAGTGGCGGATGACATTTATTTGACGAGCAGCAACAACCGGGGTAGGGAAGAGGCGCTGATTTGCTGCGCTTTATCGAGAACGGGTGCCTGCTATGTCGTGCTCAATGACTTGCCCAATGGCAGCAGTTTGAGCACTGACTGTGCCCTTTCAAGTGGCGCGGAGGTGGCGTCGCGCGGATTGGTGTGGAGATTTCTGGGAGCTTCTGGAAGGACCGACGGGCCCGACCACTCCTAACACAGTGATGCTTTTTCGAGAATAGCCTCGAATGACATCGACAGCGGAACGTCCTGACATCAAGCGCGACTATTGGTGATGTTTAATTGTGTTGGAGTTCGTCTGATTTGGAGTCAAACTTCCAATCGAAATGTTGTACCACTTTTCGTGACGCGACGAGTTCGCTTCGAGAAACGACTGGAAATATGATGTGACGCCGACGTGATGCAAACACGGGTGATCCTCACGGTAGCCACTTGTTATATTTGGGTTGGATTTGACCTCGTCGATGAATATATAAGCAACCGGATTTCAACGAGTTTCAGTTCATTTTCGACAGCACAATGCAAGCATCGCGCAATAGTCTCATCGCACACACTCTTCGACCAAAGCCGCGACAAACACCACTCATCTTGCGAAGGAACATCTTATCTCCAAGAATTCACCAACAACGCAACATGTCGGCTCTCTGGCACCCGCACTTGACCCACACCGGCAGCAGCGCTGGCACGCCTGGGTTCTCGTCGCTGTTCCGCATGCTAGACGACTTTGACCGGTACACTTCGCAGCTGAGCAACACCGGCACCAGCACCAGCGTGTCTACTTTCACGCCCCGATTCGACGTTGCCGAGCACGAAAAGGAGTACGTGCTCCAAGGCGAGCTGCCTGGCGTGCCACCCTCCAATGTCGAGATCGAGTTCACCGACGACCAGACCCTCGTCGTTCGTGGCCGTTCCGAGCGCAAGCACACTGAGGGCGACCCGGCCCTGCTCGAGAGCGGTTCCGGCGCCGAGCAAAAGAAGACCGAGGGAGGCGCCGACAAGAAGAAGGGCGACGAATCGAGCAAGACCAAGCCTCGGTACTGGCTGAGCGAGCGGTCTTATGGCGAATTCTCGCGCGTTTTCACCTTCCCAAACCCCGTGGACCAGGACAAAGTCCAGGCGAAGTTCAAGGATGGCGTCCTTGACATCACAGTGCCCAAGGCCGAGAAGAAGTCGGCCAGGAGGATTACAATTCAGTAAATTGAGGGAGCATTCAACAGGAGAGAGCATTCGCTTTGGGAGGACGATTTGTATCATTCATTGTGTGAGGGAGGAGGGAAGGATGTTGATTTTGGGAGGATTATGCTCGGAATTCCGGTGCATGGGAAAACGTAACGAAATCACGAAAAGTATGCTTGGTAATTGGCTAATGGAAACATTCGTGGTGTAAGATTGGTGGACGAGGGTTGAGGGTTAAGGGGCATATCCAACACCTAGTTAATCGACGACGTTCCTTTACACAGATAACTAGTTTGATTTAAACTACTTATTTAGTGTATGTTAAGCATTCTAGTCCATTGCCCTTTCCAAATCCGATCTAGTTGATCCATTCACTAGAGCGTACCGCAAGATATGTTCTCCAGGTTTTCTGTGTCACTGCCCCCTGTAACCAAAAACGCCGATCATCGGGTCTACACGTGGACAGATTACTTTTGAAACTATCCCCGGCATCAGCGTGTTCCACTCGGATGTCAGAACCATGACCCCAGCCCAGCCTCGCAGCATAATTGCTAGCCAACGACGCTGGCCGGTGCCCTTAGCTGCAGATGACGGTCGGGACCAGACCTATGACGAGCCGTACCGAAAGTCAGCAGTGGGCCTCGCCAGGGGTTGTTGACCGCCCTCTGCGCTGACCTGTTACTCAACTCGCGCGCCAAGCAGTTGCGCCGGGCAGAAATTGGGCAAAATCCAGCATTCCAGCTTTTGCATATCCTGCAGAAGTGAGAGCCACGAGGCCATGATTCGGTGCCCTACCAGGTTTCCCTGATGGAACCCGCCAGATGCTTCCAATTCATGAACCTCAAAGCAGTAATTTCAACTCCGGCCTCATCAAGTTGACCTCCTCCGGTCTCTATTGGACTCGTGTTGAGTCTCAGAACCAGCACAGGGCGACGACGCCTGCATGGCCCCCTATGCGCCTGAAGGATGGCTGGACGGCATCCGCGAGCCGCGCCGTCCCCACCCTTTGGCTCACATCCGTAGTCCTGAGGAGCTGGACCGTTCACGCCAGCACCGTGACCGGCACCGCAGCCGCTACTCGGAGGACCGCGACCGCCCGGACAGCTCCGTTGTCGAGGTGCGCCTGGTGAACGACATCATCGACGAGTACCCCGACCGCCCGGTCAACGTCAACTTCAACTACGGTCCCGTGCACATCCACCATACTTGTACATGCCCAGGCGGCGTGCACACTTGCATCCCCTGGCCCCCTACTACCCCGTTCTCTACCACGCCTACCCCTAGTAGCAGACGACGAACCCTTCCCTACCCGGACCCTTACTATCCCCCACTGTCACCCGCTCCCCCTGCGCCATCCCGACGAGGACCTCCCAGGGGCCAGCCACCACCACCACCGCCGCCGCCGCCACCGCCATCGCGGCCCCCATCGTGGCCGCCATCACGGCCCCCATCCCGAGCTCCCTCCCGACCGCCTCTACGCTCCATCCTCCGCAACCGTACCCCGGGGCCCCAAAGAAGTCCATCCCCAGGCCCCGGCCGCCGGCCCCGCCGCAGCACCAGTACCACCACTGGCACCAGCATGAGTACGAGCACGACCACCGGTGGCAGCAGGGAGGTGACTGTCATCGTCCCCTCCCCCTCCTCTTCTTCGCTGTCGTCGTCGTCATCAGACCTAGACGACCCGCCTCCGTCCCGGGTCCGGCCCCATCCCCGACTGCCCGGTCCAGGTCCAGGAAGCGGCAGCGGAGCCGTGGGCATGACCAGCGCAATGACGGTAGGCGTCTGCGGCGGGTGCTTGACGGGCCGGCTGCTGCTCAACCGCGACGGCTACTGCGCGGGGTGCGAGTACGCAGGCCTCGCTGCTGCGACGGGGGAGGATCTTCGGGCGAGGGCAAGGTCGCCTGGCGGGCTGAGGGTGAGGAGTAGGAGGCCAGCTAGCGGGGCGGGAGCTTGGGATGGGAGTGGGGCTTATGGTGGTGGTGGTGATTGGGGGGTACGGTACGTTCCTGTGGCGAGGGAGGACGCGGCAGTCAGGCGGGAGATGAGGGAGCGGGAGAGGTTGCGGGAAAGGGAGCGGGAGATAGAGCTCGAGCTGGAGATGCTCGAGAGGGAGCGGCAGCGGGAGGAGCAGCGGGAGAGGGAACTACTGAGGGAGGCCGGGAGAAGGGGCGTGAGGTGGGAGCGGGTGTCGTCTGTGAGAGATGGAGGGAGGAATAGTCGGTACTATCCTGGCGAGACGGGAGCATATTATAGTGACTCGGGTGGTGAAGGCGGGTGGTAAAAAAGGGGGTTGTTCTCGCGGTTTTATCTTGGGTTTTATTGTCTCTGCATTGGGGCCTAGAGCGGCCCGAACGATTCATGATCTAAAAACGTAACGATAGGCTATGAGCGACGAAGTCAGGATGCACATGGGTTATATCTATGAGTAGATAGCATAGAAAAAGCATGGGTGATTTAGGATAGTTGACTGACATTGGTTTCCACAGAGTTGGGCATGATCTTATGCTCACTTAATAAGAATTCTGATCATAAAATATGAAGCATATTCCGATCACTTTGAATGGAATTTCGTGTCATTTGCAGTACTGAGAGATCAATCTGCGTGCCCTAGGGTCATTGGGCATCACTGTATTCTTTGGTGCTTAAATTATGTATGTATGTATATGCACGGGCAGCCGCCAAGCAATTACGCTTATGGTGATGCTCTCCCTAAGTCTACTGTGTAAGTAAGGGGTGACAATTGCCACCTTACTCATGATACCTCGATGACGTACCCCAGCAACGTGAACATCAGCGAGCAAGACGTGCAATAAGGTCTTTAAGACTTTCAATTTAAAAATTGTATCAGCCATCCTTGTCCCCAATACATAATTTTTCAAACATTGTTTTCTTCAGGGTTCCGTCTCAGTGGCCCTTGGCATTCTAACTGCAACAATACGATATTCAAGGTTCTATTTAGGACCTAATACCACTGCCATGGCAACACCATCCGAGCCACCGCCGTCGTACGAGCAAGCCGTATCCGGTGGCCCAGACGCGCTGCCGCAACAGGCGCGCAATGGGATCCCTCTCCGGGCACGGCGTAGCATGGAAGACGAGCTGCGACCACTGCCCCACGGGTGGGTGCGCGAGTTCGACCCTGAGACGCAACACCAGTTCTTCGTCGACACCATGGCGTCGCCGCCGCGCTCCATCTGGCACCATCCCTATGATGATGAAGTCTACCTCGACTCGCTCCCGCCCGCCGAGCGCGAGCGGGTCCACGCGGCGCACTCCGGGGTCTCCCAGCGCAGGCCCAGCGTCGCCGACATTGCCGCCGAAGACACAGACGGCGATTCCGATACAGATGATGATGATGATGATGGGAGAGGGATTGGTGACGACAAGGACGGGAGGCAGCGACGTGGGGGCCGCTCGCTCGGGCGCAAGCTCAAGGACCGGCTGACGGGGACGACGCATGAGCAGCGTGCGGCAGAGCGGGCGCGGCGGGCGGCTGCCGAGCGCGAACTATACCGGCAGCACCGGCTTGTGCGCCACGCCATGCTCGAGGCCATGCGCACGGGGCGGCCTCAGCCGCTTGGGCGTGACGAGTCGGATCATGGAGGTGACCGTCCCCACCTCTACCTCGAACCCCCTGGCCGCACTTTCCCGGGTGTCGTCGCCGTCCGTCGCCTCAGCCCCTATCTCAGTGAGGTCGTCTACGAGGGCGGCCGCCGGCCCGGCCCGCCGGGGCGGTACCTACGACCCGAGGCGGACATGTACGGGATCGGGTACGGCGGGTACGGGTGTGGTGGCTTGGCGGGCGGCAGGTGGGAGCGCCCGCCGATGGCGTATAGCAGAGTACCGGGCAGGGGTTACGGGGGCGGCCTGGGAATGCCATTGATGATGCCGCTCATGGGTGGCATGATGCTGGGTGGGATGATGGGGTCTGCTTTTTGAGGGAGAATCTATGCATCACCGCTTCGGGGGCCAGCCCCGGTCATCTCGAGCTCAGGGCTGCAAGGTTTATGGAAGTACAACATTATATGGTTAAGCAGTACCAAGTCCAGCTTCTACCGTTTCGCTCTCTGATTAGGTCTACTATGAACGGCACATCCACCGGAGGTTCTAAGCTGCATTTGGGTTCCAACCCGGTTCGGCTATCTCAAATCCGTTTGGGTCAAAGCCCGGCGCGACTATGAGAGTAGCAGAATACGTCAGTACGCTAAACTTAGAAGTCGAGTAATCATCTGCTGCGGTTCAAGGGAGGCACGAGAAACTTTACCGGTGGTCCCAACAAGCGTCCAATCCCCGCAACTCCTGGCCCGCTGCCACTCCCACTTGGCGATAGCGACTTGGGGTTGCTGGCCAGCGAAGACGTCGGGTCCCAACGTTACCTCACGTACGGGCGACCCGTCGTCGCGAGCAAGCGAGAGGGTCAGGGGCGCGCCGGCGTAGTAGTGCCACACTTCGACGGCATCAACGCGGTGCCAGTGCGAGTTGCCCTCGTGCCCTTCAAGGAGGTAATAGATGGCTGTGCTGGCGGACCGGTCCCCCGCAACCGTCACGTTGTCGGCGTCCCGGAATGTCTCGATGTAGTACCCTTTCTCGACGTTGGGAATCAGGTTCAGCTTGGTGATGACCTCCTGGGCGGTTCGCTTGTTGATGGGCGTATAGTCATGGTGCGCATGGTCGTGGTTTGGCGAGCTCTGCACCTCAACTTCTCGGGGGCTTGCGGGCGAAGTGACGGCAGCCTGCGATCCTGTTGAGATAGACAAGCCGAGGATCCCGGCGAGTACTGTCTGGAGTCGTGCCATGGCAGCTGCCTTTCTTTTGCGTCTTGTTTCTTGCTTTTAACAAGGTACTCAATGCTCGCTTCAGTACGCTAGGTATAGAAAAAGTAGTTCTGGTTGTTGAGATGACAGCACGCAAACATGCTGCTGTTTGCTACTAGGCAGGCAGTGAGACGCTATTTATAATAAGCATCCAGCGGTGAACCCTCCCTGGTGCGCAACTGTCCATTAAACCATGTCGATCCTGTAAGACAGAATAGTCTTAACCCGTTCAGCGTTTCGTCAGCCTGCGTCATGCCGAAGTAGCCGCGAACCCCAATGCCAGATTTGGCCCCCAATTGAACGACAACATTCGTCTGACCTTGATCGCTAACCGCGCGGAGTTTGCTTCGCTTATTGAGGGGATACGCTGTAATTATACACACCACAGTTATCTCCGAATCCCTCGTCTCTTTCCAGCCTTGGCTTCCTTCGCGTTGTTCCTTCGCCCTAGCGACGGCCAATGGGGGAACTTGGCGGACGCCCCGGACCATGGTAGGAGCGAGATGCTGGAAGCGCTTGTTATTCGCCGCACTGGGGCTTATGCAGACATAATAGAACATCTTGACGTTCTGGGTCATGTACCGCTGTGATAATTGAATCCTAGAGCACTTAAAATGGGAAGTAGTCGTCACCCCAGATTCATGTCGACTCCGTGGCGGACATGGCACAGTTCAGACCTGAGCAGAGAAAACTGCTGTCTGCTAATGAGAAAAAAAGGCCACATTCAAAAGGGTATCCGCAATGGTTCCAGCACCAAGCATGAACATAATTCAGACTGGGCATCGGCATGCGATTTAGGAAGGTGCTGTTAGTTACATACTTGGACTCCAGCAAAAGAATTTGGGGAATTTCGGCTCGATTGAGTCACGCCGAGAACAGCACGTTCTACGCCAAACTGTTAGACTTGAGTGTAATTACCACCTACGGTTTTAGTTAGCTCTTGCAGCCATCTCGTAACAGCATTAGAACCGCAGCCAAAGGAAAAACAAGCGAGGACACCTATAAAATACACATATATCAGGTCCAAGAACACCTAACTAGTTCTTGAGCCTAATAAGTCCCTAGTGAAACCTGCTACGGACCCAGCATCTTTCCATTTCGCTTGACCTTGTCGCCTTGGCATCAGCGAACAGACATCCAATCACCATGACGACGCCCGCGGCCACGCAGCACCACCTCGACCCGGCGCTTTTTGACCTTTGCGTGAGCGCCTTTGCCGGCGTGCCGGCAACCGACGACAACCACACGGTCGCCGCGGCGGTGCGCAGCCGCCGCACGGGTGAGACGGTTGTCGCCCTCAATGTCTACCACTTTACTGGCGGACCGTGCGCCGAGCTGTGCGTCTTCGGGGCCGCCGCTGCCCGCGGCGTGCTCCCCGCTGACGTCGAGACCATCGTTGCCGTGTGCAGACGACAGGACCCCGAGACAGGTGGGGATGTGTTCCGCGTCATTAACCCGTGCGGCCGGTGCGGGCAGACGATGTTGGATTACAATCCCGAGATCAGCGTCATCGTGCTGAATAGGGAGGGATGCGAGGTCAGAACGAAGGCCCGCGACCTGATGGTGTATCCGTCCATCTGGGAGGACGGCAACACGGGGAGGGAAGAGAAGAGGAAGGCGCTCGAGGCGGAGGGGAAGTCGGAATGATTGGAATTCGGTCATCTTATGCAATCTAGTATGTTTCCAACAGAAACTTGAAAACCGTGGACTGATTTCACCTATCTTTTTCTCTTCTCCTGGTTGGTGATCTAGTTGTAACTATGCAACGAGACTTAACGTTAACTGTTCAAAATTCAAGTTTTGGTTCTTAAGTCGCTTAGCCCGACTGGTCATGAGGCCTTAGCCATTGCTCCTGTGGACCCAAGAATTGAACAGTATTGATAGTCGATAGATGCCGAAGTTACTGCCGGCGATAACCGCACCTGTTTCAAGCTTTGTGGTTTCATTCTGGTTCCATCTTTTGGCACTGACCGGTGTGCTCCAATGCTCTCGTCCAATGCCAGGAGCATTCGGTTAGTGGCAAATAGATTACAAACCAAAGCGCTTCAAACAACTCAAAGCCTGCTTAGCATAGTGGCTAATGCGTTGCACTTGTATCATTCGACGATATGCAAAGATCACAGGTTCGATTCCTGTAGTAGGCATTGCTTTTTCGATTCCGAATCAGTGGCTTCATTTCCCCACGAATTTATGAATTTCATTTTTATCCTTCGCGGATGTGCCAAAGAAACTGTACTTTAACTGAGAATGAATTCCACCTGCACGTAGAGGCAGCCCTAGCTTGCAGCACCTGCGCTCACAGTTCTCGTCCGCGCGCTTCTTCCGCCCGCGGCGACAATCGACAGTGAACGGCGGACCACGTCTCTATCTCCCACGCGTTGTGGCAACCCTGTGCTGTGATGTGCGTCAGAGGAGGAGCGATGATAAGCAATACCCAACGTCGGACAAGGACGGTCTCAGACGAACACTGGAATGCAGTTCAGTTCACTTGAGGCTTGTTGTAAAAAAAGGGCCAGATCATCAGATGTGAATTAGGTCTAATTGTAGTGGTACCCTTACGTTGTGTAACTTGAAATTTGGAACAAGTCGAATAGTTTCTGGTGTTTCTCAGATCTAGCTGGTTTTTCCCAATCTTTTCCAAGTTGATTTTTACTCTCGGAGATGGCCCGGAGAGCGACTTTGACCGTTCAACAGACTGTCGGCCGATATAGGGATCAAGACACTGAAAAAATATGAAGGGGACAATTTCGTTGAACGCTCGGGAATCTCAAGTGGGCCCGAGTGAATGAGGCCTTTGCATGGTTTGGGCGATCAACAACTTATTTCCCAATTCGGCAAGCAGTTGTACTTTGTACATCGAAACACCCTTTTGAGGCAATGGGAATTGGCGATTTTGGACAATTAGATCCTCCACGGCCACGCCATGATTCCTGATTGGATCAAAAGAAATTATCATCCAGTCGTCAACCTGGATAATCAAGAGGCTATGCTTCTCGGTGAATTGGAGATCGCCCCATATAAGGCAGATTACTCGTTACGACACGAGCTACAAAAGGTAAACAAGCGATATAAAATCGTCAGTACTCCCTCATAGACTAGGCAAAGCACCAGGCTCCCATCACTTCACTCACATATATATTTCCCTTGTGCATCGAGTTCGAGTTCAGGCACGAAGGTCAAATATCGAGTCCAACCATGGCACTTGCTCGCTATTTTACTCGACTTGCATTGGCCACCAGTGCCTTGGCCATCCCTCTACATACCCGCGACAACAATGGACCATCAGGCGGCATCAGATGGGGTTCCTGCGACTTTGAGAGTGCGGGGACGGGTCCCATCGAATGTGGCACTCTCGCCGTGCCCCTTGATTACACTGATGCCGCGTCCACAGAGAAACTCACCCTTTCCTTGATCAGAAGCCCGGCGCAGACAAACGGAACGGTCAGCAAGAAGAGTATTCTGTTCAACTTTGGAGGACCGGGTTATGAGGCAATTCACTCACTTAATTCTGCGGCCGATCTTTTGCATGGGTATGTTTGGCAGCCAAGGTTGATTCCTCCGAGTCATCTTCAGTATACACTGACTGAGTTTTTAGTATGACGGGCGGGCAGCACGACCTTATTGCATTTGACCCTCGGTATTGCACTCACTTCACCGCTTTGTTGGCACCACCTTGCTAACATCCACTTCAGGGGCGTTGGCGAGACGCTCACCTTTTCTTGCTTTGAGACCGCCACCGACAGGCAACTGGCCAACTACAAGTATCCGCTATTGGACGTGGATGCGCACGAGAGCGCTCTGGCCGAGACGTTTGCCAACATGCAAGTCTTGACCAATGTCTGCCACGAGCGGTACAAGAACAGCACAAACCCCGAGTTTCTGGGAACGGCATTTGTAGCTCGGGATTTGATCAGTGTGGTGGACGCACTCGGCGAGGATGGCTTGTTGAGATATTGGGGTGAGTCGAATTCATCCTCACCCTGCTCTGCCACCGACCCCATTTTGACATATGCCGAAAACTAACAGAGGCATCTCAGGCTTCTCGTACGGCTCGCTCCTGGGCGCTACCGTGGCGGCCATGTTTCCATCACGCATGGATCGCGTCGTGCTCGACGGCGTGGTCAACGCGAACAACTACTACCACCGCTTCGGCATTGATGTAGACCAACTGCTTTCGGCTGACGCTGCCTTCCGCGCCATACTGGCGCAGTGCATCGAGGCCGGGCCGGCTCGCTGCGCGCTCGCCTCACTTGACAACGCCTCGACAGTGGCCGACCTTGAGGCAACCCTCTGGCGCGCGGTCGACCGGTATCGCAAAGGCCCCGTGGCCGCCGGCACCGTCGACGTTGTTGACACCCACCTCTTCCGCGAGCTGCTCTTCATTACCATTAAATATCCCACCAACGTCGCCGTTGCGGCCCAACACATCCGCAACCTTGTCGCTGGCACGAACCTCACTGAGGCGGCGTCCTATTATCGCGCCTTGAGCGAGGGCATCGCTATGCCCGATGACTCCCTTTACGGAATCAGTTGCTCCGACAAGTTCCCGCGCACCGACAGCCTGGCAGGGATTCTCCCAGACGTGGAGCGGATGCTAGAGACGAGCGAGCTGTTTGGGTCCCAGATCGGCTCCATCGCCGCCGTGTGCCCGTCCTGGCCGTGGGCGGCCAAGGAGCGCTACGACGGCGGGTTCGCGCCCGGCAGCATCAAGACCAAGACGCCCATCCTGCTTTTTGGCAACACATATGACCCCGTCACGCCCCTGCCCAGCGCGAGGAATATGAGCGCCGCATTTGAGGGTAGTGTCGTTGTGGAGCAGCACGGCTTTGGTGTGAGTTTTTTGTTCTCACTTTCCTCTCTTATCTTCTCGTCTACTATTTTTCGCTTGTGTTTCAAAACCCATTCGATGAGCTTAGAAAAGAGCAAATAGAACTGACTTCGACTGTAGCATGCTACCATCTCTCAGGCTTCGGCTTGCACTGCCCAGGTGCTGCGGGCGTACTTTGTTAATGGGACCTTGCCCGCAGAAGGGACAGTATGCGACGTTGATTCTACTCTGTTTTGAGAATGGAAGCCATCTTGAAGTGCAAAGGTACCTTTCGTTATCTTAGGTATTTGGGTGATTTATTCAGGAAGTATTAGACCTGAAAGCTTAGAGTAGGAATATAGCCTGGAGCGGAGTGAATAAAAAGGGCCACCGTTCAAGTCCGAAACTGCAGTTCCTACGTCATGAGCACTCATCTCACCTGTTTTTAGGCTTCTTGGTCAAATACAGATAGTTCGTGGTAAATTGGGTAGAGCAGCTCAGGCATGGTTGACAGCTCAGCGCGGCGTTGACGTTGATCGCCAGATGCAGCTCGGGTTGCGCTGCAGCATTTCGGCATGCAATGAAACTTGTAAATGTACATGGTCGAAGCTGAAGGCCAGGCACTCCTAGAATGTCGCTCTTCTCTATGCATAGTTACCGGTTATTAGGCATCTTAGATACTGAGCTATCTGGGTACCTGGTACCTATATCAACCCATATTACTGCGTGAGAAAGGAGGTACCTGTAAACTGTACCTTGCTCGGACCTTGGCGATCGACCCCACGCGGCGCCCCGCGCACATAGGGGCCAGCGCAGATGCATGTACATACTCAGGTCCACGCAGTTCATTCGTCTATGGCCCGCCATAACGTTCCAGGAAGTTGTGTGCCACATCTTTGCTCGATGTCACGCTTGACTCCTGTTGCTTTTAGAGTCTCAACTGAGACATTGAATGACTTTGGGTCGTCTATTCTTGGTTGACCTGCTCCCTATCTAAATCTGAGATGCTGATAAGGCGAAAGACGAAAACAGGAAATCGGAACAAGGCTCAGTGCAGATGTCGTTGCTGCTGGCCAATCGCGATGATAATCAGAATGACCATAATCAATAAAGGAAGATCCGAGATGACGTTGGATAATGCGCCTCGAAAAAGCTCTCAGTCTTCGCGATGTCACTGGAGTGACGAAGACACTAAAAAAAAAAAAAGCACCAATGACTAAACCACGATCTTCGATAGGGTTCATCTCGAGGCTTGGCTGTGATTGCTATCCCTGGTAACCTTGGCCGAAGGGCGAACGTGGAATCAGATTCACTCCACGTGATATAGCACGTGCGCGTGCTGGCAGCCCGCTTGTGGCCTGAGGCTGGAGCTGGGCTGCGCTCCACCGGCCGGCTTCCGGGCGTCAGAGCTTCAGCGAACCTCAACACCATCAACATCGACCTGCGCAATTGCCGCTCGCAGCCGCCCGATTGCAGCCCAAAATGGCGTTAGAAACTGGCGAGACACCGCGGCGTATGTTTTTTCGACTTGATCTCCCCTCTTCTGCGGCCGACGCCCGCTAACAGCGAGCACAGGGGCGACCCGCGAGGAGATGCGCGATGCGAAAGTGCCGATGCAGTACCGAGATAGCTGCGCACACCTGCTGATTCCGCTCAATCGGTGCCGCTTCGAAACATACTACATGCCGTGGAAGTGCGAGGTACGAGATGCGAGAGAAACCAGACCGAACCCGGGATCGCGGGGGTGGGCAGGAGGAACAAAGAAGACTGCAGTGCTGGAGACGCAAGAAGATGGGAGCGATCGACTGACGTTGTCTGCCGCAGGACGAGAGACACAGCTACGAGAAGTGCCAGTATGTCGAGTTCAAGAAGCGCGTCGCCAAGATGAACGAGCTCAGGGAGGCCAAGGGCGGTGCGCGGAGCAACTGAGGAGTCAGCCACGGCCGGGTGGTGTGATGGGCGGGATACTCTCTCGCCGTGTACATATGGCCCAGATTTGTTCGGGACTGGCAAGTGATAGACGGCAATGCACTGCATCAACACAACTACCATGTTCTTTTTTTTTTTTTCTCTTTCTCTTATCGGGTTGTTTGGGCCTTTCGATTTCGAAAGGATTGAACCTTGCGGAGGGTCCCTCCAAGTCACATTCTGCTCCAGACAACAAAGCGCAACTACAATTGAACCAACCACGGCTCAGCAAATTCTACGCAGCACGCCGTAACGATTATACCTGGCCCACATTCCGGATCTATACACCGCCTGGTCTCGGTTCAAACCGTTCTCTCCCGCCTCCCTAGGATCAATCGGACCTCCGCCCTAGGCGTTTCAAGGCAACGACGCTCGAATTTTCTCCTCTGACAGCGGTGATTGGGCACTATATTTGGCCCGTTGATAAGGGTACCGAGACCTGCGGCGGTGGTATCGAGCGGCAATGCTCCCCACATAGCTCGAGCATCTCCACGGCTCATCTCATTTCAAAGTTTGGCACGGTGGCAACGGCCGCGTTCTTCACATGGACCCCACTGACGCCCGCATTCATAGGAACGACGCGCTCCGCTTACCAACGTCTGCTCACCCACGCTTCTACTGTCGAGAACGGTGGGCATTGGTTGCAAGTGGACGGGTGGCTTGTCTCATGTCACGTTCAAAGCGCTCGTGTCTAGGCGCGTGGGAAAGTAGGAGGCTCTCCGATGAGATGCAGCGGAGGTGTTTGAAATGGTCTGAGATGCGGCGCCAAACCGCTGGCAACCATCGTTGACGCCATGTTCGCCTCCTTTAATACGTGTTGATAGGCGAAAAGCCTCGGTTGGGCCGCAACCTTCAGCTGGGGATAAAATAGGCTGGTTGAAGATAAGAAATCATCGGAGTTTTGCGGGTCCACCGGTAGGGCATGATCCGAAATGGGGTCTCGACATGGTTCTCTCAGTGCGATATCCGGGAATTCGCGCAAGGTGACCTAGGCTAGAGATTCTCGAAGCCATGGGGGAAGGGCAGGTTTTATGCCCGCGGAGATGGCCTCTTCATGATAGACTTATCTATCTGCCCGCTTCGAAGATAACGTTGGTGCTCGGTAACATCCGGTGCCGTCAGGACGGCGCCGCTTTATCTCCGCCAAGACGGGCCCTGGCCAGAGCCTCAGCTCCGGTGCAGATAAGGAGATAACGGCAGGGCTGGCCGGGTCGGTTGTGGGGGTCTAGACTGCTTCCCGGCGTGGGATGCGGCTGCTTTCTCGCAGATGCAAGTTGGAAAAGCTCGAGAAACTTGAACTCCCCAAGAACCGGGTCCGCGGGAGCTTGGCGATCGTTTTACAACGGTCGGGATGTCACGGTCCTTGTCTATTAGTCGCTCCAAGAATCTGACCATGGCCCGGGTCTATATCTACCGGCAGCATGGACGGAGTGTCGGTTCTCTTGAGAGACATTCAACGCTCTCATCGGTCTCGCCGCCCTTTGCAATCCTAACCATAGCAGCGCGTTCCCGAACCGTGACAGCTACAATGGGATTCAAGACAGCCGACCTCTGGCGGACGCCGGACCTCAACCCAGTTAACAAGAAGGCCAAAAGCGTCCCCATTTTCAACCCCGTAGACAGGCATGGCCGCGTCTTCTTCTTCTCATGGCTCGGCTTTATGCTGGCCTTCTGGGCTTGGTACGCCTTTCCGCCATTGGTATGATTCCCGCAACCGCCCCCCCCCTGGCGACCAACGAGAGATTTTCAATTAACGATCCATGTTTTTACAGTTGACAGTAACCATCAAGTCGGATCTTGGCCTGACGTCAGAACAAGTAGCCAACTCCAACATCGTCTCCCTGGTAGCCACGCTGGCCGTGCGCTTCGCCTCCGGGCCGCTCTGCGATCAGTTCGGGCCACGGAAGGTATTCAGCGCGCTCCTATTGGTCGGCAGCATTCCAATCGGGCTCGCTCCCCTTATCAAGGACGCGACTGGTCTCTACATTATCCGCCTCTTCATTGGCATCCTGGGCGGTTCCTTCGTGCCCTGCCAAGTATGGTGCACCGGCTGGTTCGATAAGACGGTGGTCGGCACGGCCAATGCCTTGTCGGGTGGTTGGGGCAATGCCGGCGGTGGCATTACCTACTTCATCATGCCAGCTGTGTTTGATTCGCTGGTCCATCAATTGGGACACACTCCCCGTGAGGCATGGCGTATCACCTTCGTCGTCCCCCTGATCTGCCTGATCGCCTGCGGCATCGGCCTGCTGCTGCTCTGCGAAGACACGCCCATGGGCAAGTGGTATGTCTCTCCCCTAACCTGGCATCTTTCGTCGCTTTCACAGCAGACAGCTAACAAACCCTGATCAGGAGCGAGCGCCATAATGTCGATCGAAATATCGGAGCCCAGGACATCTCGGGCGCCATCGTGTCCATCCCGGGATCCATCGCCGACCGCGACCCTTCGGGAACCACGACGCCGACCGGCGGGAAGACATTGTCCTACGACATTGAGAAAGGCATCGCCGACGATAGAAAATCAGCCATCCCACAAACAACAACCACGACGACGACGACGACGGCGACCTCCTCCCCCCAAGCAACAACTACCCACCTTCCCATCCCCGGCACGACGAGCGTCATCGAGACAGCCCGGGCCGAAGTCATTCAAGCGCCTTCGTTACGCACCTCACTCCCCATCATCTTCAGCCTGCACGCCCTGTTCCATGTAGCGACGTATGCCTGCAGTTTCGGCGGCGAGCTGGCTATCAACTCGGTATTGAGCTCGTACTACCTCAAGAACTTCCCGCACCTGGGCCAGACGCGCGCGAGCAACTACGCGGCCGCGTTTGGATTCCTCAACTTTGTGACACGCCCGCTGGGTGGTGTCGTCGGCGACGTGCTGTACAACCTGTCCGGCGGCAACCTGTGGCTCAAGAAGGCCTGGATTCACGTGTGCGGCATTGTGACGGGCGCGCTGCTCATTGTCATTGGCCTGCTCGACCCGCACAACCTCGGCGTCATGCTCGGTCTCGTCATCCTCATGGCTATCTTCCTCGAGGCCGGCAACGGCGCCAACTTTGCCCTTCTCCCGCACGTTTACCCGCAAGCTAACGGCGTTCTGTCTGGGCTGACGGGTGCTGGCGGGAACCTCGGCGGTGTCGTGTTCGCCATTATATTCCGCTTCATGGATGGCGGGTCGGATTACGCAAAGGCGTTTTGGGTCATTGGTGTTGTTCATCTCGCCTTGAATCTGCTCGTCTGCTGGGTTCCTCCTATTCCCAAGGGGCAGATTGGTGGACGTTAATTACCCTGGAGTTTTTGATTTTGGATGTTCTGGGTTCCTGTTAACTATTCTATTCTACATGGGCAAATTGACGGGCGTTGGAAAGATGGTTCATTGGTTTGGGAAATATACCTCGGCTGGGGCTTCAGGTGTTGGATTGGTTTCTTCACGACTTTAGAAATAAACATTTGATCATGACTTTCTCTCTCTTCACCTGCTCTCCATACAAGACGCAGATATCTTGCTTGCTCGAATTTGAGTGTTAGCCAGGCAACATATGTACTTACTATATACTCCCTGCGCCTCGTATGGTCCCGGCCATTGGTCTGCGCCGCTGGGTCGCAGAATGGACGGGCTCGCCCCAGTTAAGCCCAAAGCCTCGCCCAGGCTGCTCCGCACTGTCACATTGAACCTCATCCCCCGCCGCGCGACTGGGCATAATTCTTCATTCACACTCTCTTTTGCTCGCTCGGTTGTATCTCGACTCCAACCTGCGAATGCTTAGTTTTGCTCGTTTTCTTGCTCGTTGCTTTGCTCGAGTATAATGGAGTACCAGAGGCCAGAATCCCGCGAGCAGTTTCGCGTCGCCATCGTCTGCGCCCTGCCCCTCGAATTCAATGCTGTCCTGTCCGTCCTCGACCAGACATGGGACAACGATGGTGGCCCGGATCTGGGGAAATCCCACGGTGATCTGAACGAATATGTCAACGGACGGATAGGCCAGCACAATGTCGTCCTCACCCTGCTGCCCAACAGAATGGGCAAGGTCAATGCTGCCGTCGTCGCCAGTGATCTTCGCCACAGTTACCCAAACCTGCGCCTCACCTTGCTTGTCGGTATCTGTGGCGGCGTTCCCATGGCTGGCAAAGACGAGGTCATTCTTGGCGACGTAGTCATCAGCCGCTCCCTTGTCCAGTACGACTTTGGGAGGGAGTATCCCGACGGATTCCGCCGCAAGAACAGCTCTAACGACAACCTGGCTGGACCCAATCACGAGATCCTGGGCATCCTTGCCATGCTCAGCACTGACCGGAAAGAGCTTTTATGCCAGAGAACCGCGTCCGTTCTGAGGAACCTGCAGGAGCGGAAACCAAAATATGCGTTTCCCCAAGGGGCACCCGATCGGTTGTTTCAGTCCGGCTACCGTCACAAGCACCAAGATTCGCCGGCGTGCGAATGCCTAAATCACACAAGCGACCTGGATCCGGTCTGCGAGGAGGCCATGGAGAGGTCGTGTGATGAGGTAGGATGCGAGGACAGCTTCCTGGTCAGGAGGAGCCGGGTCGATCAGCGAACAGACCCCGAGCCTCCCGATGGTGCCTTCAATCCGGCCATCCACGTCGGGCCCGTGGGGTCAGGGGATACGGTGATGAAGTCTGGAATCAGGCGCGACAAAATCGCCCAACGAGAGGGTATCATCGCCTTCGAAATGGAGGCCGCCGGCATCTGGGAGCACCTTTCATGCCTAGTCGTCAAGGGCGTCTGTGACTATGCCGATAGCCACAAGGACAAAAAGTGGCAGGACTATGCGGCAGCAACGGCGGTGGCGGCAGCTAAGGCACTCCTCACGCTGTACACGCCGCCCGAGACGACGGTTCTCGTCCACAGGAGGTCCTTCACACCCAAGTGGGCCGTTCCCTTCCCTCCCGACCCGGACTTTGTCGACCAACCTGAGATCTCGGCTTGGCTGCAGGAGAAATCGCAGCTTCCAGGTGCCCGCGTAGCGCTCGTCGGTCTCGGTGGTATCGGCAAATCTCAGCTTGCGATCCAGCATGCACATAGGGTACGGAGGCAGTCGCACGTCTTCTGGCTCAATGCGACTACTCGGAACACGCTCGTGGAGTCATATCGCGCCGTAGCCCGCAGGCTTGGCCTCGGAGGTCCGGAGGACTCCCGGGAAGAAACCCACCGCCGTGTTAGCGATTGGCTGAGCGACGAAGAGAACGGTCGTTGGACCGTGGTGCTTGACAACTTTGACGATTGCTCCATCCTGGGCGAGGACGACCCGCGCTTCTCCAAGCTGCTGCCGCAAACGAGCAACGGCTTCACCCTGATTACCTCGCGTACCTTGCAAGCGGCCGAGAAACTGGTCGGAAACTCCAAAAACATACACTCGGTGACGCCCATGAGCGAGGAAATTGCACTGAGGCTCTTCCGGACAAAGCTGCAGGATGGTTGCGAAGAGGAGGAAGGACGAGAGGTGGTCCGTCTCCTCGACTGCATGCCCCTAGCCATCTCCCAGGCTGCCGCGTACATCAACCGCCGCAGGCCCCAGGTGTCAGTGCAAGAGTACGCGAGCATGCTCCGACGCGAGGAAAAGCAGGGCGTGCTGCTCAGCTACGAGTACAGCGACGACCGCCGCTACGGCGGTGCCTCGACCACGGTGCTCGGCACGTGGATGTTTACGTTCGAGCAGATCCAGAAAGAGAGGCCATCGGCGGCTGAGCTCTTATCCTTGATGAGCTTCTTCAATCCCCAGTCCATCCCGGATCAACCTCTAAAAGAGTGGTACTATCCCAACCTCGGACACCTCCTCGCCATCCGTGTCCGGGACACTTCCTCCCAATACAAATCAGCCCTTCTCTCGTCTGTTGGCAAGCTTGGCCGCATGAAGATGTATGACGCCGTCCCATCAGACGAGGCGGTGCAGATTTGGAGCCGTTGGGTGAGTTTCGATCTAGCCAGGCGCGGCAAGCCAGTACAAGCGGAGGAGAAGCCGACAGCAGGGCGATGGATGCCCCGTTTTTCATTATCCAAGGACAGGCGACCGTCCAAGACTGGAGGCGGCGGCGACGGTAGCAACGAAAAAAGTCCTTGGGATTCTACCTGCGACGGCGAGCAGTTCGAAAAGGACCTCGACACGCTGGTCGGATACTCCTTGGTTATACCCACGGCGAGTAAGGGGGTGTTCAAGATGCACCCCTTGGTTCGTTACTGCACCCAAACCTGGCTATCGCAGCACCAGTTCTTTGAAACGTGGAAGAGACGGTTTATGCTCGTTGCAGCACTGTGGAATCATTCCACCAAAGGCCATGACCGGCCCCTGCTACTGCTGGCCAACCATTTCAATCCGCTCACCGAGGACGAGCCCCAAGACGTCCTGACGGCAAGGGTATGGGTCGACATTGGAGAGGCCATCTATCACCCCTGGAATTACATGGGAGCTTTGGATTTGCTCACGCCGCTGCTGGACAAGTTGATTGCCGTGGCAACCAAGTTCTTTGGGGAGGTCGACCCTACTACCGTTATGGTCATGGGCAGACGCGCCAACCTGCACAAGATTAAAGGAGAATACGACAAGGCTGAGGCTCTCTGGAAGGATATTAGTCAACGGGCAGAGAAATATTTCGGTGACCACCACGACTATGAGGTCCAAGAGACCAGACTCGAATACTCATCAATGCTATTGAACCTCGGCCGAGCTAGCGAAGCCGAGGAAATCATACGTGACATAGTCGACTTCCGGGTTGAAGCATGTGGCCTTGCTTGGGACAAGACGCTTGATGTCCTAGCCCAGCACGCTCAGGTGCTGGCGGAGCTCGGAAGATTCCATGATGCTTGCAGCATCATCAGGGACCTGCTAACGAAAGATTGGACCGGCAAGAGCCAGTTAGTGTACGAAGGCATGATGAACAAAGTCGCCGGTACTGCCTACAGTATGGGAATAAGTTCAGCCGAGGAGGTGGAGAGCTTGCTGCGCGAAATGGTCGTCTTCATTGAGCGCAACCCCAGCATCTGCGTTTGGTTTCGGCTCTTCTTGGGCAGTCCATTCCACCAAGCCTTGTACGTGTATCTTTTGAAGCAGTGGCAAGGTATGAAATCAGATACCGATGGTGACCGGAGGTTGGCTGAGGCAAGGAGCGCCTATATCAGAGGCGTGGATCTTCTTTCCAGGCACATTCCGATGCCTACACTGCGGCCGCCCACGCTCTTGGACAGCCTGCTGCACGGAAAGGAGGACGACGACGACTACGACGGGAACAAGAGCCAACTGCTACAGGACGTCATCGACAACATGGATCGAGACGATGTCAAGCTAGACGCCACATTCTACTGGGGGATGAGTAACATCGGACGCCGCCTGCACATGCAGGGCCGGCACAGGGAAGTCCACGAGTTGCTTGATGCCGTTGTCGCTCACATAACAAACAATCCGGCATACGGCGAGGATCATTTGCTAGCAAAAGAGATGAGGGCCTTACGAAAGGAGATGAAAAATACCAATGACTTTTTGGCACAGTGGGTTGAAGACACGGCAGGGGAAGATGGGGAGGCGTTGCAGGACAAGGAACAAAGCATCTCGGCTGATTCGATCGCCGAAACATTGGTGCACTCAGAGACGGCCTAAGATGGATATTATACGGATACAGCGTAACAAGCGCTAGCTTTTATCTGCTGCTGGACACTCTTGTCGCGCAGACACTCACTCCGCATGTGCTCGCCGGAACAAATGGACAATAGCGCAGGAGCAAGTTAATTGTTCGCATTTTTGCCGGCTCAGCTGAGAATCTGCATCTACTCAAGGGGGATTGGGTTGGGGGTTAGGATGTAATATCAGGTGCCTATGCGCGCTGCCCTCTTTCTGACGAGCCGTGTCCTCACCTTGTGCGCCAGTTACATCTAGCCTTTACCAACATAGAGAAGTCACAGAGATGTCAAAAGAACGGTATCGATCTTTAGAATCGACTCATCAACACTCGGGCGCCGTAACGGGGCAAGATGATGCCCATAACAGCAGCATCAACAACCTGAGAAAAGGTGTCCTGATGTCTCCCACCACACGCGCACTACCTCTGACGACAACGACGACGCACCGGATTTCCATCAAGCGCGCGGCTGCGGCCAAGGCTCGTCTGGCAACGGCGCACGAGGGCTAGGCCCTTACCGTACTTGCCCTCGCCGCCCGCGAATCCATCACCCTCCCAGCCCCAACCCCGGTCTCATCTCCATCACTGAACCTGGTTTTCGACGGCGACTTCACCAACGACAGCGATGACCCAGCCTCGCGTCAACTGTACGGGTTCGGGTGTACTCTGGCGTCGCGCTACGGCGACACTATGCTCCTCTGGCGCGTGCTGCGGGACATGGCGCTGAGGGATTGGTTCGGCGGTGAAGGCGCAACAGGCTCAATGATGTGGAAGCAACGGCGCAGCGGCTGGGCGCGTTGCAGGATTTGGAGACGAGCCTGAACGTCTGGGAAAAGGTCGTGCTGCGGCTGGTGAAGCTGGTCGAAGACGAAGAGGAGGAAAGGCGGGAGATGAAAGGGGATCAGCTAAGGAAGAGGGTGCCTAGGGCGCTGGGCGGGTGCAGGAAGGGGGTTCTGAAAGGTTTGTCGTCTTGCTAGGGTCGGATCGGGTTTGTGGAATGTGAGATGTGAGTATCTAGGTAATTGTTTTTGAATTGGCGGGAGAGAGAGCTTGAACAGGGCTGTATCGAGCCTTTATCCGTGCAAGGACGAGACAGAATCGATGGAGACAGCCTCCCATGCGCTGCTTGACTGACTCAGAACAGATTAGCAGGTTCTTTCTTCATGCTACAGTCACTAGCGAAATCGCCTTCCGCCCCAGAGATGTCACTGAATTCTCAGCGCACGGTCAATACGCTATTTCCGGCGCTGTGGGTCCTTGTTATGGGACTTCGCTTGTACCTCGCTAGCATGGTACAGTGTGGGTCAAAAAGTCCGGCCCACCCCACATCAATTAGACGCGTATCGCGACGCGACACCCACCACCTTCAACCTTCCAAATACCAGAACTCCAACCAACCATGGTCAATTTGGACGAAATTGGGGCCAAACTAACGGCTGGTCGTCGACATGGCCAGAAGTTATCATCTTCTGCACGTGCAGTCATCGTAGGCGCTGTTGCAGCTGGGGCAAGCCAGTCGGCCGTTGCTCGCGCGTTTCGCGTCGATAGGAAGGCAGTCCAACGAGCACTTCAACGCTGGGAATCTTCTTCCACTTTTGAAGCCAAGCCTAGAAGTGGCTGGCCAGAGGTTCTTACCGATAGGGAGAAGTAGTATATCATCCAACTTACAAAGCGGAAGCCTCGCCTTACGACACAGATACTCACAAACACAGTCGATGCTCGGATCTCTCGATCGACGATACGTCGGGTCCTCCGCCAACATCGAATACGTAAATGGCGCGTACAGAAGAGAATTCCTTTGACGAAGACCGTAGCAATGGCTAGGTACAAGTTTGCTTGCCTTTGGTTAGAGAATCTTGAAGTGTTGAACCGAGTAAGTGACTCCAAAGATTGCCTATAATTTTGCTATCAAGCTCTAGACTATCTTCACCGACGAATCGTCCTGCCAGAACAATTCGAGCAATCCAACGACCTGGTTTTTTCGATATCCTTCTCAAATATGGGATAAGACCTTTGTCAACTTGTATGGCCATGGAAAAGGCACTATCTCGGCCATGGTTTGGGCTAGGATATGGAAAGGAGGAAGGACTGACCTCATCGTTATAGAACGTGACTATAAGCCACCACAAAAAGGAGGATATAGCTTATGGAGCTATCACCAGGCATTGGAACAGGGTCTTCTTCCAATTTACGATAGTACAAGGCATTTCTAGCAAGACAATGCCCGAGTTTATACATCGATATCCTCGACTGAGTGGCTCCTGAACCACGCGATCGAGGTGCTTGAAGATTGGCCAGCTCACAGCCTAGATCTCAATCCAATTGAGCATATGTGGGCTCTTTTGAAAAAAAGGATGAAGCAGGAACATCCGACGATCTGGTTGCTCAAGAAAAACCAGCTAGATATGGTTGAATTCGTCAAGTGTCTTCGGACATGTTGGTGGTCAATCGACCAGGCTCAGATTGACCAGCTGATCAACTCAATGCGGAAGCGACTGGCCGCAGTCAAAAAAGCTAGGGGTTGGTACACAAAATATTGATGGCCAATACCTGGGCTTTAATCTGTACCTATCTATTTAGTTAGAACTCTATGTGGTAAAAAGTTATGCGGAGATGTATCAGAGGTTGCGATTCAAAAAAAGTGGGTGGCTGGGGACCAAAATGGGGGTGGGCCAGATTTTGGGACCCTCACTGTACCTAGCGTGTACGAATCCGTCTTCACTACCCCACCATTTTCCCCTGCTCCCTAAAGCTGCATACCGTTTAAGTTGATACATTCTTCTACCCAACAGCCACCGTAATCAAGTTATAGCTCTTAGATTAAGGACTTACTCGTAGGTGTCAGTATATTTGACTAAGCTTACTATCCACTTTGCTTTTGCTCGACACGTGTGTACTCTTCTTATGGTACGATAGTGTTGGTCGCGCTAAATCAAAAGGAGGGGAAAAAAAAAGGAACGTCCGATCACATTGCTGACGGCGCACTGTAGACGTTTACGAACATTGTCACTACGTCGAACTTAGAAGATAGTATTTTGACTATACACCGCTACGATATACTACAAAGAGTGGTGCTAATTAACATCTCCAAAGTGCAGGAACTTAGCTAAAGGAGCTATACTTTCATCAGTGCTCCCACAGCATTCTAGTGACATGCTGTGAAAAGAAACAAAAAGACGAAGAGAAAGAACGAGGATCTAGGGAAGAAAAAAAAATTCAAAACACCGAGAGACGAAAGAAATGACTGCACTTGCTACGAAATCGGATCACTCTCTGAGAATCTGAAGATCAAGACACGACCCGAAGAACAGCCGATCGACACGACCGTTCCAGATATAGCTGAGGATAATGGTCGATACTCGGGTGGTAGCCACAGAACGTTTTCTCCTTGATACGTAATCCAGTTACCGTTGCTGCTTAAGCCATATCCAACAGCGATTGGCGATAAACGATCAGCAGAAGCAGGGCCTAAGCCTATAGAAATTGCGACGATTAGCAAGTCGAATGTGCCAAGCTCGGTATGTAAATGGTCGGAGTTACACTCGTGCGACCAGGTCACTGAGTTGAAGCGGCTATGACCCTCGAGCGTCAACATGCACTGGCCGGTCACAGGATCCCAGATCTTGACTGTCTTATCGCTTGACGCTGACGCAAGCCGGGTCGCATCGTGCGACCATGCCACTGAGTGAACCGAGCTGAAAAAAAAGCGGCTATGGCGTTCGAGCGTCGACACACACTGGCCGGTCGCCGGATCCCAGATCTTGATCGTCTTGTCGTCTGACGCCGACGCAAGCCTGGTCGCATCGTGTGACCAGGCTACCGAGCTGACACGGCGGCGATGGCCCTCGAGCGTTGACACACATTGGCCAGTTGCTGAATCCCAGATCTTGACTGTCTTGTCGACTGACGCCGACGCAAGCCGGGTTGCATCGTACGACCAGGCTACCGAGCTAATAGAGTGGCGATGGCCCTCGAGCATCAACATGCACTGGCCGGTCGCCGGATCCCAAATCTTGACTGTCTTGTCCAACGCCAAAGCGAGCCGGGTTGAATCGTACGACCAGGCTACTGAGCTGATAGAGCGGCGATGGCCCTCGATCGTTAAGACACAATGGCCGGTCGCGGGATCCCAGATCTTGACTGTCTTGTCAACTGACACCGAAGCGAGCCGGGTTGAATCGTACGACCAGGCTACCGAGCTGATAGAGCGGCTATGGCCCTCGAGCGTCGACATACACTGGCCGGTCATGGGATCCCAGATCTTGACTGTCTTGTCAACTGACGCCGACGCAAGCCGGGTTGCACTATGCGACCAGGTCACTGAGCGAACTTGGCCGCTATGGCCCTCGGTCGTCGAGACACAGTGGCCGGTCGCGGGATCCCAAATCTTAACTGTCTTGTCGTCTGATGCCGAGGCAAGCCGGTTCGCATCGTACGACCAGGCTACTGACTTGGCCCAGCTGCTATGGCCCTTGAGCGTCGATATACACTGGCCGGTCGCGGGATCCCAGATCTTGACTGTCTCGTCTTCTGACGTCGAAGCGAGCCGAGTCGCATCATATGACCAGGCCACTGATATAACCGCGCCGCTATGGCCCTCGAGCGTCGACACACACTGGCCGGTCGCCGGATCCCAGATCTTGATCGTCTTGTCGTCTGACGCCGAC
>MU857646.1:127465-202018 GCA_033296725.1 Corynascus novoguineensis
GTCGCATCGTGTGACCAGGCTACCGAGCTGACACGGCCGCTATGGCCCTCGAGCGTTGACACACACTGGCCGGTTGCTGAATCCCAGATCTTGACTGTCTTATCGACTGACGCCGACGCGAGCTGGGTCGCATCGTGTGACCAGGTCACTGAGTTGACCGACTCGTTATGGCCCTCGAGCGTTTGTAGGCATGCGCTCCAATTGTCTTCTATGGCCGGTTTTTGGATAATCCATTTGGGCTCTTCATTTTTGAACTGATTCCTTGTTATGCTGAGGATCGGGCTGAATATAAGTGCTGAAGCGTACACTTGAAGAGGGCAGTTCTCGATTACCAATTTGTAGTATAGGATAAACCGACAAGCATCTCGGACTCGATCGATGAGAAGTGGTGCCTCTTTTCCTGTCTAACGAAACGTTAACATAGGCTCCTAAATTTGTACTAGCGGAAGCTAACCTCATAAAACTCAAACAGTCTCTCAAGCTCTAACATCGAAGCTGTTCCTTCTGATATGGCTTTCAAAAGGCTAAGAGCCTCGAGCCAGTGGAGATACTTCTCGCGCAGAAAGGTATCGATTGATTCGCCATCCTGGAGGTCTTTGTTTGCGTTCTTCTTGGGATCACAATCACGCAGATGGTTAATCCAGTATACGCACGAGTACCGTACTGCGGCTAGCGGATCTGGATCGGGTGGTTTGACCTTGTCAATAGAAAATCCAGGAGCGCCAAGGTTGTAGATGTCGCGTCGCAATATCTTCCATATAATTTGAAGCGATCGCGAGAAGATGGTATGGTGTATATCTTCTGTCCCAGAAGGAAAGATCTCATCGCGTGCCTTCGTGAGCAGAAACTCCTTGGCAGACTGGTGGACAAAAGATATAGTGCGTTCGCTAAGTGTCAGAAAAGAACCGCAAAGCCCTACAGTTTCTATTAGGGCTCCGTAATTGCCGAGCACACTAGCAGGCATATCAACGAGGCCCACAAGTTCGTCCAAGGTAATCGGCCGGCGAACAACCGAGATAACAGCCAGTATACTTTTGCAGAGGTCAGCATCCTCGGAATCGCAGATCTGATCCATCATCCGCCTATAGAGCGCATCGAGTTCAGGTGGAAACGCCGTCAATTTTGTCTGAACATTCCATTCCGAGATGTTGGCGAGCTGTTGGCAAACCAAGGCCACCCATAGGAAGGTGCCGTGTGCGTTCGCAGACAAGTAGCGCTCGACAGTGTCCCGCGTATCATTGTCGTATTTATTTCGCTTCGCCAAACCCTCCACCTTGAACTGGACGTATGCGGTGACGGCTGCAGAGACGGATTCTTCATTCAGCTCAAGAGATAGCCTGACTTTCTGCGTCGCAGTGTCAAGATCCTTCTCGATGCTAGGCCAGTTGCGACTGGATACCAACCACTTGACACTCGGGTACTTTGACGACTTCCGTGCGACAAGGTCAAGAAGCAGGCCCGGGTCTCCAGTACACTCGTCAAGTGCATCAATAATTAGGTATGCTCTCTGTAATCGCGGGTCTTCGAGAATGCTGGTGAAGATCTTTGACAATGCCACCCATGAATTCGGGCCTTCGAAGCGCTCTTTTCCGAAGCCATCGTAGCTGTCGCGTAGGTGCGAAATGAGTACCGGCTGCTGGGTCACAAGCATACGGATCAAGCCACGTAGGACCGCTGTGGCGTTGTTGATGCGATCGATGGTGGCCTGACAGAAGAAGAACGAGATATTGGCTGTGGGCACAGCGGCCTTCAGCTCATCAATGATTCCACAGAGCAACATCGTTTTGCCTTTGCCAGGATCGCCTCTAATCCAGAGCAATGGAGTCTGTTTGTCACGCCACCATTGCAGGAAGTCGGGGTGGTCAAGGATCCAGCGGTAGGAGCCGACGATTAAACCACCTTTGCTCTGCTCGATACGCGTTTTATCGTCTTGCGGATCGGTCGCACGCAGATCTTCTAGGCATTTGCGGTTTCTCTTATCCAAATCTGATTAAGCCTTAGCAAAGGTATTTAAATCAGCAAGACGTTCAAACTTACTAGCGTTACCTGCAGTACTGTGACGTTTGTCGGTTGGCGTGTATCGTTCTAGCATAGCTTTCGCTACAGCTGCCGCTGTCGCTGCTGCAAATGGCTGCCACACCTTGCTCTTATGGCTGTCGGCATAGTCACAAACCCCTTTAATGACGATGCAAGGAACCTCGTCCCAGACGCCAGCGCCTTCCATTTCAAAGGCTATGACGTTGTGCTCTCTGGCGATCCAATCACGATGTTCACTAGATTTCATCACTGCATCTCCGGAGGCAACACGACCTACGAAAATCTCAGGAGATTGTGCTGCCTCCGGCTCCAGATTCCTCTTTCTTTCCAAGCGGTTCCTACGCACCAGCTGGCCCTCATCACAGCCGAGCTCCGCACAGGACGCCTGGGCAGCGTCAGCACAGTACGTCGCGTTCTTCCCGTTACAACAGGCACACGACCGTGGCCCCCGATGTTTGTGTCGATACGCTGATGCGAACAGCTTGTCTTCCGCGAAACCTGGATAGCGATAGTCGTACAAACGTTGTTTCCGGACAGCAGTCTCCTGTAGACATACAAGGTGCCTGGCAGCGCTTTGTCGGACACGTTCTTTTCCAATCTCGGTTTTAACGATGGCGACGAAACCACGGATGTCTTTGTTGGGCCTGCCGAGGCTGTCATCGGCCGTGTCCTTCGGAACAAGTCCGTCGTGATATAGTCTGCCGAAGTCGTGCTGAAGAATCGTCGTGCTGACGACCACATCGCCCAGCAGCAGTTCGTCCGTGCCTGCATTGGGTACCCCACCACAAATTCCGACAAGAAGGATAACCTTTAGGTTCGGGTAGCTTGACCGAAAACTTGCTGCAACCCCAGCAGCCGCGGCCTTGCCCATATTGGGGAGTAGCGCCAGCACAACGTCATGCTTCCCAATCCGGCCCGTTGTGTAATGATTTGTATCACCGCCTGCGCGCCCATACTGCTCGCCATCGTCGTCCCAGAAGCCGTCGAAGAGCAGAGAAACGGCGTCGTATTCGAGGGGCAAGGCGCATACGATTGCGATCTGGAAGTCTTCGCGGCAAGATGGTCGGTCGTGGATAACCGTAGGAACAGTGGTCCATGGGATAGCAAGTGGTGTGACGGCGAGTACTGAGGCGTTTCCTCTGTCATCCCTAGTGTGGGCTTTATCCAAGGTCAATACCTTTCGGTAGGGTTCGCGACTGCGGGGTAGCCACCTGAAGCTTTCTGGCTCTCTGCCGACTCTTTCGAGTTATGAGGACGGAAACGCTTCCGCGGCCGCTCGGAGGATGAATCTTCAGACATTTCGCCTATGCGCTGTCGCGATGGATATCATGTTGTACATATACAACAATATGAATGGTCGTGTGGAGTCTATGTCAGACTTGGGCGCCTATCGCTGGGTTGCCTGCAGCCTTATGGCATGTGGCCGCTGTGCCGAGAGTGCACGAGCCCTTCTAGGTTTTGCCACTAAGATCCGAATGTATTCGAAGGCAAGGGGCTCTGACTGATTGGAGTCGTACATAGCAAGCCGTTGCTATATTTGAAGTAGAAGCCAACATGATAATAGATATATAGAACATTGTACATGCGCCGAGCAAAGCAGAACAGGTGGTCAACAGTTCAAATATGCTGTCAGCTGAATGTAGTCCTGAGTTCCGGGTATTGAGTTCTCGTGACTGCTGGGTAGAAGAATTTATGAATTTAAACAGTATGTAAATCTAATGAGCAGAGAAACGGAAATAGCGAGGTAATGTCGAAGACGGACAAGACCAGATCTGGGCCCATATGAAAGGTACCTCGTCAGCGAGGTACAAGCGAGGGTCTCATGCGAGGACGCACAGCGCCAGAAATGGCTTATAGGCTGTGCGCTAAGAATTCAGCAGCATGTCTGGAGTGGAAGGCGATTTCGCTAGTGACTGTATGTGGTTTTCTCCGAGACGGCCTGTTCAGATGCGAGAACCCGAGATTCCGTTCAGCTCTTTTCCTTTGTTTGGCGGTAGCCCCCGGTCAATACCTGAGACAGTCTCATTTCAAGAGGCAATGAGAAGCCTGGAATTGTTCCGCCTTACGAATTATCCGTTCACGATTCCGCGTGGGCCCAAAATCGGCCTTTGGGATCTGTTTCCGGTCGTGTCACGCCCACATGGCCTCCAGGGCTAGTGGCATGGAAACTAAGCATGGGATTCAAGCCACCTTGGCCATCCAAGCTGGTAATTATTGGGGCAACACGGTCTATGAGTGGCTGCTGAGGTGAGCACAAGCCTTTTGAAGCCCGGACCAGTTGATCAATGCCGGGGGGTCTCAAAGATTTTTCTCGTCTGATTGCCGGCGTTGCCGAAAGAAGAATTCAATCTTCATCAGCGGCGGCTCGGGCGTAGGTTTGTTTTGACAGTCTGAGATTATCTCGATTGCAAAAGGGTACCTGAGCCGGCAGACTCTTAAAGCTAGCCGTCTTCCAAATATGTCACCGCTTTTCTCTCTGCAGTCCAAAAGAAATCCCTTGAGCAAACGACTCAACCGCCTTAGACCTTAGAAGGAGATAATTTTTGCTCTCTTGCGCTTTCATACATCCATTGTCCACTTGAAGCTTCCATCGAGCCCGGCGAGACTACATACACTCAACAGTCTCCCCCAGTTCAATACAAATTTCAATCATCATGGCCCGGACTTCCTACTTCCAAGTGACGGCAGCCGGCTCACGCCAAGTTCATCAGAAGCGAGGTGCATATGAGAAGCCCAATCCACCCAAGCCTTCACCGAATCCGGCTCCTGGTCAAGGGTCTAGCTAAAAGGTGCCATATTACTATACCACTATGTAGGTACGACTTGTAATCATTGGCGAATAATGGATAATCAAGGTTGCTAATTTGCCAGCGGCGCAGTGTCACAGTGTTGATGCGGGCCATCAATCAGATCTTGTCTCGGGGGAGCGGTGTCGGTCACTGGGATCAATTGGGCTTGCGTTTACCAGTCTGAGTAATGCTTAATCGTCTTCTGTTCTCGGGTGTGGATTATCTACCGCTTGGCAGTTTCGGGAAAATGGGCATGAACGAACGTTGATATTGGGACGGGCAGGATAAGAAGCAAAATATAGACATAGCATAGACATAGATTTCGTCTCATCAATCCGCATTCTCCTTTAACGTAACTGGAGCTTATGTTCTGCCTTCGTCCATCGTCATAAGAACTCGGATACAGTAGTATGCCCCATGAGATAGATTTCCTACTGAGCCCCCGCCCCGAAAAGGGCCTCCCTAGTGTCGTAGGTATACTGGAGCTGGCCGTGCCAGTAGTTGGCTGTCTCGGCCTTGCTGATGGCCCAGGCCTCGTCGAGCGCCGCCACCACCTCGTCCGGCAACGGGCCCTTCTCCAGGTGGGTCAGGTTCTCCTCGAGCTGCTCGAGCTTCGAGATGCCGATGATGACACCGTCATTGCCGCCGTCCTTGATCTTGAGCGCTGAGTGGTGCACCACCCACCGCAAGGCCGTCTCAATCAGGGACAGACCCGCCTTCTCAACGGCCCGCTCCACTGTCTGCAGGGCCAGAAAGTTGCTGTCGCGGAAGTAGCGGTCGCGGTACCTCTGCCCGTGGCCCGACCTGTCGCTGTACCGCCCCTCATCAGGGATAAGATCCTTCGACTTGATCTTGCCCGAGAAAAGCCCGCCAGCGATGGGGTTATAGACGACAATGTCTAGCCCGTAGCGACGGCAGGCCGGTACCAGCTCAGCCTCGATGCTGCGCGTAATTGCGTTGTACATGGCCTGGTACACGCTCGGCCGCACCCAGCCGTTGTATTTGCAGGTCAGCACGATCTCGGCCACCTCGTACGCCGTGAAATTAGAGATGCCGAACCGCACAAACTTGCCCGCCTTGTGCAGTTCGTTGATGGCCCGGAGCGTCTCGGCGAACGGGGTCGCGCGGTCCTGATGGCTCCGTCAGTCCCTCTCATGCCGCCCTCTTGGATTCGCTACTTTGTTTCACCGGATGACATGACTTACGGCGGCGTGGAGGTAAAGAATATCAACGCTATCGGTCCCGAGCTCCTTGAGGCTGAGCTCTGCAGATTTCAACACTTTGTCGTACGTGTTGGCGCCCGGCTCGCCAGGGTACTGGATCTTGGTCGCCAGGGTCAGGCCACGGTCCTTCCAGCCGGCCTCGCGAGTGAAGGCCTCCTGCTTGCCGTCAATGTACATGCGCGCCGTGTCGACCTCGCTGTAGCCCCTCGACTGGAACAGGTCCAGCACCTTGCCGAACTCGTCCACGTCGGTCACGCGAGCGCCCGCCGACTCATCAGGGCCAAATGTCATGAGACCCAGGATGACGCGCGGCTTGGGAGACTGGGCAACGAGGGGAGACATGATAGCGGCGATAAACTGGAGCCTGTGGGCGCAACAAACTGTGTAAGATTTGAAGTTCGAGGCGCTGATGTGCTTCGGGATGCGATGAGTGATAAAAGTTGTTGGGCTGAGCAGTGTGCCTCTTGTACTTATAGTTCGACTGGTGACAAAGCGTGGGGGATATTTTGGGTTCCTGATCGATGACTCTCTCGAGCTTGGTGTGTCAGCAAGTGGAAACCAGACTAATGATTCATCCGACCCTACGGTTGATTTTCCGGTCCTTTGCGGTAGGTGGGATGGTCCGTTGCGAATAAGTTATTCCCACTCACGAATGACGACAGATGCCGCTAGTACAGTCCGGGCTCCACGGCGAGACTGAGACCCACTGTCTCCGGAGCCGGGGTAAGCCGGGAGAATGTCGCTGGTCTTTCGAGTCGGACATAGGGGCATGGTAAAACCGAGGTTGACGCCTTTAAATCAGCTGCCAAACATGTTATCCAAATTTTTTATTTTTATTTTATTTATTTATTTATTTTTTGCATCGGCTTCTGATGTTGACTTTCAGGCAATACGAACCTGAGGGGGAGGGACGTCCCAAGTCGCAGTAGTACTGGTACCACAACACACGGGGAAGAGACATGAACAGACATTTGTCAACCCAGGCAAAGACGCACCCAATGAATGGAAGACTAAAAGAGGGTAGCTAGCTACAAGCCGTTTTCCGGCGCCTCAAGCACACCCATCCATCTCCCATATATCGCAACCCGGGTGCCCTCTGGATCAGTGGTGTCAACGACGCATGTCTGGTCCGAAGGGTCCCAGTCGCCGTGATCCATCTCCAAAACCTTAATACTTCCATGGCCAAGCCCACACCTTCAGAACCCAGAATCCGAATTCGTTCCCCTGCTGGCGTGTGACGGCCTTGAACCGTGTCAGTATGTTATCCCCCCTTCCAAAGAAAACACTCCCCTGTCCCAGCTACCCATCCATTTGCTCATATGACCGATATCCCACAATGCTCCAACCTGCCATGGCCGGTCCAAGCTCTGGGCTGCCTGTTCCCGAGCTAAAAAGAAAAATCGCCACAAGACGTGAAGCCTGGTTGTCGTTGAGTGCCGGTGAAGGACTGTACGAATCGAAGGACCTGGCGGGCCCGAAGCGGACCTCCGCAGTGCCAGAATGAAGGGTGAAAGGTCGGCAGAGGTTTCTGATGCCGTCGAGAATGGAAAATTGCCAGAAAACCAGGGCACTGCTCCCAATAAGGAAAGCATTGCAACCAAGAATAACACCGCCCTACCGCAGAAAAGAAAAGAAAAAAGAAAGGGTTTCTCAGACAGACGTAAGGTGGGTGTCAAACGTCAGGTTCCAGTCATTTCGAGAAGCAAAAAAAAAAAAAAAAAAAAAAACTTCGTAAAGACGTTCCGGAGGGATATTCCCCGTCATTGAGACGCACTGCAACCCAATAACCAGTTGAATCCACAGCCGGACGATCGAAAACAGGGGCATAATCGTGAAATAGCATCAAAGTCCGTTCGTCTCGTTCACCATCCTCCGAATCCCATTGTTGACTAGACAGCGAGCTTTCTCTTCTCGGCGCTGGTCAGGACGAGCCTAGCCTTGCGGTGGTTGTCGCCATTGGCCTTGATGTCCTGATTGCTGGTGCTCTTCAGGAGGCTCGCAAAGCTTCCCGGCGCATTCTCCGAGTCAGAGGGCGCGCTGTCGACGCTAGAAGACCGGTTTGCCTTCTGGCGGGAACTCGGGCGGTCGGAGCCAATGGCGCCCCAGCTACCGGTACTAGTCCTCGAGCTGGGCAAGCTGCACTCGTCGCGGTCGATGAGGCTGCCCGAGCCGCTACGGCCCGAATCGCTATCGTTGTCCGTCATAGGCGTCTCAACCAGCTCCTCGGTGCTCTCCGAAATAGGGCTGATGCTACCAGAGCTACGGGTTTCCTTGCGCCTCTCAAGGCCGGCGCGGACGAGGTTGTTGATGGCCGAACGGCGAGTGCGCGTGACGAAGTTCTTGCTACCCTCGTGCTTTGCCGTGGGCTTGGACTTGAGCTCGTCCAGGGAGGGAGGATTCCGTGGCTGGCGAACGGGGTGTTCACCAGCTCGGCCTTGACCGGGTCCATAACCAGCAGTCAGAGGCGTGAGCGGAAACGAAGCGGTCTTTGGACCAGCAGATCTAAGCGGGTCCTCGTTTGTCGCGATCGACAGATGTCCCTTGTTGGAGACAGACGGAGACTTCTTATGGCCCCGGCGAAAAGCGTTGGCGCTCGGCGGCGGCAGGGGCGTGTGAGTCTCGGCAGGGGAGTCGTGTCGACGCGGCGGCGAGGGCATCCGGAAGCCCGTTGCGTTGGGGGCCGATGGCGGAGGTGAAACCTGGAGACGTGGCGCCCCAACCGCGGACTGCTGCATGTTGGCGTATGCGTTGGCTAGCTGGGCCTGGTTCGCAAGCTGGGCGTTGAGCTGGGCCTGAATCTGAGCGTTAAGCTGCGCCTGATTCGCCTGAACTTGAGCCTGGTTCTGGTCCATATAAATGGTCGGGGCCCCCGTAACGCCATCATACATAGCATAAAGGCCAGCCTGCGGTGCTCCAGCCAACATGTTGTTCTGCGCTTGTTGCTGGTACAAAGTCTGGTAGCCCTGCTGCATCATCTGAGGGTGGCCATTGAGGCTGAGTCCCTGAAATTGCTGAGCAGCTGCCTGAAGGGCCTTAAGCTGTTGTTGGAGACGCTGCTGCTGGTCAGACAGATAGGCGTTGGTGTACAAGAGCTGAGCATGGAGAGCGGGATCGATGTGCTCCCGCGTCTCGTCCAACTGGAGCTGGGGAGGTGCCAGAACTTGTTCCGCCGTGTACTGCTGGTTGAATGCGGACAGCTGGGCATAGGGCTGCTGCTGGGGTTGCTGAACCTGCTGGGTTGGCTGCTGGCTAGCGAAGCGCGGAATCGACGTCTTCGGTCCATACAAGCTGGCTGCATCATACATACCGGGGGCCATTGAGTTGCGGTTCCGGGCCTGGGGCATGGCCGTGGTCGGAGAAGACACGTTCGGGAAGTTCGATGCCGTAGCCGACTTTGGGGCAGTGCGAAGGCCAGCCAACAAATGCGATCGGCTAGTGCGGGGAGTCGGTACCCCGTTGTCGGTGGGTGACTTCAGAGCATCGAACGAAAGCGGCTTGATGTTCTGACCCCCCCTACGGGATGCAAGACCAGAGCCCATGGTCAAGCCGTGGGCTTGGTTGATGTGAGCGTGCGACATCTGAGCGAGACTTCCGGCGTCCATGGCGGTGCGATCAAATCTCAGACGTGGTTCGGGAAGGAACGTTCGTCCGAATTGAGAAACCCAGTTGCTGAGGGCCGTCCAAATGATGCGAGGTCGATCGTGTGAATATTACAAAGTACTGAAGCAAATCGTCGCGCCCAAGGAAACGTGATCGAACGTTTGACTTGCGGCGGCTGAATCTATTGGTAATTCTCTCAGAGGGCCGAAAAAAACGATGATGGGAGAATGCCTTGTTTCAGACCAAAACCCAAATACTGATGATAATTGTTGGAAAAAAAAAACCGATGAGCTGAAATGCGAGGGCAAAATTAACGATGTTGGCGAAGGCCTGTGGGTGCTGAATGAGCGTTGAAGTGTGACAAAAGCGATGGAAGGAAAGACCGGGCCAGTTGCTCGTCGGCGACTTGTTTTGGCGACGAAGGCGGGCGAGTTGCCGTTCTATGAAAGACGCGACTTCCCGACAGTGCTTCGAAGGTGGCGAGATTACGGACTGGAGTCGATTGCTGACCGGGAAGCTGAGAGCGGTAAGGCTCGGGGCTTTGTGCTGTCACAAAGAGTCGAAGCGTCAAAATGCGAGTTGAGAGGGACTAGGCGATTTCTTCGCGGCCGTGCAAGCACAGACGACGATGCAGTCCAGCTTCGGCCACAGTCTATCTCTCGAAACTCGAGGCGGATGATTCTTCGCAGATCGACGAGATTGCGAGTAAAACAGGTCTCCGTATCACGGAGCGGGCTGGCGTTGGGAAGAAATTAAGCTGTGTCGAAAAACCGAGAGCGATCCGACCAAAACTCGCGAGCAATGGCAATGAAGTGGATGATGATATGTGCGCAAAACGTAGAATACAACGATTAAAATCAAGTTTGTTGTGAGCTTTCCAGATGCCACCCTTTTTTTAACCCTTTATTTTCTCGTATCGCAATTTGTGCAGTGGGTCGAGAGAATGCGGCGATGTTGGGAAATTGTGGTTGTCAAGCCAAAAAAAAATTATGACGAGCAACGACGGCGACGACGCAAGGGACGCACCACGAAGGGAGGAAGAGGGAAGGCGCGAAAAGGAAGGGTGGCTGCTGGTGATGCCAAAGAGTAGGAGGGAGCAGGAGGAGGAGGAGGAAGAAGGGCTTTCGGAGACGAGAGAGATGAAAGGCTGGGATTCGATCGAGCCGGGACGAGAGCAGGTGGGGCGAGGGAGCTGGGTCGCAATCTGAGTGGTGGGTGGGCAAGGGTCCGCGGCAGGGGCACCTGTCGCAGGCAAGGGCCGAGCGGATAGCAGGCCACTATGATTGCTGGAGCGTGCGCTGGGCCCGCCGACAGCAGATGGTGGCGGGCGTGTGCGCCACTGGCTGCCACGCTCAAAGCAAGAGGAGCGAGGACTTGGCGCGACAAATCGGCGAATGAGAGCATTAGGTGGGTTGCCAGTTGTTGAAGGACAAAAGCGGGCCGCTGGCAGTACCTATTGTTCTAGCAAGTATGGAACCAATTGCTAGCTTCTCGTATACACAGAAGTGCTTATTACTGTTAGTGCATTTGCGCGCAATGTTTCTGACTGGTGTGTCTCGGGTCACGAAACAACGGTCGCCGCTTGTCTTAATCAGGTCGAGAGCTGTGCTTACTTGGTGTGGAGCGAGCCAATAAGCGTTTGCCGCTGCCCTCCTCGAAAACTGGCGGGCGAAACTCGCCGCAGCTTCCTGGAATTCGACATTTTGAGACGTTGATGAGAACTGAATAATCAATCGGTTTGGGCCCTGTCAGAACAGTTACGGTTCTCTTTCCTTCTTGCCTCCTGTTGTTTTCTTTTTCGCCTCCATATTCTTTGTGCATTTTACTCTTTATTTGCGAGCAGCTGTCCGTTTCAGAACCGGCCGCTGTCATTCCGGCGGCTTTGTTGGCCCGCAAAAAGGGGGTGCCCATCAATTCATTCGGAAGTCAACCCTTGTTCGTCCGATCCTGGGGATCGGGAAGCGCCCGCTCGTCTCCCGCACCGTGCTTTATCGAAGCCTGTGTTGGTTGCGCCTGTTCCTGTCTTGGCTGTTTACTTCGCGTGCACTGAGCCAGCATTAACGACTGGAGATCTTCCAGATTGCGGTCCATGCGTCTGGAAGGGTTTTCCTGGAACTCGTGGCACGGTTCCGCAAAGGATTTACATTCGAAATGCTTCCTCTTTCGGCCCCTTCGTTGTCCTGGCAGCCCTAGCGGGCCGGGGCATGGATTCTGTAACGACGAATGCGGCCTCTTGGCGACCACGAAACCAAGGTACTCGCTCCTCGACGCTCAGATCAGACCCCTTTCTCACGGCCCGGCAGAGAAACTGACAACATGGGGTAAATGTCAAAAAAGATACCAAAGAGCGGCCACCAAAGAAGCGAATTTGGGCACAGAGCTGCGCCATACCTGACCCATATGGGATCTCACTGTGGCTTGGGCACCTCTCGATTGATCATCCCTCTGCCCCCTGCAGTTTTCATCGCGCGAGACGGACAGCGTGGACAAGACGATCAGAGTACCGACATGTTGGATACTCCCCTGCGGTCTGCACAAGGGAAGGTCTAATTGTACCTCCTCTACATCAATATGTCCAAAGCACATATGTATATGTATGCAAATGTACTCCCGGCTTGCGGGTAATCATGTAAACATTCCTTTTGCGCCGTACCGAATGCTTCGCCATGCACTTCGCTCTATATGCGGGTCTCTCGACTTCCCGCAGCGCTGCGCAAAATAGCAACCCCGCAGTGTGGCTGTAATCGATCCTCCATTGCTTCGATGAAACGCGGCTTGCGGACCCTGCATGCCCTTGCATGAATCACCTCGCCAGTCCCAGCCCCGCTGCAACCGTCTTTGGTGACGGCAAGCGCGCGTCCAGAGGAACCTGCACACAAGAGCGCTTATTTCTTGCTAAGCGACCAACCTCTCCCAGCTCCAGAAACGAACTGTTGGTCATGTACGCAAGAAAGGGGAACTCGAATGTTTTCGAGCAGAGGTGGCTCTCTGCACCGCGCCTTGCGTGAGTTGCAGCCTCGGAATCTCAATAACTTACTTTGAGGGAGGACAGATGGGGCACAGTCAACCCCGGCAACACGTCTATACGGGGTTTTGAATGAGAATACTGCCATGAACAGCCGGCTGCTGCGCCGCAGTGCACTTTGTGCAATCAGGGAGGGCAGCCTTATCGCTGTTCTCGATCCTTCCCGACTCAAGAAGTTGGGATGATTCAACGTCATGACCAAATGGGATAAAAGACCCAGTTCACTCTCCGAGTGTCTCCCTTAATCCTCCAGACTCGTTATGTGAGCACCTTCCGTTAGCTTCCTCGGTGTCATTTCGGTTCAAGTAAAAATGGGAATTGACAGCAGGCGTCAGCGTTCGCGATACCTGTACCAAATAACCCACGAGAATAAGTGCCCACGATGTATGGATCAGCGACTCGAACTATCCCCAGTCAGTGTAGCCAACACCCTGAAAGTTGTCAATCGACCGCGGCGCCGTGGATTCTGATCTTTGAGGGAGGAAATTGAAGGACACCACCGGTTCATGCATCATGACTCAGTTTCGCCACATGAAGCGGATTTCACAAACTCAATTCGGCTATACACGTCCTTGTTCTCCTTGTCATCAACTAGACAATTTTCAAGATTCGCAGAAGTCGTGAAGATGGATCTCTAGCCCCTTATTTGGTAATGGAGAATTGGTATCCCCACGGGACTATCGGCAAGGTTTAATGCATGAGTAAACAGAGCTTTCAATTAAGGGCCATCAATAATGAGGAACGGGGTGAATCACCCGTTCATGACTCAGGAATGAGGCTATGAGGACCCTCCAGCCGCGTTGTCATCCGAACTGGCATGACTAGCTAGAGCAGGGATCATCAAGCACTCTGTATTCCGTACTTTCTGTTCAGGAGACATGGAGGGTTGTAAGAGCGAACAGGGATATGTTCGAAAAGGGTTTGGCTTAGAACATACTAGATTTCGGCTTGTCTTCTTGAACAGCTGTAAGTCTACAGAGAAGCGAGATGATGAGGGCTTTGTCGTTGACAACCTCCCCTGCTAGCAGGGAGGCTGACATGAGAGACAAGGTTTTCTTTCTCCCTGTGCCTTCTCGTTCGTTCCATGAACGCGACGTCTCGATGACGATGCTGTAGTCCTGTAGAATTATACTTGTTAGCCGTCCATTGTAAGTGTCGTCCGTTTTGGTTGGTAAGTTCGTCAAGGCGGAACTTATTGTCTTCCTCTCTGGCTACTCTTACGCTTGAGATCCTCAATCGTTTGAGCTGAATGCCAGATCGCGCCCCATCAGCAAGTGGAGGAGGCCATTGGAAGCGTTGGGTCTACTACGCATCAGGCGCATAAGGCGACGAAGAGAAAAGTGAATAAGAGGCGCGGTAAATCAAGGTCACAGACTAATTAATAGCTACTAGTTACTACCTATTGCAAATCCTATTCTACGACGTTGTGACGTCGAAGGGTGTTGTTGAGTAGAAAAGTAGGGTTACGCAACCAAGTCTGCCTATAGCCCCTTATTCTTAGTGAGATGAATAATCCACGAACCTTGTTCATATCTGTCAGCACTATGCCTCATCTTGTCTTCCCTAGCTTCTCCTGGGGCTCTGAGGCACCCTGCGGCACTGGGTCGGATGATCCGGGGCTCCGGCAAGCAGGGGACGTTCGATGAACTGCTCGCATGCACCGTAAAAAAGTGGCGCGTTTTGTTTGGTCCGGAGCACAGTCTCTTTCGCTTCCCTTCCTCGTCGGCCGACGATCCAGTAAAGCTCAATGGCAAACCTCATCTCGCCTGGTTCATGACTGGCACCTGTAAGACAGGAGCCGTTCGAGGATTGAGAGGATTGGGGCACTGATTTTGCCGTGAATAGCAATCAGAGAAACCTTGCCGAACACTTAGGGATGGATTTATGATTGTCTTGCCATCCAGTGACACGGATCCGTACTGCGTGGAGTAATCGAGGAAATACGGCAACAAGCGTATATGTACCTGAGTTCCAGCTGATTTACTGACATCAGCTCCGCTCCGGGAGTTATCATCATGACTTTACTTCAGGCCGATTGACCCCAGGTGTATCCGTACCGACAGTACACCTCCAGTTCTGCTCGTACACGTACCTATAGGAACGTGACCGAAATACGTGCTGATGTGCCATAACCCTTGGCCCTTTTTGTTTCTCATCATCCGATGCACAGCGTTACGGGAAATGAGCCGACTGGAGACGGCGTCTTGCCTTCCCCGTATACACTAGTGTCTTGACCTGGCGCAGATGACGTGAGACTCGAGGTGGGCATCCGAATTTTTTTTTTCAAGATACTTTGGCACTGGATGAGACGCTTCTCAACCAGGTAACATCCCGCTCCCGCTCGGGACCGAACAGTTGCTGGGGCGTGCTGTGGGTTGGCCCATGGCCCCAAGATGACAGACGTATGGAGATCTCTCCGTGGTAGCGTAGGCCGTCAAGAGATAGGTAACCAACATAGAGACGCCCCAGATCGTCTAGATCGGCAATTGTATTCATTAGATATATATCTTGCCTGGTTAAATAGAAAAGCCGAATCATAAGAGGGTACCAGTACGGTGAATATCAAATGGGATCCTGATATCCTGTTTGAAGTTCAACTTTTCTTTCAATGAATTATGTTGGGTTGCACCGAGAGTACTGTGAGTGCCAACCGTGCTGCTGATGCCTGGTGTAGCCCTAGCACTAAGTATCTTGCTTATGCATGACGGCGGCGGCAGTGGATGATACTTGATTCATTCAGAGGGTACATGCTGAGACTTTCCCCAGATGGATGTTGGCTGTGCCGCTCGGTTACAGGAAGGAGCAAGCAGTTCTGAGCGGCTGACATTCATCTCCTTGTCAGCCGACTAAGTTATCCGATTACCTAAATATTCCAACGTACACTGTACTGTTCGTACGTGACATATGTAACCGTAAAGCTTAAACCCATACTGTGACGGTTGCATAGGCGAGTTGTCGGATAATACGTTGAATTGCTAATCGCTGAACAGCGCTGCCTTCAATTATTGCACTATGGCGAGTGGAAGGAAAGGTGAAGTTTCACGTTCGGATTCTTGGTCAGAGTGCCACAGCGCTACGTCATCGATGGTTTATAACCAAGCAGAAACGCGGAAGAATAACAATGAAGATAAATAACTATGTATCAACCAGAAAAAGCCGTGACATTAAAAAGTTTCGCTTCATTAGTCAGTTGAAAATATTTGCGCCAAAACTGGAAGCATTGAGCCGCCCAATGTAGATATTGGATAACTAATCATAGAGCATAATTAGGGAATATCGAGAACAATAGCCCGGCATCTTTGACACAGGCAGATGGAAATAATAAGATGAGATCAAGGAGAAATCATGACTATCGTGATTCCAAACTCTCCGGCATGACACCAACCAACCAGACGCGAGTCCGTACGCTCCTATACCAAGAAATGGGACTTACAAGAAGCCCAATTGGTGAATGCCTCTCCCAGTTTTCTATTGCCAACTCAAAAGCGCCAGGTTGGGAACTTCGCACAGCGTTACCGCAACTGGGGAAGATGTAGCCGGGTGCAACCTCCTGTGGCCCACAGCGAGAACCAACAGATCTTTCCGTCCTCCGACTGGTCGAGGACGGCATCATCGCCCTACCCCACCTGGCCGACTCGAGACATTTGTCGAGGGCCTATGGGAGATGCAGAACCTAATTGACATGCTGGACTTTAAGTTGCAGTAGCGAGCGCGGACGATGCTTTGACCTTTCGGGGCCTCCTGCTCGCAAACTCAAATCCGACCTCCGCTTGTGTCGAACAACCCGATTGTGAGCGAGCGACGTTTGAGATTCGTCTGCCAACTCAAAATGATCAACCTTTTTTGACCCAAACAGTCGCGATTTGACAAGTGGGGGTTCTCGCTCTGGAAACAATCGGGAAGTTGAACGATCAAGTTCGGTTTTCGAGCGCCCATTGGGGCCTGTGAATAACGGGCAGTGATTGCAGAAAAATGTCGATTTCAAATCAATATCGACGATCCTCGAGCGGCACTTTATCCCCGTAAAAACCTCCTTGCCCGCCATTCCTGGCCGCAGCCGCAATGCACGCCAGACAGACGCCGCCGCCGTACACCCGAGTGTGTCGTTTCCACCCGTGACCTGCGTCGTCCACTACTGAGATGATCTCCCCTTGCAGATTAATTTCTTGCTGGGACAAAAATACTCCTGGGCCGCCTGGACCGCCCACGAACTTGTACTCTGGTGGTGCCGACGGCGGCGGTGGTGGGAGAAGGGGCGAGGATGGTGGGAAGCTCGAAGGGGAGAATGTACCAGCTGCACTACCTGGGGTCATTGTCTCCGTTGATGAGGACGCAGAGCCTGTGGTGCCTGCTAGAGGGGATGAGACGGGAATACCAATGGGGACACTCTTGGTATATGATCGACGTTGGGGAAGGGTCGTTGCGCTCTGCGGGCTGGAGCGGAGGACGTCTGTTGGACTGGCATCGCCGGCATATTCGGGGTTTGGTTGATGGATGAAGCTCGTATCGAGGCTAGGCGGTAGCGAGGCAGCGTCGTTCGGTTGGCGGTCCTCGAAAGGGAACGAATTGCTATGCAGCGTAGGCGGCGTTAGGGGCGGCGGTGGAGGTGGGCGCGTAAAGTGACGGGGAATCGTGAAGCCCAAGTCAGAATAAAATGAATTCCGAACAGGGTGAAAACGTTCGTCCCGAAAATCCAGGCTTGTTGCTCCGCTGTCACCGTCCAATTCCACGCTGTCTAGGTCGTTAAGGGGGTGGCTGCTGCTCCCATCCATGGAGACCACGGTCTTGTCTCTGGAGGCCCAACCGGCAATTCCATCTGAGCTGCCGGTAAGCCGTTCAGTGGAAGACTTTCGGGAAGAAGATGTGGGCTGCAAGCAGCCAGAACTTGTCCATGCCGTCAACGTTGCAGAGCTTTGATCTGTCGTTGAAGGGGTATGAGGACGTTGTTTGGGCGTGTTGGTGCTGACACCACGTGATGCCGCCAGTGCTGACCATGGGTAATGATCTTCCCTTAGGCCGCTTTCGCCCTCATCCATCGTGGTCGACGAGAGCAGAGGCCCGAGCTGACTGGGCGCAGCTTTCAAAGCTCCCGTACCCCACACTCGCTCCGTCTTAGATGCTTCCCTTTCACACTTGGATTCAGTGAAGGCCCCGGCCCACTGCCCCTCCTTATGCTCAATCGACCGGGCTGTGAATGTCCCCTGTCCGTATTTGACCTCGGATAACGGTAAACCGGTAGTAGGATCTCGTAGTACTCCGCCGCGCTTAACCAGAAAACGAACAATGACCAAGATGGCAAGGAGGGCGACTGCGCAATATATATGTGTGCTTACTGGCCCGGCGTAGTAGCGGCTCCGAATCGGTATCTCCCAGGCGATCTCATCGGGAGAGTGGTGGAGGGTTGGCATTTGGGCGATGCGCTTCCCAAAAAGGTTGGTAAATTACCACTGCTTTGGGGGCCGATGGGGGGGGCTTCGCGTCCACTGGAGTCGGCTTCGGAGGATGGCGGGCGCCTCTGAGATAGGGGATTCAGGCAGCTGGCCCTGAACTGGAAGCCGGAGGCGGCACGGAGATTGGCTGGGCTTTCAGCGCCAGGATTGCCGATGGAGAGTGTGTGTGCAGGTTCCACTCGGGCTGAGTTAACCACCGTTTTAATGGATGGCTTGGGAATTTCGACACCCGGTCAAAAAGTCGTCACACTGTAGCACGACGCGAATCGCTGAATGGACAGTCTCTTTCTGCGGACGATTGGCGATGTGAGACTAGGATGAAGTTTACATCTTTTTTTTTTCGATATTAACATCCAAGGCTTTAAACAGGATACCTTTGCCCAAGTGGACAATCGACTCCCCGCTCGGAAAGGAAAGGCACTTACACGGGAGATGCGCTGCATTGAGTGCGAAAGGCGCCGTTTCTCTTGTGTTTGAGTGAAACACAAGAAGGATCCAGGGGAAAGAGGGACGCCTTTGAGAATACCATGCAAAGATCCCGCAATAATGGTGGGTTTAGAAAAGACGTGTGTGTGATCAGAGAGACCCAAACGCCGCCGTGGCGCCTTGGGGGATTGGGGCGGCTGTCCAGAGACTTATACGGCCTTGACGCAGAGACCACCCTCGCGAGATTTGCCATGCCGCGTTCGTCACTGACCGCCACCCTGCTTGGGTTCGGGGTAAATACCATTACAGGGTAGGGTAATGATCGGATCTAGAATGCAGATACGGTTGAGCGTTGGCTTCTAACGCGCTATACTCTGGACACTAGTTTTTATTTGGACCCCCCGCCTGGAGGTCAGCTCTCTTCAAGACGCCGGCTCCAAGTAGAGTGGCCAATCTCGTGAGGGCCGCTGTGCAACGCTGTTGGGGTCATGAGCTAGGGGCACGCCTGGTTCGGGTCGCCCCCATGGACAAAATTGGCTGTTACTTTGCAAGCTGCAAATGCCCAATACCGGAAAAAATGAACATGAGAGGCAGGAATCAAGACCTACAATACATGTACCCGCCTCTTCCGCGCGTCAGCGTGACGAGAGATCCTGTGAACGGCGGGATTGCGACGTATTTGCCAGGGTGCGGGTTTTTGGTTAGCGGGCATTAAGCTTGTTCCTCCCTGCTGCCCTGCCTGTGAGCCTTGCATGTCCCTGGAGTTGGAAAGTGGGGGAGGCTGGAACCCCCTGTTTGCCCTACGGCGGCCCTGATGCTCGCTTGGGAAAGCGGAAGCTTGGCGCCATGAGGTTACAGTCCGAAGTCTGTTGGAAGAAGGCGGGGAGGAAGGAGAAGAAGAGGAGGAGGGCGCCTTTCGTCTCGGTGTCGGTGTGCGACATCAAGAACCAACCACCTCGATCCGGGCGCTGGGCGTTTGCGAAGATCGATCACCCTGGTGTGACCGTGGTGTGGCGCACCTGGAGGATGCACACAGAGGAGCTGAACCTCGACGATGTTGACGCGAATCGAGGCTCCTCAGGCCCAAACCAGTTGCTGATTGACCGGAAAGGGTGGGGCTGCAGCCCTGCCGGACCCAGAGAGCGGCGACGCGAATTATTTTCCGTTCAGTGTATAATACTAAATACATACCACACTTCGTGTGAATGCCCTGTCATGTACGTTACGCTGTACGGTACACGTGGTTGACTTGTGGGATCCTGTGGGTATTTCATACTACAATGTAGTCCGAGCCATGCACGAAAGCAGCGCTCGTTGCAACGCCGGATTTGGCTTAGCGATGCTTTATTCAGCTCTGTTTTGAGTCTCATGGGGTGCTGTCAGCACCCACAAAGCGCCTGTCTGGGGGAGGAGAGCACTCCACAGTAGCGGGGATCAGCGGACCGCCTGCCCCCATGGCCGCCGAGGCTTTTCTCAGGACTTTGGGGTCCCAAGTCGTCAATTTGGGATGTGATGCGCACACCAGCCTCTGTGCGTGGGCAGAATTGGCGAGCTCCTTCGGAATAAGAGTAATATTAGGCTTAGGGTAGGCGTAGCGTTGTTGAGACGATGTTGTAATGGACCCAGTTCGATGCCCTTGTCAATTCCCGGTGCGGCATGTACTGCGCTGTCATAGGCGTTTTTGTATGTGTTTCCCGTACGGTACGGAATGCATGCGCACAGAGTAAGCCCGACTCTGCCAATTCTGAGACAAGCGTTAGCGTGCTTTTCGGCCGAAAGCAACGAAGATCATGGGAGTTGTGCACCCATGGAATGCTGATGCGCAACGGACAGATTCATCTGCATTTGTGGGGGTACCCTGAACGGATGTGGTGGAGAAACGTGTAAATTACATCGCCGGGCTGTCTGGAACGATGCATGAGGCATGAGGTGGTAGGCGGGCAAGGCGGGGAACCTTTGACGAGATGTCTGATGTCAGAAAGCTCGTTTCATAAGGCTCGTGGAGCAGCGGAGGGCTCGGTCCTCGTTTATCTTTAGGTACTTGCGTGGAAAATTGTCGCCTCTTGAGGTGCGACGTAATGGTTCCTGCCTTAGTTCAGATGGTTCAGATGGTTCGCGTACCCCAAGCTCGCGTTGCTGGTTTGTATCCTGACGTGATCCATACGAGGAAAAAAGAGCTGTTTCGGGCTAGATGATGGCAGAAAGAAACCTGGGACGAGACCCAGGAAGTTGGGGGCCAGAGTTTCTGGTACCAGACAATGAGACTTAAAACCTGGAAGTACTTGACCTTCCTTCCGTATGCATTCGGCACGGCAGGTACGAGCAACAGGTCTTACAGGGACTCCGAAACAAGCAGGAGGGTTTTTGGACCATGATTTCTCCGAGTCAGTTGCACACCGTGCCGAATGCGAACATACTGAAGTTCAGATTTACCCATTTCCCCACCGAACTGCGGATGTGGCTCAATCTTCCACCCAACGCGCTTTAGGTCTCCATACCTTTGCTTAGTTCTGAACACGCCACACAAGGCCGCTCAGGTTCCAGGCTCTTCCCGAACAAGCCCAGGAACAAACTTGGTTTTCTGGCGTCCAAAAAAAAAAAAAAGCAATGGATCTCGGCACTTAACCAACGGCCTGCATTACGCCATCCTGCCTGCAGGCAGGGAGATGCGCCCGAACACCCCTGTTGATGGTTCCGAACGCGACATTTGCGTAACCACCGCGACCTCGTGGGAACCCTAGCGTGTGCTCCGTGTTCAATATCCGCCTCAATATAAGAGGGCGGTACATAAGCCAACAAATTGCGAAAACGGCCGTTCGGGCACTTGCGACAGACGCTAACCCAGGCCTTCCAAAGGTTCCGCGCATTCGGTCTCTTTTGCTGTTTCTGTCTGACCCAATAGCGAGCCACTGATAGCAGCCTTGCAGAAACGAGGAACGATCGCCAGTGCCCCGCCATCGTTCCTCAGCCCTACGGACCAGATCCCTGCGGACCCCCGTCATACCCCTGTTTCGCGAACCCTACAAAGGCGGCTCTGAGTGCCGTGTGGTCGCAACAGGACAGTTGGCAGCCGCACATGTTTTACCCGCCAACCCTCTCTGGGGTTTTATCCGTTGTGATATTGCGGTACAAACAGCCTCCTTGCACCTTTGGGGGCACCTGGTTTGTTTCGGGAAGCGTAGACTTGGGCCGAACCAAAAAAAAAAAGAAAAAAAAAAGAAGTACCTCTCTGGCTGGGATAAATAAAAAGAAAACAGCTTGGCCCTGGATTTGCCCGAGTACGGCCGTGATGCGCTGGGTTCCATCGCTCAGCGTTGCTGACCGCCAATTCTCTTTGTCGCCGAGGCATCGGAACCCGTGACGATATTGTATGTCAAACGGGTATACGCCCCAATCTCAGCTCACCGTCCGAAGCTATGGCATGAAGAGAATGTACTTTTGTTACCCTTGTCTTCGTGTTTGCGCGGTTCAGCTGAGTGCGGAGACCGCCATTGGGGCCACTTCAGTTCTTGGTCATTGGTTGGTCGACCGCGCATTCGGCTCAGCTCTGATGGCTCGCAAAACGGAAGTCTCAAGCCCGGCACTTGCCACCAGCATTGTGGGTAAACTTCGCATCCACTTCGTGTTCCTCTTCCAATTTATCGCCATCATCGATCGCATTTTTCGATCGCATTTATCGGGCTGCCGTTGAACGGTTCATCTCCGACAGAATGCAAAAAGACGAGTTTAACTGCTCTGTGTTACCCTGTCCCTGTCGGATTGGGCCTTGGCTGCAGTGGACATGGCAATCTTTGTCTCACTGTCACGTCTGAAGTTTCCGAGCGTGCCGGCCCCGAGGAGTGTTGGCCAACCTCCACGATGTTCGACCAACGGCCTCGACCGCGTCCCACACTGCTTGACAAGCATTTGCTGGGTACTCTCGCAGAAGCGCTCCACCGTGATATTGAGCCATGAGGCTGAGCAAAGCAATAGGTTGCGTAACACCTTTCCAGATTGCCTGGTTCCGTTCCAATACACGGACCTCACGTGCGATCTGCGACCGAGCCGGCCAGTGAGGCTCAACCGGGGACGACCAATCATCTCTTTCTTCCGCGAGGGCAATGCGCATCTGTGACCTTCAGTTCTCGAATCGAAACCTCAATGCTTGGATTCCAGAGGCGGATCTCTACCTCCAAGACCAACTAGCTTGCTCACCCCCCAAACTTACAAAGACGTGTGTAAATCGCTGGAAAGCGCCGCAGTGGCGGAGTACTGGTAAGCTAGGTCGTCTCAACGAAGCCATTGGTTCGGAGGGCGATCTACATGTCCAGTGAGGCGCATCAAATGCTCCGAAGCTGCCGCGAGAAGTTCGTCCAACTCCGTCTTTTCTAGCCAGACCCCGGGCATGCAGGATGGTTCAGGAATATCCGGTCCCGGCCACTGTTTCGATACTAATGTATCTGTCTATGGTGTCTGGATGTTGAGGTTACAGAAGCATATTTGGTACGGTCCACTGGCCATTGATATTGGGGGGAAACGGAAGTTTTGATCCGGGGGTTTGCGGAGATCCCATTTCATGGGCTCACACCTTTTTACCACTGTTTCCATCGCCCTCTTTGTGAACTTTTCCAGAATTTATTTTCCGAAACCTGCGTGGTAAGGATGCGCTTTTTCGGATTGGAGACGGGATGTGACGCAGTATACGACACCAAGGATGGTTCAAGGCATACGGACCGTGACTCGACCAAGTACATCATAATTATTTTCATCTTTCACAGAATGGTAATAGAACTGAGAGGAGCAAGGCTTGCTCACCTCTAATCTTCACGAGATAGCTAAGACTGACAGCTTCGCACACAAGGCCCCGTTCCTGACCCTCCTCATCGTTTACCCACTAATTCCAGGCCGTGGATCTGAGATAATAGGCAGCAAATATAAGCTGGAGCTCGAGGTTGGGGGTTTCGAATGGTTGGCTCAGAATCCCCGACTGTACGAGCCGATCTCGCCACTGGCGCGCGTGCCCGAGCTGTCAATGGAGGCGCTGCGCTGCTCGGCACGGGATCTTTAAGGGGCCATCGTGGACGAATCACGCCACGCCTGTGGGATCTGTTGATCGCGGCGCAAGAAACGGCAGGCGTCAAAATGAGAGCCGCAGGGTGTGCGCCGAACGGTACCAAGGGAAGTATAACATGTCGTCGCGCAGGTAAACAACACGTAAACGTGAAGCCGTGGTGGGTATGTATATACATGTAGGGTGAACTGTGTCCTAGTTACCAACTACACAGCGGAGAATACAGAAAGGCCATCCCTATGCCCAAACGTGAAGACAAGGAACCCAAACCGGGCCATGAACGCCAGTTGCCAATAACTCGGTCGCCCTTAATAGTGAATAGTAAAACGAAACGGGCAAAAAGGGAAGAAGATAAGAACCATGGGCCAGAGGCTGTCGTGATATCGCTGCCATATCCATCCCCTCAAACCTCTTGACAGATAACCTAGGTATGGCTGACTGGAAAAACCGCCAAACGTGGTTATACAGGGACCAGTGATCTGTCCAGAACGCAAGAAAACCAAGCATCCAGCAAGCCAGTTCAACCAAGGTGGGTCTTGACACACCCTACTTGAACCCCACTTGCGCTTTCTAACACAGCCTCCCGATGGCAACGCAGCCCAATGCCTCTCAGCGTCAGGCAGACAGAATAGAATACGACCCTCTTCTACTCAGCACAACTGCTCCCGGTGGTCCAACCCGTAACATCAGGCGCAGCAGGTGCAGCACGTGGGTACAGGGTTATGTATTCCAGTATGCCAGATCCATGGATGCACCCAGCCAAGAAGGGCCGCGCGGCCCCAAGCCCAAGGGCGCGCGTATGGCTTCGTCTCGCGTTCATCTCACAAAGACGACACCTCAACGCCCAACCCCACCGGCACCTGGTGCGCCTGTCCCGGTAGGGGCAAGGTTGGGACTCCACCGTCGGTCGCCTCCCCTGCAGCGGGCCCGGCCAACGAGACATCCGCCTCGTCTTCCATCATTTTGATCATGTCTTCCAGATTCTCGTCCAGCATCTCGTGATCCTCGGGGGGTAGACACGACTTGAGAAGGTGCAGGTACTTGTCAATCTTCTCGCCCGTGCCCGTTAGGCCGCGGGCTTCGACGTATTCCGCCTCGGCGCGGCGCTGTTCATGAAGCAGAGCGCGGAGCTCGGTTGCCAGGCGGAGCCGTTCTTGTGGGTCTTCGTCTGCTGGGTCCTTCTTCATTTTGTCCGTGGTAGCACCGTCCATTTTAAGGTCGCCGGATGAGTCCGCCGACTGGCCGTTGGGCTGGTCGATAGGTTTGCTGCTGTCACCGTTGACGGTGGCCAGTTCTTTGTTGACGGCCTCTTGTAAGGCGAGGCGGTTTTGGTGTGTTAGATACGCGAGCACTTGCTTGGCGGCTCCAGCAGCTTCAGCTTCCGTCTTTGCGGCTGCATCGTCAGCTTCCAGGCGGGATTCGAGATCAGCGACTGACGACTTTAGGTTCGCTAGCTCGGCTTGGGTGTTTAGGAGGATGCGTTTGGCCTCCTTCTCTGCATCCTCCTTCTCATCGAGCTCATTCTCGTAACTCTGCGCAAGGTCCTGGAATTTCTGCAGAACTAATGGAGTGATCCGCGATTGGACGGTATTTGCTGCCTCACTTCGGAAGCTGGCCTGGGCCTTGCTGTCCGAGTCGGCCATCGCGTCGCGGAAGGAGTTGTGCCGCTGCGAATCGGGGGCGAAGGGACTGGACGAACGCTGTGGTAACCCCCGAGCTGCCTTGGACTTGGAGGCGTTGAGCTCCTTGATCAAGTCTTCGGCTCTTACACCTTGGTTATTTGGAATGTCAGTTGATGCTCCCCGGCCGAGCAGGGCCCGGATGCACTTGCGGGCGTCCCGCATTGCCGCCAAGTGCACGGCAGTATTGCCATCATTGTCCTGAGCATCCAAAAGTTGCTGCAGCTCGTCTGCTGAACGTGTCTCCTGCAACTTGTTGAGGATGTTCTCAAGGTAGTAGCGCGAACACGAGTGGCTCGTGACACGCCCACTCTTCATGACAGCGGCATGGTGGATCACAGTACATCCTGACGCGTCCCGCGCATCCACGGTGCTAAATAATTCCTTCATGACCATGGGGAAGGTCTGCTTTTCGTAACAATTCGTGAAGTTGACGGATCGCATGAAAGGGGTCTCCCCGCGTATGTTCCGTGAGGCCAGGTTGGCACTGAACCGCTTCAATTGCTTGATCACCTCCACATCGCCCATCGCGGACGCCCAGTGCAACGCCGTGTGCTGTTCCGTATCGATATGCCAGTCGGGTTGGAAATTCGTTGGAGGGTCGGGGCGAATCGCAGGCTGCTCGTTCCTAGAGAGCAGAAAGTAATCCAACAATTCGTCCCCGTACACGGCGTGTTGCTGTTCCGTCATGTCTTGCAGCATCTCCTCCCGCTTGCGCTTCCGGTGGCCAGTTGAGAAATGTGACATATCGTAACGGTCGTCCTCGGCCATGTACGAGGCCGAGGCAACGGTCAGGTTGTCCGGGGTGTCATCCTCGTTCATCTGGCTCGTGTTGTCGTACTCTTCTTGCAAAGCAGCACCTTGTTGATTAGGGTGTGAGAAGACGGCAGCTTGAGAGACGCTTGCTTTCCTGTTCTGCGACTTACTGCCCCATTTAGGAACAGCAGGCCGGGCCTTTGGGGCCTTCGGCTTGCTGGCATGTCTCGGCGCAGGCGGCGGACTCTCATTGCCCGGCTGGAATTCGAAGATTTGCCGTAACCGGTCGTAGACGTTGTTTCGCTGGGCGAGCGCTTCGCCATGCTCGAGGGGAATCCAAGTTCCTGGAAGCATAGGTCAGCAAACAGAACAGTGGACTAGATGAGTGAGCGCAAGCGCACCCTGGTATTTTCCGTAACCACCCTGGATTTTCTCGTGAATATCCTTTTGCACATCGCGCTCGAGAATGCGTGTCCGGGCAGGCTTGTCAAAGCCGGCGGCTTTGAGAATGTGTGTGGCATTGATCCAATTATCTTCTCGGCGTCGCATCACATGTTCCTTAAGGTCAGGACCAAACTGGTATTCGTAGACAGGAATCTTCAAGCATCATATAGGTGTTAGCAGAGGATGGTAAGCATTAGGAAGTGAAGTACGTACACCGCTATACGTAGCGCTATATATCCCCGCCTTTGGGTGGTCGGCGGCCATCTTGGTAGGCTTTCACTTTCTCGTGAAGAAGACAGAACAAAGCCGCTTCAAGGTCAGTTGAATGCTAGCATTTGCTAATTGTACGGTCGCGATGCGGGTAGTGATGGTGAAAGTGCGGTGGTTGGTGTTGAAAGAGTCAAGACTGTGAACTCAAGCGAAGGTTCTACTATTGCAATCGAGAAAGGCGGGACAAGGCTAAGTTGAAGGTTGGAGGATGTGGTCGGGCAGGGGTCCAATGGGCTGTGGCAGACTAGGAGAGGCAGTAGTGAGTAGGAGTCGCGAAAAAGACGCGCTGAAGCCTCGGTGCGTGGGGAGGAGAGAGACGCGACTGACGCGAATCACTAAAGTGCCCATTCCCTGCACGTGATGGCAAGAGCGAGTGCACGGGCCATCCTTGATGCGCACCCTTAAACGTGTAGCGTCCTTTTGAGGATCGGTCACGGCAAGAGATGAGAAAGGGCAGGTTTCGATTGACGATCGTGGAAGTTAGGTTTAGGGGGCTCAATAAACATCGATTAATGACCCTCTATAAAAGAGCGTTTCATATGCCCCTATATAGGTTCTTCACAGTGCTCAAGGACAGTTGCCTCCTCCTTCAAACACAGCGACGGGAGCTAGCATGGGAACAGAGGTCCTTGAGGGCAACTCTTCCTGTGAGATAGGCAGGACAAGTGAAGGATGTCGTCGCATCTCAAGCCAGAATGTATGGAATTCAACATGTGCACTAATTATTGCAGGTGCATAATCGGCCCCTTCTGAGGTTTCTGTACAAGCGATCAGGTATATGGTGTTGTTGAAGCTTTGCAGCATTGTAAACTAGGGCATATAGTACGATGTATGATGATGAATGTGTCAACCGACCCCTATGTAGTAGGTCCACGAGCAGCGTGCCCATTCAGGTGATGTTGGTAAAGTGGTGTTGGTTGCAAGCGGCCGGGAAGAGGCTGACTGCGCGAGCGCGTGTGACCCGCCTGGAGATGGGGATGATCTCCGCTGAAACCGCCAAAACCAGGCACCACCCCAGCGGGCTTCTGCCCCTGATTGGCAGGACCCCCACAGAATAGGAGACAGCCCCCCAAATGGTATTCCAAAGCCATGGATCGAGTTTGCCATCCTGTTCTATGTTGTACACACGTGTTATCAGGATCCTCGAGTTTCAGTTCCAATACACCCCCACGCTGGTTTTTGAACATCACTTGTTCTTCGAATAAGAGCGACCAACGCCTGTGGTAGGCTGTTATACTCGATGGCCTAGTTTTTTTTTTTTTTTGTCTCAAAATTGCATCTCGCACAATACGTCGGCCCTCATCGATTTCCAGTTCACCTCTCGTCGTCAGCTTTCATGGCGGTCGACGTCACATTGAATCCCAACCGGACTCGCACCTACGACGAAGCTATCGTCAAGATTCCCTGACGCAGCCCCGACCCCGCTATTGACCTATCGGACGAGACGGAGAAGACGGCAAGCACACTTACGCTATGCTCCGTGACTCCCGCTCCGCCGATCCTCTCCTTGCCAGATCCGACGACACCAACGACCGCGGCCGCCCCTCGTACCGCAGCTCGAGCCGTCGCACCAGTCCGCTGCCCTCGAGATCTCCCATCAATAGAATCAATACAACGACGGCGACAACTACCACTACTCCCAATACCCGCGCACACATCGCGCCCTTTTCCACCTCCCCTCCGCCGTTCGCCCGGCGCAGCACAGCGACAACAACACCAACAATGATGCGCTCCCGCAGCCCCGCGCTGACGACGGCGGCCGCGGCGGCAGCCGAGGCGCGCAAGCGGTACACGTACGCGGCATTTTTTCTTGTTGTGTGCCTCGTTTCCTTCACAGTGCAGACAATGCTGGCATCCGAGATACAACACGAGCGCGGCTGGGACAAGGCCTACTGTATGCTGTACCTGACGCACGGGTCGTGGGTCCTCCTGTGGCCGTTGCAGCTGCTCGTACTCTGGGTTAGGCGGACTCCGCCGGAGCAAGGGTGGCGCCGGTTCTGGGATAACCATGTCCGCCAGCTGCGCGGGATCGCACTCGTCGTTGAGACGAGGGATATCAAGTCGGCCGCCGCCGCCGCTGCGATCACAACGGCGAGGAGCGGTGCGGTGTACGGTCAGGTAGGGGGGAACAGCGCGAGTGGTGGGTTGTTGGAGTACGGCCACTCGCCAGTCAAGTACCTCGTCAAGGCCACGGCCGTCATTACGTCAGCGTTGACTGTCGCCGGCCTTAGCTGGTACCTGGCTGTGAGCATGACCACGCCGAGCGACCTGACGGCTATTTACAATTGCAGCGCCTTCTTTGCGTATGCCTTCTCGGTCCCACTGCTGAAGGAGCGGCTGCGGATGGATAAGATGCTGGCTGTGGCCGTGGCGATCGTCGGGGTTTTGGTGGTTGCGTATGGGGATGGTGGGAACGGGGGTTCCGAGGAGTCTTCCGCCGTGGTGCCTGGCGAAAGCGAGGAGCCTGTGGTCGACCCTGGCACTAGGTTTGCAGGGAACCTGATCATCGGCGTCGGGTCCGTCTTGTACGGGCTTTATGAGGTCTTGTACAAGCGGTTTGCCTGCCCACCAGAGGGCATGGACGCCACCAAAGGGGTCATCTTCGCCAACACGTTTGGCAGCCTTATGGGGGGCTTCACACTGCTGGTACTGTGGATCCCGCTGCCGGTGTTGCACGTCCTGGGATGGGAGAGGTTCGAGGTGCCGACTGGCGAGACGGCGTGGCTGCTGTTCATCAGCGTCATCATGAACATGCTGTTTTCAGGGTCGTTCCTTGTTCTCATCTCATTGACAAGTCCGGTTCTCAGCTCCGTCGCGGCGTTGTTGACGATTTTCATGGTCGCTATTGTCGACTGGTTCGTTACGGGCACACCGTTGAGCGGAGCCGCCATCTTTGGCGGGCTCTTGATTGTTGCCGCTTTCGTCATGCTGAGCTGGAGCACGTGGCGTGAGATGAACGAGGAAGAGCGGAGGAAGCAGGTTGACCTGAGCGGCGATGAGGATGACTAGTAGTCAGATAGGTCGGCTGGTCCGGACGTGGACGGGTTGCTCTGGCCCGCATGCCTGCCATGGGCGACCTTCAGGGATTGCCCCAAAGGCTGTTCCGTTTAAGGCTTGTATCTACGGGGATGGATAGATGAGCCAGTCTTCGACAGGTAAAGAGAATGGGAAGAAGGAAAGATGCGGGGCTACGGCGTTGGATAGGTATTCTCGATACCCCACTGTAGGTGGGCGCGCAAGAAATTATTAGAGCCACCGGGATACTTAACACAGGTTCTGTAGAGGGATAACTGATATTGCCGCGTATACATCAACGGCAAATGAAACGATAGAGTCATTAATGGTAACTTTAAGCTACAGCAACCGTAATACTCTCGCTTGTGATGCTGGTATTGCCTACATCCAGTGTTTCCTTCCGTCCATGGACTGGGTTAACTGCACAAGTCGCTACGACAGCTGGGTTAAGATCTGACCAGAGGGTAGGCTCTCAAACCTGGGGGGCACGGGGTTCCTTAACAAAAACACCATAACGTTCGACACGCCACCCGGTCTGGCTCTCCTCCACCCAGTCGACCGCATCTAACCACGCCTCTCGGTCGGATAAGTCGCCAGTCTCCAGCCTGCGCAGGTGCTCCCAGTTGTATATTCCGCCAGGGTCCGGGTTGCCCACAACCGCGTGCTCGCCGGGTCCAGCGTTGAGATTACCGTCCTCGCCATCATCGTCGCTGTCACCGTTGTTGTTGATCGTATTGATAATATTGTTATTGTTGTTGTTGTTGTTGTTGTTGTTGTTGTTGTTGTTGTTGTTGTTGTTGTTACTACTGGTGTGTGATAAGGGGGCAGCAGCCATAGGAACCAGCATGTACTGCATGGCCAATTGGTAACAGCTGTTGCGTTCCAACCATAAGTCTGATGCGTTAACATGGTCCATCTCCTTTTTGTCGAGCAGGATATCGTTGCGGGGCACGAGCTGGAGATACAAATTTTTGATGCGCGGCAACCTATACACCAGCATGCTGAAATGGCTGGCGATGGGGAATATGGCGATGTAGGAGAGGGAGGTGATGGTGGGCGGCACCATCATGAAGTTGAGCGGCGCTTCCTCCCAGCCGAGCAACGAAGTAAGAATGGAGGGCGGGCGTCGGTCGAAGAAGTGATAGGTTCTGTAAACGCGAATCGACGAGTTCTCGTTGAGAAGGAGGTGCGTCCAGGGCCTGATCGTAAATAGCTCCGTCCGGATATACTCGCGTTCCGTCGCGCACTTGTGTGAGGTTTGGGGAACAGCTTGAGGAGTTCCCCTTGGTTGAAGAGATAGCGCTGATGGCCCTTTTGAGTACGAATCCCGTGAGAGAGACAAGATATGTAGGCGCTCCTCTGTTGAGAAAAAATCGGCATCCCCGAAGAACACCATACATGAAAGCAAGCGGGCCAACGTCTGAGGAGAGGCAATAAGGGTCAGCCTCAAGGGATCCATCATGTCGAACAGCATTTGCCAGAGCCAGTTGTTGTTCCCCCTATATATCATGGCTGAGCTGGTTTGAGCGAGATATTGGGCCTGGGTATCACTTGTCGTGTACCACCTTTCCCGCTTTCGTTGTGCGATACCGCTAGCGCTCAATGTATCCTCTTCGCTAGTTGCATCGCAAGATGATGCTACTTTACGGCATACAATGATGGTGAGGGAGCGGACATGGCGTGCCAGGTCATTGGAATGGAGAAATACCAGGATTGGTATGCTTCCGAAGGGGTCCGATTGCGAGTGAGAGTCCTCGTTGGGGTAGGCGAGAAGATGGTCGCAAGATGGCAACCTCCAAACGACGTGGCGGAAGAGCATGGGTAACACAATTTCGCGCCATTGTTTGCTGACAAGGGAGATATTCTTCAACGGACAGTTGGAGTCCCGAAGCATGTCGCTGTCAGGCTGCTCGTTAAGTCGGTGGTCGGAGGGCGGGATGTGGTCAAGTGCGTCGAACACTTGGCGCAGCAGCTCTGGCGGGAGCGCGCCAATCGTCACGGCCTGATCCGACATAGTCCGCAGGGCCTCTTGTTTCGAAGGAAGGGCTTGGTGTTGACCCAGAAGGTGCCTCAGAACGACCTTATTGTCTTACGAGGCAGGGTCGAGTACGCGCGAGACCGCCGAACCTTCTCTTTGATGGAAGCGTGCTCGGAAACTAAGGACGGTAATGCAGCAGCTGAGCGGGCAGCGCGCCGGTTAATGACTCACATCGCGCGCAAGAGCGTTTCCGTGAGAGGATTGGATGAAGACATCCGTCAGTGTTGTATGAGCAGAGAGTAACGCTTCGAGGTTGAGATTGAGCTGCCAGTCGAAGTCGCATGGCTGCGGGTGATGTCAGAGCATCTTATGGCGGGGCTTCAGGGTCCGGGGTTCTGCGGGAACCGCTGCCGTGGCGAGCATGATCGTGCGGGGCCACCAGAACCCCTCGTGCACTTTGCACTAACTCCATAACGTTGCCCTAAACAGGTAATTGCCCACCTAAGTTGGGACGGCTCTTCCCCCTGAAAGAGTATTTTTCCCAGAATTCAAGCCTTCTTCCATCAACCTAGAAGCAAGATATCGATAATGCCGCACAAATTTCAGGCGTTTACTCGCTGCTTCGACAAGCACTCAATTTGACGCAACTAATCATGTCGGTTAATCCGCAAGATTGACGAGTAGCCGACTTGCGCATACAGTCAGTTGTAAGGTATATGTGTACTATACTTGGCGGTTTCGTTCATCTGCTCCAGGAACATCCCACCATCTCCGTCCACAATTGCAAGTTCAGGCGTTTTTTGCCTCGACACCATGGCCTGTCTTCTCGTCCAGATCGTCGCCGTGCAGCACCTTGCTGATCAACTTCTCGTTGCGGCGAGCATCCTCGTTGGCCTCGAACACTGCGAAAACCGGTCAGTCAACACCTCGCAAAAACACAAGCGAATTGGATCGATGAGCAAGCGAACAACGTACAGAATGCAAGCTCCTCGAGTGAGCGCCCAGACGTCTCGGGCCACAGAAACCAGATGAGGATGGCCTCGACAAAGATCCAGCAGCAGTAGACGAGCAGGTATTTCCAGCCGATGGCTTGGGTTCCTACAATGGTCAATTAGCAGTTGTCCAGACTAGGGACGAAGCTATATCGAGACTCGGGCAGCAACGTACCGATGGGGTTGACGTTGGTGCCAAAGAACTGGGCCGCTTTGCCCCAAAATTGGAAAATGGCGATGCCACGGGCACGCTGGGCGAAGGGAAAGATCTCGATGAGGTAGGCTAACGACCAATCATTAGCAACAGATTTGTACCTAATTGAACCGGACTGATCACTCACTGTAGGTAAGCGCGTTGAAGCACAGGTTGTACGCAGGGCTGTAGGCATAAATCCAGAACAACGACAGCTTAGCCGCTACGTCCGACTGGTTGACAATGAAGATGGCCGTGCACGTCGTCCAGGCGACATAGACGCCCAAGATGGACAAAATGCCGGTCAGGTACATGGTGCGCCGCCGGAAGCGCATCACCACCAGGGCCGCGCTCACGCCGCACACGAGCGACCAGCACTGGTTGCCGAGGTTGTATTGCGTCTGGAAGTTAGGGTCCGTGTACCCGATGAGCTTGAGCACATCGCCGAGAAAATACGAAATGACAACGTTGCCTGACAGCTGGGTGAAGAGGCCGAGCAGTGAGCCGATGACGAGGCGCCTCCGCATGCCGGTCGTGCGGACTAGGTCCAGCCACGACCGCTTCGAGTTTTCGAGCTCAATCTGCAACGTCGCCTTGATCTCGGCAATCTCGGCCCGCACAAACTCAGAATCGGCGTTGCCCTCGGCATGGTACATCACCAGTACCTTCTCGGCCTCCTCGACCTTGTCCTTGCTCAAGAGGAAGCGTGGTGACTCAGGCAGGAAGAACACGAACGTCACCTGCAGCAGCGATGGCGCCATTTGCAGAAAAGACGGAATTCGCCACGACCAGTCGTTGTTGATGCGCTGCGTGCCGAACGTCGTGCCCGCCGCCACGATAGCCCCGATGAAGTAGCACGCGTTGAAGAGCGATGTCAGAATCGGCCGCTCCTTAGGGTAGCCCAACTCGCCGATCAGGCAGGAGCCAGCAACGATGGCATAAGGCAGGCCGAACCCGATGATACCGCGAGCTATGATATACATGGGGCCTGTCATCCTGTTTTAGCTACCTTTCACTTTTGAGTTGTTTTAAGGTGCTACTCACCATTGATGGAAAGTCCCTGGATAATGGTGCCGATGATCATGATCCAAGAGCCGAACATGATGCACCATCTGCGGCCCCAGGTATCGTTGATGATTGGGATAAAGGGTAGGCCGAGGACAGAACCGAGCGGGAGAGCTGAGGCGAGAATGCCATTGTATGCCCCAGTAGGGTGTCCGAAATCTGAAGGCGAGGATTAGCATTGAGCCATTCCCAGAGGTTCCGTGAAGTCAACTCACAGTCCTTCCACGCCGGGAGAAGCTGAGCCGCGTTGATAATCTGCGAGTCGAAACCAGAGGTCATCTCAATACCGATAACACAAGGAAACAATAAGAAGTACATCCTGCGTAAGTTCGGCTTCTTGTACCACGGAACCGGGTCATCCATCGCCAGGCGATGGATGAGATTGTCCGCCCCATCTACGCTACCGTCGCTGCCGCTGCCGCCGCCCATCTTGGCTGAGGTATGTATCCCTTAGACGTTGTCGTTAAGGTTGATTCTCACGGGGTCAGGCCTGATTCAACCCCTGACCGAAGAGGTGTGAGGATGCAGAGTAGGTGAAGGGCCCTGCAGAAGACTAGGAGAGCTTGGGCGAACTGAGGCCCGCGGGTCCTTGGAAAACATATAGTGTACCGGCTCCTATTTTTTTCACAAGAGCTTATTTGGCCCAGTCCTGCTGATACATCTAGCGCTAGAGACCACAACGGGCGGCATCAGGCGGGATGAAATCGATGGATCTCGCCCCAGTATCCATTCTGCTCTTTTCTCGATATTGGGCGACGCCACTCAGATGGGGTCTCTTGTTTGGGGGTATTGGACACTGCCGAACCAAATCACATCGGTCCGACAGAAACTGCGCACGCGGCAGACGTTGGCGTGTTTATCTGTGTCGATCACCTTACGGGTTGCACGCTGCCATCGGCGAAATACGCAAGCCTGCAACCAGTTTCAGTTATGATGCGAGGGTTGTTTCTATTCTTTAACTGTACACGCATACATGTGTCTAGGGTGGGCACGGGAGAACGGCAAGCGACTGCTTTAGCCGCCGGTAGTGATGACCCACGATGGTGCTGGCATGATTCTAAGCGTGCCGTGCGTGCATTTGGGGCATGGAGCCGAAAAACAACTCAGAATTATCGGCTGCCGAACCGGCAGTCGCCGTAACATTTATAACAAACTGCGTAGCATGCAGTTGGGTCGGTTTCTATCACATCCTCCAGGAGTGGTATGCTCCGCATGTTGAAATGTCGACGAACCACCTCATTCACTCACGAGCAAAACTTTCCAAAACCAGAGCTTCGTCAAGGAGCAAGGAAATGCCCAGATATCAGCTACATCTGACAAGCACTCCTTGTCCCAATTCAAATTCGTACAGTCCGCATCCAACCACGGATATCCATCCAGGTGTCAGCGAGCTCGTTTCCTAATGCTACATTGCCCAGCTACCGTGGTGGGGCACACGGGTATAAAATCCGCTCCCCTGAGTTCAAACCCTGGCAGCCCGTAATTGCATGCTCCGGCTTGAGCTCGACTTCTGCCGGCCAAGTCGGCACTTCGTCTTGGCCCACCATTCAACAGGCGCTTCGAGAAGCCTCAGCCGACTCGGCATGGCTTGGTGTCGTGGCTAAGCTTTGCCCAGGAAACGACCAGCGCCGCGCCAAGGGCTTAAGATGGGTGTTTCCGGGTGTGATCTTCGCCGACTGGGCAACGACAACGATGCTGATGTTGGTTATCAAGCTGAATTTGAAGTCGACGGCTTCAGGGAGAATGACGGTCAAGCAATTGACGTCTCCCGACGCACATTCGCGTCTTCTCTCCGGCATCGGACACGTAACGTGTGCGATCAAGAAGCGAATAATGCCGCAGACGGACCGGGCGAGACCGTTCCGGTCCACCTTCCACTACCGAGTTCATCAAACATACTCACTGACGGTTTGTTACTGGACCAATTGGCACCTTGGGTAGGTAGCGGGAATGCAAGTCCCCATTTGTCCTTTCGGCCGGAAAATCCGAAGGCATGAATGCTCGACGAGGCCAATTCACAATGACTAGTCCCTACGAACAGGAGCATTGCCGCATGTCCTTGATGGGATTCGAGATAGGAGTTGAATTTTCCTATCCCTTTTCTCCTGAAGACCGTTGGTTCAGCCCTGTGTTGGCCAGATGTACGGGACGAGTTAAGCAGTCTTGGGCAGTGGTAACTGCGCAGGACTGGCACGGGCATATGATGTTAGACATTCACTCTTGAATTGTTATTTCCTAACTAGTTATGAGAATTATGGGCCGAAACTAGTTGCTCTCAAAACTTTATCTAATGCTGAGGAGACCAACCACGAGTCATTTGGTACGGAATGGCCCAGTTGACACTTGGTCCGAACCCGAACTATATTTGTTGCTCTCCCACACACTCTCTTCTAGCCCGTTTTTCTTATTTACACTCTCACTGGCTTTTCTCCGTTTCATGTTCTACCTTTTTATTTCATTTCCCTCTGCTTTTGCTCTCTCGGTCTTCTTTCTCCAAGACTCTCGGCGCAGCTCAGCATTTGCGTCCTGCAGAGTACAGGGGTACCAGCCTACCACAAGCACTGCATAATTCGTTCGCGCAGCTGCCCTTTGCTACCAGTGCTCCATCGAACGAGGGATCTTATAAGTACTCTGCGCGCGTATTTGATCATCAGCTACAGAGGGTCGAGCAAACTCGTTGTTGTGCTGGGTAATGGCCACTGCTCTGACACGCGAGTCTGACGGGCCCAATTCTATAGGGTCCTACCTAACCGCGACCGGGAGTTGCTTACTGGTTTGAGCAGTAATATGCCCTATGGAATTGGGTGTGATCATCGCCTCGTTAACCCGGGACCGTCTCGGCACCCCTGGGCAGCCCTCGGTGATCACCGCTCGCAACAAACAGACGAGCCCGAAGGGACAAAGTTAACGGGCTCATCAAAGTGTCTTCAGCCACAAGCCAGATCTCTCAGTAACCGCAAGCCATGGCTTTTCTGACCTATAAACCGGCAGCACCAGCCGAATCCGTTTGGGTGCAGGGTTCGACTAGGTAAGGTATCTATTACTCTCAGTAGCCTGTCAGGCCGCCGTTGCCGCCGCCGATTCCCACCGCTCATCCACCGGACGGAATAAGATGGCACTATCCTCGACCCAGGGCTCTTCGAACCGCTCAACCGCGACGCCCCTTTTAGCCGCGGCATCCAACACTCTTTGGCACGCCGCGTGCGCTGCGTGCAGCTGCGCAAGCGGCGCTTTGTCGTCGCGCTCATCGCTGTCGGGCAGGTCCATCAGCAGGGCGAGGCGCTTCAGGCGTGGCAGGAATAGTTTCCCTTTTTTCTTACTTCCATCCTTCTCCCGCTTCTCTCTGGACTCTCCGTCGTTCTTTTCTTCAGCCTTCAGCGTGGCGGCAAGTTCGTCCAGACCACCCCCCGCCGCCATGGACGCGGGCCCACGCAGGCGCAAAGTCTCGACGCCCTGCGGGATGGCCGCGCGCAGGTGCGATGACGGCTTCCCGTTCCGGGTGGTCGCCTTCAGAAGCTCGGCGTAGGTGGCGTCGTCGAAAGTGACCGTCAGGTTTCGAAGGCGGGGTAGGAGCGGGAGATATTCAAGCACTAGGGAGCCGGGCACGACATCGAGGTCGTTGCCCGTCGCCGAGCAGATCGTCAAAGATTCGACGGCGGCGAGTAGAGGGAAGTGGGCCAGCGCCAGATATGTCAGCTGCTGAAGCGCGTCGTTGCCGAGAATGGAGAGCGTCCGTAGGCGGATGGGAGGCGTGTGATTCTCGGGCGGGGGCAAGTTGGGGGAGAACCGAACCGTCTTGTTGGCGTAGGTGGCCTGGAACCATTTGGCCCACTCATGGGGGAAGGAGAGTATTGTAATTCCGTCAGCGTTTTGATTCGATTCAGCCGATGGCGAGTTAGTGGGCTCGTCCTTGGCTTGGACAGAAGCACCTGTTGCTGCTTCGGGCTCTGAGCGAGCTTGGCCGCCTGACGGACTCTCTCCCTCATCAGCAGGCAAAAAGTTGACGGGTTTAGCGTTCTTCATCAGCTCCTCAAATGAAGGCCCTTCGAAGCGCAGGCCGTACGTGAAGTAGAGGACGAGATGTTTGACTCTGCCCTCGAGAATGACCGGGGTGGAGATGCGCTCGCTGATGGCGTCGGCGATCATGAGCAGCTCGAGCGGCCAGTTAAGCGGAAATTTGTCGTCGATCCAATTCTCGTCCCAACCGGTGGCGACGAAGAGGAAACGGACACCAGTGAAGTGCTGCCCCAAGAGCTCCCACTGATCGTTTGTTGGCACGTCGCCCTTAATGTGCAGGATGCCGGTCTCGCGGTCTATCTTAGCAAGGACAGCCCCGAGGTTGGGCACAACGTTCCCTTTCCCTTCCCGCACCGATACATCATTGTCGATCTCGGTCATGTCAATCACGGGACTACGAATCTGGCGGTAGTCTGCGCATCCGGACGCGATGGCCAACCAACGAGGCGTCTCGTAGCTGAGCGCCGCATTCCTATCAGCGCCATCACCCGCGCCCTCCATCTCCCTAACCGTAGGTTAACTAACTTAGTAACAAGTGAGCAGATTTTCTTAATACGCGTTGCTCTTAAGTTACGACGCACCTCGTCGATGAGATTGGTTAGGTACCTTCCAACTTAAGCAGAGTTGGCTGGGATTATGACAAGCATAGAATACACGTGGAGCTCTAGCCTCGGCGCGCAACGGTTGCCATTCGGGGACTGCTTTGCGGCTAACTAACTCCAACTAGTTAGCGATGAAGAAGGATACTTATTATGTAACTCCAGGACCCGAAATGAAATGAGTCGACAACCCAAAGTGGTTGCCTGCGAGTGGCTGCCTAACCCGGCATGCACAGTGCGAGTGGGTGTGGGTCTCATCTGACATCAGAAGACCACCAAACCTAATCGTATGGTTAGAGCTATGAGTGGTGGTGCATCCAAGCACCGTGTTATCATTTTGATTTGTGAATGCTTGGGCATTATCTATATGTCTGTAAGAAGGTTAATTGGGCTGGGAGGACTAATAAGGAGAAAAGTGCAGAATGAAGCGCTTCTTACTCTTATATCAACAGTAGAGTTCAACCATGGCAAACTGTTACGGTTCCCAGGCGGTTGCTTTCTAATGAGGATGTGTGCATTTAATACAAGTGTACTCATGGAAACGGTCCAACAACAGCGTCCAAGTGAGGTTTGGCAACGGTTTGTCCACGACCCGGATATCTCCGGCCAGGAATCTCTGATACATACAGCTGTTTGTAGTTTTGAATGCGTCAGTTTGATTGCTGTGGTCTGTCTTTTTTCCGATAAAGAAAACAGAGCCATAGACCGGAGGTGGGATTCTTCCTCCTTGCCGATGTCTAAGGATATAGCTAAAAAAAACATGGAGAGCAGAATCACCCCCCAGCTGATGATCCTCAAGCGTGAAAGGCATGACGACATATTTCAAATTCGTGAAGCACGGCTGTATAACTTTCAAATTGGCCCAATCCAAATTGAGAGACGGCAGGGCGGGGAGGCAAGGGCGGGATAGCTTAAAGTGAACCGCGACTTATTTAGAAGTATATATAGAGCTATAACTATATGAGTACTCAATCAGTAAGTGAGCGGATTCAGGGTAGGACTTATCCTTTGGCTATGATATGGGAGAGACCGGGAAGAAGTTAGTAGCAGAAAGCCTCGAGAGACAGCACTCCACTTCGTCCCTGTAACGGCCTCGACATATGGAGCACGTAGACAAAAATATAGAAACTGATGTGTGCCTGACATGTGGATCAATTAATTAGTTCATCACACGTCAGCATTCCCGCATATCAACATTAATTCGTGAGCATTCTTGCAGAAGCCGTGAATTGGTTTTAAGAAACACCAAAACTCCGAATTCTGCCTTAGGTTGGAATCATTAAGAGGTCAAGTAGTTGGTATTTTCAGACACTTGTCCTCGAGTTCTATAGAGTTTCTGTTTTTTTTTCTTCCGCTTTTTTTTTCTTTTATGTTCCTTTCGTTGTCGCAAGTCCCTTGCACAAAAATCTAGTCAACGTGCGTAACACACCTCACACGGAGGATTGTTACCCGTTCGGGGCGGTGTAAGGCCCGCCAGTTCACCAGATTGGCTGAGAGACCCTGAGCACCGCCTTGAGCTGAAGAAGCAAGTGCGGGGCTATGTCCTTATGATAGGCTGCCAAGAGGTGATTTACTGCACTGCCTGCCAATTTTACATCCGAGGAGATTCAGCCACAGATTGGACAAGTTGAGAAAAATTGGAGATATCAATCGAGACCAGGAAGTAATTTAGTATTTGTATCGCAGCTTTTATGCCCGAGAGACTCCCATCTATGTCCGTGTTCTCGGAAACCACGAGGAGAAAGATCAGAGATTCAAACAACAGGCATTCACCACGACATTTGGTAGCCAACGAGCTCGAAGCCCAAAAGACGGACACTTAGCACAGACAAAAAGGCACCATGGCTGCATCCTACGCGCTCCCGCCATTGCCACGGGCATTGACTGTCTTCAATCACATGCTGGCTCAGCAGCCCCTAACGCTGGTGCTCAAGGAGAAGGCCTTCGACGACTTCGACATCAAGGGCCTGGACGGGGCGCGGTGGATGCATATCGAGGGCAAGATCGCCTCTCTGCACGGTCGCAAGAAGGTTTTTGATCATCAGGGGAACCACCTCTTTGATATCATCAAGGAGCACTTCCACCTGCACGCCACCTTTGTCTGCGAGGACGCCAACCAGCGGCAGTACATGCAGGTCAAGAGCAAATTCAAACGTAAGTTTTCCATATCATCTCGATCTAGATTTTCTTTACTGACCAAGAAACTATAGTCCTCGGCTCCGAGGCTAACGCGACCTACACGACGGCGACGGGCCACCCCGTGACGTTGACCATGAAGGGCGACTGGTTCGACACGTCGGCCGACATTGTCGATGCCTCATCGGGCGCCATTGTCGCCCGCATCGACCGCCAATTCTTCAACGCGCGCGAGCTCCTCCTCGGCCACCAAACCTATCACGTCACCATCGCCCCAGGCGCCGACATCGCCCTTGTCGTCGCCATGTGCGTCTGCCTCGACGAGAAGCGGAACGAGCGTTGAAGTGGGCACCGTGCAGTACGTGCACGATTGTGCGGCGTGGCGTGGGATGGGTGTGGATTTGATGGGGATTTGATTCTTTATCCTGGCCCCTTGTTTTGGATATTTGTCTCTATGCGCTTTATACCCCTGATTTCAGTGCGCAGCCACGTTACTTGCTGCAGCTGCCTAATGCGAAGATTGTTTGATTATTCCTCGCCTCTGTCATTGTCGGAGTCAACCGTTGCCTCTTCGTGGGTATCGGTTGTCATCCACTCGTCTTCGGTATCCATCGTTGCCCACTCGTCTTCGCTATCCTCATCGGTGCCATAAGTCGCGTCCGGGTCTTGATTAACATCTTTCTCGTCGTCATAATACGGACAGAGATGCTCATGCCCTGCCCAGAGGGCCTCAAAGTCTCGCCTGGTGTAATGTGTCCCATAATGAGCCTCCCGACGACGCCCTTGCCGAAACTCAGAGATACCATGGCCGGTGACGGCAAGGACAAAGTCCCAAACATCACCTCGCACACAGCCGAATTGTTGATCGTCCTCGGTTTCAGTGTACTCAGTGTAAGCCATATCCGAAACCGATATGCCAAAGTTATCTTCAGCATGAACGTCGGCGCCATTATCGACCAGAAAGATGATTCCAGCAGAGATTTGCCGGATCCAGTGGAATACGCCAAAAATCCGTCGAGAGTCTCTCCACGTCCTTATTGGAAACAGACAGTAGTGGAGACATGTTTTGCCGTCAGGCCCTCGTTCTCGGACATCAGCGTTCCGGTGAAGTAGCACCGTAAAAACCTCGGCGGTGAACAGACCTCCCTGGCAAACAATCGCAAGGGGAGGGCTGCCGGAATTGAAACATGGAGTATTGATGCTGATGAAACCCTCTCCGAAATCTAGTAGTACCTGTACTGCTTCCTGTACGATCAAGGCGCGTCAGTGAGGCACCTAGCTTGGTAGTGAGTCAATGTAAGCCATCATCTTGGAGTCGACGTACCGGAATAGCGCTCGAAAAAATCAAATTATATTGGTGCGTAACAAAACGACCATCAAATTCAGCTGGAATGGTGGGATCACTACCAGCCGCAAGGAGGTACTTTTAGCAGAGCAATGTTGATTCAAATCCCTCCTCCTCTTTGCATCCGAACCAGCCGACGAATATTTGGAGATGCAGTGAAACTAGGTTGTAGAAGTTCCGTTAGAATGTGTGTGATTCGCGGAGGATTTGGAGAGACAGAACTCACACAAAGCCGGCTCCATCCGACCCTCTTCGATAGGTGACGCTGGCCACATGGTTTACGTCCGCACCACATTGAATGAGATAACGACACATTTCGGGTGCCTGTTTGCGTACTGAGTTTCTAAGGAAGCCCCCGTCTGGCAAGCATGGATGGGGATGTGCACATACATGAAGTAGTGAGACCCCGTTTTCGTCCTGGTCTCTAAGGGATGCCTTCCCCTCGCGTAAGAGAGTCTGAAACTCCTGCAACCGGCCCTGTCCAACGATGGTAAAAACAAGCGAGTCTTCCGGGAGCACGTTGTAGACAGAAAGCCGTGGGATAAACGAGAAGACACCGTCGAAGCCGTATTTCTGACGGGTGCTGAGCTTGATCGCACGTCGGGCATGAGACAGATGTGAAATTAGTGTGATAGATGTCGTCACTTCTTCTTCTGTTCCTTCCTCCTCCTCATGTAAATCTGTCAGGCCTTGGAACCGGGCAGGGAAAGATTGCACCGGCCCATCGGCTCCCCATCTCCGTTGCCAAAGGACAAGGAGAGAACCCATATCGGTCTCGTAAGTCGAGAGCTCTGCCAAATGATTCCGGTTTTTTGGACGTGATGATTGCATCTGAGGTTGGCCTGCTTTGTCCCGGGTCGGGTGGTTAGCGCGTCAGCTGATGTAAGTATGCGAGAGTAGACTGAACTGCCTACCGCCGTCATTAACCAGTACTTGACGGGTGGATAAGAAAGCAGAGTAGGTCGTCGTGAAAATCTCCCGTAGATGATCTGTATGGCTGCCACGGCAGACTGCGCAAATACTTGGGTCGATCATGTCCGACATAACGCCAGCCTGGAAGATCGTCTCCGACCGGATCAGCTCCAAGGCCCGCAATATCTCGTCCTTGACATTCCGGGTATTCCTTGACATGACCCTGCTTAGAGGATGCATGTCATCAACCAGGCGGCAAAGACGTGTGATGCAGGCCATGAGCTCTTGGCATGGCTCTTTCTTCGCTGGCTGCGATGATTTGTCAGTCAAGGTCCCTGCCACTTGATTGTCTCGCCCCTCGACAGCACCGCCGGAAGGTTGGTCTTTTATTGAGAGCTTGGTGACAAGCTGCAGAATTTGTTCCAGCGAGCCCTGACTTTGCTCCAACAGCCCACGATTTATAAGGTGCTCCTGCTGATTCCTCTCGAGAAACGCCTGAGCCTCGACGCGATGCGTCTCAGTTGATGAAAAAACGGTCTGTATCGTCTCCTGCATGGCTCTGAAGCCATCATCGATGCTTGTTACGCCCCTCTCAATAGTTTTGAGCGATACACCCTGTTTTGCGTGCTCAGCATAGTGAGTTTCTTGTGTTATTCGTTGCGCGGAGAGCTCCTGGTTGATTGAGTCGAGCTGGCTAGGCACTGCGACCACAGTGTCGCTGCGGATGCTTTAGCAAGATCACTCAAATAGAAACACATGACCAGGTGAGTGATGTTGGTTCATTCAAACCAAGAAGTTTTATACCTCTGTAGCACGCTCAGATGAAGATTCAAGCTGGCGGTGTGGTTTGTCAACCTCGCGCTCATCTCGGACAGGGCCTTCTCATCCCACATAGCCATGAATCTCTTCCAGTATTTGGCCCGGCGAGGGCTTCTTGCTTTTGGAGCTAGCTGCTTGAGCTTGTTGTCGAAGGCCAGAATGTCAATTGGAACACGATACGATATCAGCTCGGAGCGCCTCAGTGCCGAGCCCGTCCAGAATGCGACAATGGGACAGCCGCTCGAGAACCAAGCGAAGCTTTTCAACATCGGACCTAGCTTTCTTGACATTATCAGGCCCGTCTTTGAAGCTTGCTAAAATCTCGCGAGCAGCCTTGGTGGATTTCAAGCCAAGCAAGACGAAGGCGAGAATGCTCGCGCCGGCACTGACGGGGTCCGCCATCGTTCAAGAAGGGCGACGCGTCCCGGTTGAATTGTCATGCGCGACGCATCAATATATGGCGAGTGCGCTTAGTCCTAGATATACGAAGCTCATGGCCGTTCATTCAATACGAACTCGAGAATTTGACGCGAAAGGTGTTGAAAAGAGTGATTGAAGAAAGGTGAAGCGGGGGAAAGCCCAGGGAACCGACTGCGGCCTGAGAAGCTGCGCCCCAGTACGCTTGATCTACCCACGTAAGGTAAGGTACAATACCTCAGGCAGGCTTAAGGGCTGAAGAAATGCCACGCAATTTGTATATACTTGGATTTCGTACGTACATGTGTTGACACTAGTCCGTAGTAGTACACTTACCTGTTTGTTTGGAAGATTAATTATTCATTGGGGTCATGCAGGGCATTCAGTACGCCTGAGCACAATAATCCTACTACTGATTAACCATCTAGTTCAATGTACCATTTGTAGGGCTAGCCAACTCAACTTCTGATGTAGCTGATGCTCGAGTCGCATAACAAAAAGGCAAGTAAGGTATGTATGAATGTACGTATCTAGGTACTTTATCCAAACAGCACGGAAGTATTTGAGAAGGCATAGCTATATACCACTAACAAATATTTACTAAGTTCATCAATGCGCAAAGTCTAAGCAGATCCTGGCCGTATGACAGTTCATACTCGCCGCGGAGCTACACCCTGGCCGAACCCCCTATGTACCAACCAATTTCCTTCCCATTTTTCAGACTCATAGTCTCTTGACCGGCCGACGACTGTCTACTTCAGCAAGCCAAAGAACCGGAGCATAACCTCTTCGTTGACGGGGGCGATGTGGCCAACACCCTGGCCAAAAAAGCCCTGCAGCTGGGTGCCGTCGCCGTAGACCTCCTGGGTGTATTGGGCCGAAGGGACGCCGGAGTTGGTTGCGGTGAGCTTCAGACCCAAGACGTTGGCCCACTGCGCGAGAGCCTGGTGGGCGCACTCCGGACGGACGAGGGTGTCGGCGTTGCCGTGGAAGATCTGCAGGCGGGTGCGGCGGCCGTTGTAGCCCGGGTACGAGTTGCGAACGAGGTCGCCCCATTCCTGCGGGGTGCGCTGGATCTGGCCCTGAGCACACGTCTGGTTGGGCGCGAAGGGCGTGGCTCCGGCGGCGCCCAGGAAGCACGCGTGCGCGACTCCGGAGAAGGCCGCGCCCGCCTCAAACACGTCAGGATACGAGCCCGCCATGACGTTGGTCATCATGGCTCCCGAAGATCCGCCCATGACATACACCTTAGACGCGTCACCGCTGTACTGCTTGAGCGCGTAGTTAACCATGCTGACGATGCCGCCCGCGTCGCCACCACCGTTGTGCGTCAAGCTGGCCGGGTTGTGGACGTCCCAGCACTGGCCGTGAACTATTAGCAAACGGTGTGCCTAGAGCATACTTGCTTGAAAATTTGAGAAGAAAAAGGAGTGCCACGTACGTTGCTCATCTTGGTCGTCCCGGCGTAGATAATGATGAAGCCGAGCTGATCGGCGTACGACGGGAGCCGTGTCTGCGAATACCATCCTTGAGCTGATCCTCCGCAGGGGTGGAGCTAATTGAGTAGTATTGTGTTAATGACATTTCAAGGTATAAAGAACGCCATCTCAACTTACAGCAACGATAACGGCGGGCGATGCCGCAACCCTGTCCGGAACATAGATGTACATTTGCAGGCCAGTGGGATTGTCCCCAAAGTTCGACACCGGCTGCAGAGAGGCGCCCGAGGCCAGGCCGGCCAGGGCGGCGAGTTTGGTCAAGGACTGAAGGAAACGCATGGTGGGCGGCGTCCAGGCGGGTTTTTGATTCGGGGAGTTACCGGCGAGTGGGTGGCTGAAGTGGTTTGGGATGTTCAATTCTTCTCGTGGCCGTATGGTCGATGCTCTTAAGTATCAACACCATGATGGCGTTGTTGCGAAGCGAACTTGGCTCTCGACGAGGTTTAACTCTCACGGCACCAGGACTCGGCAATGGTTGGCCCGGATGAAGTGACTGATCAGGGGGAGCGAAGATCGACCTCCGAGCTGAAATAGGTAATAGCTCGAGTTCCAGGTAGCCGGGCACCGGAGACAATTTAACCTGCACATGGCCCGTCAGCTCGGCTCCCAAGCACGGAAACGATGCAGACTAGGTCTCGCTTCGCACGTGAGACGATGAGGAGCCGAACTTTGTTGCCGGACGTGAGCCCCTCCTGCAACCTGAATTCCAAGAATCACTCAAACAATGCCATGTAGCTCATTGCTACTTCACCCGTATAGTGGGCGGGGGTTTTTGGTTTCATTGAACCGCGTCCGCTCACGCTCCTTCATATCAGTGCCAGATATTTCCTGATGATATCCTGGTGATTCCTGCGGCTCATGGCTCGTGCCGCCGTCCCTCCCGAATCCCAGTGCCGAGAGGGTGCAGAGGCGACGCGACATACCCCAGGTTCTGCAGCATTAAAGACCGTTACAGCCAAGCTTAGAACTGGCTGAAAGAATCTGAGGGCGTTCCGCGATTGGAGCTCGATGGTAGCGTTTGCAATTCCTACCACGGCCTTAGGTGATGATTAACATTTCGGCACTATGGCACTGCGAAGGTTGACCAGCACCTACAATCCGGGTAACAACACATACAAAGACTTCGCCAATTCGCCCAGACAGGATGGCTGATTCCTTTGCGCTAGGCCCTTGAATATTTTGGCGACATATCATAATTGCCTCAGACAATCAGACTTCTAGAATGGCCCCGTCCCTCAGTAGACTCGTATCCGCGACGGCGCTCCTTGCGGCGTCTCTCCGCGGCGCGGCGGCAGCGAAGCCGTCACCGGGGTGCGGAAGCGACCCCCAGCTCATCACGGATGGTGCGGCCACGACACCCCTCACCCTGACGTCCAACGGAAGAACGCGCCAGTTCTATGTCAAGCTCCCTGAGGGCTACGACAACAGCCACCCATACCGCCTCATCTTCACGCTGCACGCCCTCGGCGGCACCGCTCAGCAGGTCACGGTGGGCACGGGAGGCTACCTGCCATGGTATGGTCTCCCGGACCTCGAGAGCGCGAGTAACGACACGGTGGGCGCCGTATACGTCGCTCCCGACGGGATCAGCAACGGTTGGGCCAACCAGGGCGGCCAGGACGTGACGTTCCTGACCTCCGTCATCGAGACTGTCGAGAACGACCTATGCATCGACCAAAACCTGCGCTTCTCGACAGGCTTCAGTTACGGCGCCGCCATGTCGTACTCGCTCGCCTGCTCGCTGGGGCGCGAGATCCGCGCAGTCGCCGCGCTTTCTGGCAACCCCATGATCAGTGGCTGCCAGGGCGGTACTGAGCCTGTCGCCTACTACGGCCAGCACGGGATTCGCGACTCGGTCCTCCCCGTCGCGGGCGGCCGCGAGATGCGCGACCGCTTCGCCCAGAACAACGGCTGTGATCCGGGCCAGTCGCTCCCGGAGCCCGCCTCGGGCAGCGGCCAGCACGTCAAGACGGCCCTGACCGGCTGCGACCCGGACTACCCCGTCGTTTGGAACGCCTTTGACGGTGACCATACACCGCAGCCCGTCGACCAGGGCGCCTCGGGAACTTTCTCGGCCGTCGAGACCTGGGAGTTCTTTTCTCAGTTTAAATAGCCAAAGCCAAGGGAACGTGTTAACTTGGCTGCGATCGGTTTGTTTAGGATAGTTAGTGGTAGTTGCTGGGAAACTAGTAGAGTACCGATGGAGAAAAAGAATTATTTTCCCTGACCCTGCTGGCGCCTCCAGTGTGCTACAATCACACATCAAATCCATCACCACTCCAAGCCTCTAGACTCTAGCGTTCAACATCTGATTAGTGCCAGAGTCAGCTCGACCCAGGGTCAAGCAGCCGGTACAAAGTTAACGACAACCTTGCCCTGCCGGCCCCGCTGCCGAGCAAAGTCCCACGCCTCAACAGCCTTGTCAACGGGGTATTCGACGACCGATAAGGGCTTGACCGTGCCTTCGTCGATTAAACCCGCAATCTTGCCCAGGGCTTCGCTGTCCGGCGAGACAATGAAGTAGATGTATCTCACCCCCGGACGACCCTCCAGCTCCTTGGGCACCGCCCCAGGGCCCTTATCCGTGGCCCACGCCGGAGGAGGGTCCGCGACCGTCACCACGACTCCGTCATCCTTGACCGTGGCCCATGCTTTGGCGAGGACGTCCCCGCCCGCGGCATCAAACACCGCATCCACACTCTTGATACCCACCTTGCGTTCCCACCCCCCCGTTTTGTTGTCGTCGTGGTAATCCACCGTCTCGTCGGCGCCCAGCTCGCGCAAGTAATCATGCTTGGCCGCCGACGCGAGTGCAACCACTTGCACTTCTTTGCCGATAACCTTTGAGTTCTTGGCAAGCTGCACAACCATGCTCCCCACGGCGCCTGACGCCCCCGTCACTAACACCCTCAGCGACGACGATGGCGGCGACGGCGGCCCCGACGGCCAGGCACGCTTAAGCAGCGCCTCCCACGCCGTCAGCGCGGGGATGGGCAGCGCAGCGGCTTGCGCGAAGGACAGGCTTCTCGGCTTGCGCGCCACCCCCCCGGGGCGTGCGTAGACATACTCGGCCTGTCCCTTTCCGCGGTCCGTGTGCAACATCGCGTAGACTTCGTCCCCTACCGCAAGTGGCCCGATGTAGGAGGGCGGAAGCTCCGCGATGGCACCCGAGACCTCGAACCCCGGCACGTGCGTCGGGTTGTGGAGGGGGGACCAAAGTTCGGGCCAGGTTAGTTCGTCGGCTGTGAGGCCCGCTGAATGAACGCGGATGAGTATCTCTGGGCCGGACGAGTCGGGAGTGGGGAGGGGATGGGACCCGTTGAGAGAGACGGTCGGTTTGGACTTGGGACCAATGATCTGGATAGCCTTCATATTTGGCGGGAGAGATATTATAACTAGTGATGTAACTAATAATCTTATGGATAAGTGGACGAGAGAATTCTGGTGTCCCACGCCTTAATTAAAGTTTTGATTTTCGCTTTGGTTAAAGAATCCTTAGGCTCGCGATGTTTGTGAGGAAACGGGCTCACACTAAATACTACGTCACGGATACGAATCCGCGGAAAAGAGAGCAAAGAGACGGTTACCGAAGTGTAAGCACACAATTAGTAAGCTTTAGCGATCCGGCGTCCGCTCTCCACTGTGGCCCAATGTTCCTGGTCACAATCGCGCAGTGACTGGCAACCTCATCCTACTGTGTAAGATGGTCTCGCCGATTGGTCAAGAGTTTCGCCGCGGCACTCCTGATTTGTGGGTGGGCTGCCGGGCCTCAGGATGAAGAATCAGTTTTACCCAAAAGGAAGAGTTGATTACTATGGTGCGTCTCTGGCCCCACACGCTATGTACATGCGGGCGTTACTGTACATATTATTCCTCAACAATGACTTCCAGCGTTGGAGTTGAAACAATCCAAAATCAAGACAACGTTTCGTAACGCTTATACAGAGCCACCAACTTCTCCATAAACTCCAAGTCAATGCTAAAGAAGTGTGTTCTGTTGGTCACCACGGTATGGGCAATGAACTTGATAGCGTTCCCTGTCACAGGTGCCCTAGCGAGCTCTTCCAACTGTTTTGCGGCAGCAAATAGAGCATGATGTAATTTCTATACTGTCCTCGTCATAAAACGCTTTCAAAAGTGTCTGAACAGTTTCAACCCTACGTTCTTTCGACAGGGTTGCACCAATCACAGCGTCTTGATGCCGCTTTATTCTCTTGGAAATATCGCTCTGTCGTCTGGACTGGAACTAGTCGATCGAGTGCATCCTTTTTGCTGCACAGCAATTCCTGCGGATGACAGGTGAGTATGGGCTAGCTGCGTTGCGGGGATATTTGGAGGAGAATTATCTGGCTCTGCCCGACGACGTCTCATAACAATCTGATAAAATCTACCGACTCTTTAGACAGCTCTTTGGTATTTTATATGATACAGTAGATTTAGACATTCAATACCTTGGAGTTACCGACTCTACCTCCCATCTAGTTCTTCTAGCTCTTTAATGACCTTGGCTTGTATGCCCTACCAATTCTTTTCGACGTCGTGCCTCCATTTCCCGATTCCGCCGCTGTCTCTCCAGCCAACCTCTTATCTCTTTGCTCGAGGATTCCGTTCTCGCCGTCTTCTAGTCGTCATCTCTTCTCTTCTCGGAGACGCCAATCTTCCTCCCTGTGCAGACATCCCTCGTGGTGTTGACAGCGACGCTCTTCTTTCTGCTGCAGATGCAACTGCGGCTGTGGCTGCAGCGGTTGACTGTGGTGTTCCTCTCGTGATCTATAGCGTTCAAGACGAGATCTTATGAAATCCTGAGCCATTTAGGCGAGGCTTTCGTCGTTTCTGGAGCTACTACGTTTTTCCCTTTTTCCATGAGACTTACATCTCCGCATTTTTGCTGGGGTTATGTGCGTCGTGGTGTGAGTAGAATAGAATAACTAACCAACATCCAATCCAGCTTTGCCGGAGCCATAACAAGCTGTAATTATCCACATGAATCCTAATGTAGCTACAGATACATCACAAGAGTTTGTGATAAACTCTAAACGGCTATTCCATAGCTCCTTTTCTTAATAACGCGACATGTACGGATACGGAACCGAGTAAACCTAGAAATGCATAGCGGAAGACAGGGGCGGGAAACACTCTTTTACATTAAAACCCTGTCCAGAATAAACTGAAATCATTGCTGACTCTGCTGACTTGAGAACTCGTATGACAATATGGAATATCTACTTACGTTTTAGAGCGCAGTTAACGTCACAGGATGCTACATCAATAATTAACTCGTAAAAATTTCTGGTCTCTGGTCTCTGTTCTGTTTTTTTTCCCCCTAGCTTACGAGTAGAACTCAAGTAAGCATCCTTTGGGAAGAACCTTTTTGGGAAGAACTTTTTGCTGTTCATTCCCCCAGGCACCTTTTCAAAACTTCGCTTGCGCTTTGAGTTCCTCCAGGCACATGAAAATCCTGTATCATACTAAGCCATCTGTTCCTGATTTGTGCCCTCGGGTCAGTTTGTACTTTGCTCTTAAGGATAGTTATCCTCTTTTTTTTTTTTTTAACCATAGAGAGCACATGCCAGCCCAAAGATTGTTGACCGTATCGAGCTTAGACTTCGGATTCCAGAGGCTGTTGTACTCCATGGAGCTCATGTCGCGCCTCGAATTGGCGGCGCTCCGGAAACTGCCACGGCCGAAGCCGGCGCGCATGAGGGTGCTGAAGACGGTCATGAACGCGTTTTCTGGGTCTGAGACGACGCCGTAGACGGCCATCCCAACCTCGCCGGCGGCGCCGACTAGTTGGATTAGGATGCGCACGCCAGCGGCAATGGCACCGCCGCCGGTGGGGCCGATAAAGGGGATGAAGAAGAGGAAGCCTGCTGGCCACGATGCCGATGCTGTAGTGGGCACCGCGGTCCTTGGCTCCACATAGCTGCACCACGGTGGTCTTGGAGATGGACTGGTCCTCGGCATACTTGAGGAACTTGTCAAGAACATCTAACGTCACACCGTGTTGGTGCACCTCAGCGCCGGCAAAGATACCGATGACCGACGATTGCGAGTAGCCAAAGGCTATGGCGTTGTTGGTACATGACGGCTTTTGGGACACGAGGTAGCTCTTGACCTGGCGGCCAGCAGGCAGGAGGTGGCCTACCAAGAACTCGCCACCATTTCCGGACTGTGCGTGTAAATAGAGACCTCGTCTAACACATTGTTGGCGGTGGTGCAGAGGGATGCCTTGGTCACATCGGGAACGAAGGCGACCTTCATAGTCCCTGAAGTGTTGTAATCTGCTGTGCATGCCCTAATGACAGTTGGCGTATCACTGTCTTCAGCCATCTGAACGTCCATGTTGAGCAGCATGGTCTCCTTGCAGGACACCAACTGGGACGCATCTGGGAACAGGTACCAGGGGTTCTCACCGGTCTTGCTGCATGAGATGGGGCATGAGTTGAGGGCCGCAAGAGGCTGGGCTTGTACTGCTGAGAGCCATTTGTCGAGTTCATCCTCTCGTCCCCGGACGTCGAGAACGGAATGTGAAAGGGTAGAGGAGGGGTTGGAGGACGCCAAGGCCCCGGCTGCGCCTGCGGCCACGAGGATGTACAGAAAAGCCTTTATTATGGACGACGAGACGACTGCGGGTAGCAGGTTCTCACGGAAAGACGACAAGAAGAGTGTGAGAGTGACTTACACCATCCAAAATACGGACGAAGATTCAAGATAGGATGGATATTGAAGTGAGTGACAGGGGCAGAATAGGGAGTAAAAAAGAGGATGAAGACAAACGAGAGCAAACAGACTGGCTTGTAAGCAGTCAGTGAAGGGGTATGAAGGCGAAGTAAAACAGACCTTCTCAAATTCGTGAGAACTTGACTGGCCACAACCGGCAACCAATAGTTTACAACTCCCGAGTACATGGGAACTCTAGAAATGGCTCAGCTAGATGATGTTTAATACATAGCTAGGTACGTATGCAGCTGCTAGGATTCAAACGAAGGATTGGCCTCGGCACCGACGTGGCTTGATCATCGTGATGCCATCGTCTCGCCTCGCCTTGTTCTTCGGTGGACCCTTAGTCTAGACTGAGTTATTAGACTGGAGCGTGTAGTTACTGGTTGTACACAGATGTATTGTTTTCACGTTGCATTGGTGATGATACTGGGGGGCGACTTGGCAAAAGCGAAGGAATCGAACCCCTGAAACTATCGAAAAAAAAAAAAACGTTCACATATAACGTTAGTAGGGTAGTACAGCACCACTACCAAGGATAGACATAGCCTGATGGAGTCTAGCCAACAACTTCCTAATTAATTGAAAAAGAAACACCGGTACCAAGACGAGGCTCTGCGGCAGGGTAGGTTCTGTACGAGATGACTATGCCACCACCCGGAAACACATCAGCGGCCCGATTCGCAGCGGTGGAGAATCAGCCCTGATCTGACCAACCTAACCAACCCAGTAAGACGGAAATGGTTATTGTACAGTAACTACATCCAAGATCCACTTCCATCAGTAGAATCCGAGCCGGCCCTTGGGTTTTGGCGGACTATAATGCCAGACCGGCACGCCGGTTGCACGTAGTGTCTTAGCGTGGTTTTTCAGGAAAGGAAAACATGACGACCACAAGCATGAATTGGAGAAGTCAAGATACAATGGGTACAAGGGAATATTGGATACCCTGCGGTGGTGATTTTGCTCAATGGTTGAAGCAGAACCGGCGGCAAACACGTTGTATACGCCCAATTGGGCACGCTTACGTGTATGAGTGGTTGACCAAGCAGGAATTCTTTAACATTCCTGTTATCATGATCCCATATTGTTGCATCTGATCTAAACTTTTTTGAGTCACTTGTCCTTCAAGCTTCTTGTCTCGTCTCTTGGGACCGGGAACTGGACACTATAGTGATTGGGCACGAGTCTCTCGTTTGTCCGTCCAATTCTGCCCTCGTCTCGACTTTCTTCGTACTCTCAATTGTTCTTCAACTTCTTCTTCCTTCATCCGTCACCACCACATGCCTACATCATGAGGGTTCCTTTCGTACTCACTCTTTCTTTCCTCATCACGGCTGTATGGGCCGGAGGATACCAGAACTGCCTCGAGCGGATTTGGCTCTACCAGGCCTACCTCATTGACCAGCACAACCCCGAGCCTCAACGGCAGATCAGTTATCAGTGCAGCAACTGGAGACAGAACAGATGCATTAGCAACTGGGTTCCCTGCCGGGGGAGACAGGGCCGCGGGCAGTGCAACTTTGATGATTTCCAGGTCTTTTTAGGCAACCTGCGGCCGGGAATGAACCGGCAGATGCAGGCCATTAACAAGCCCGATGGTTCTCTGGACGTTACCGAAACGGCCAAGAATCGCCTCTGGACCTGGAGAAACAACAACGCGGCCCCTTACAACTTCAGGGAATACAAGGCGGTCAAGCACGGGCGTAACAACCACAACGGCTTCATCTACCGTATTGGCCAGATCACCAACGACAACTACAACAAACCGGCCGTGAGGGCGGCCGCCGATGAGCAAGCTTTCCGCAACGTGGACGACACGCTCTCCAAGATCACCACCGCCCGCGTCGCAGACCACGGCCGCTACCTGATCCCCGCAGCCCGCAACGCCCTTCCCGGCGTCACCATTGTCGAGAAGGACTTTGGCCCGAACCCTTTCCATCGCGATACCTGGTTGCCCCCCGCCGGCGTCGACCCGGACACGCCAGGGTGGAAGACGGTCGACTGGGAGGGCACCATCAACAACGTATTCAACCCGCTCGACACCCGTACCCCCGTTCTTTGCATGCGTGAATTTCGCACACCTATCGTTAGAGTAATACAGACAATATCACCACGTTCAACCTGACTTCCTTGTCTCCAGAGCTTTGATATCTTAATTATATAAACTCCTCTTCACCTGACATGGCAGTCCATCAGAGCACCTAAAGAAACTATATCTCCGGGTATTCTTTGACTTTGACTACGCTTATCCGCTGACGCCTCTTATGCTTTCTTGACTTTTCCCCTAAAATGTCTGAAGACTTCTCTCAACCCACGCACAAGGCGACAGCCACGAGCTTCTTGCCAAGCGTGCTCACCCTCAGGATATACCATGAGGATTCATCATTCTCAGCAAAATCTACGACCCAACTGGCTGCCCGCGGCACAACCGAGATCAAATGCACCTGCAGCCGGATCCCCCGTCTTTGGATCGGCGCCGAAGAAGTTCCCCAACTTAATTTTGCCCTGCCGGAAACCCCTCAGAGGACGACTGTTCTGAGATTTGTTTTCCGTACAGCCGCAAAAATGGTGAGAGCAAACAATCTTTGCATCAAATCACAAAAGTCTCCCGGTTTGGAATCATTCAGGAGGCGCATGCTCAAATTGGTAACCGACTTGGCGGCGATATGTGAAGAAGAGCATCCGTTAAACCCAACCAAACCCCGCCCGACTGAATGCTTTACCCCTTTCTCCCCTTTCAGGACGAGCGACTTGGACAGGAATACCATCAGCGAGGAACTCCGAGCCAAAATATTCAATCCGCTAGCGGCTAGCGAGGTCCAAGGTCAAGGTATGGGGTATGTTTACATCATGCGGTCTAATCTCGACATAGACGCGCTATCGGTGCTGAAGATCGGCTTCTCAAAATACCACCCTGAACATCGGGCTCACGAATTAGCGAGTTGCCTGTCGGCACCCGACGTCGTTGCTTACACGCCCCTGATACCTCACGCCAAACGCGTCGAGTCTCTGATCCATGCAGAGCTCGTAGCCAACCGCAAGGTGCGGGCGTGTTGGCAATGCGGATCGGACCACAAAGAATGGTTTACCATCTAGCACGCACAGTCCCGCGAGGTTGTCATTAGATGGAGTAAATGGATCCTCCAGCAGCCATATATCGACGGCAAACTGTCTGAAGAATGGAGATCATACCTCGAGAAGCAACAGTTTATATCTGCTAAACCCGAGGAAACCATGTCCGGGCTATGGGGAGATATCCTAAACGGATTTCCTCGCCAACACACTGACCAAACCCCTGAGGATCAGCTAGCGGCGTATTTGAATGCCTGTTACTGGGCCGCTATAGCTGACAGAGTCTTTGGTCCGAGCAAAACGAGCTTCACAAGCTTCCATAACACGCTCCGAGACAGCAGGAAGGGCGGCAAAAGCTTCGAGATCAGTGATTTTCAGAGGGCTTTGGAAAAAGCTTGCTCCTCCAGTTCCAATCTCGAGCTCACCCCCAACGTCATCACTACACCGGAGCGCCATTCCCAGACACAACCTGACCCAAGCTTCCAGGCTCGGATGGGAAACAACATGCGCCGCGAGCATAAAACCTGGGAAGAGCAGCTACGAAGACAATTGGAGAGCATCAAAAACCTCAAGACCGGTGGCTACTCCGTCAGCGACCCTGAGCAAGGCATTACCGAGTCCCCCCTTGGCGACGCAACGCTGCTACCTGTCGTGTCGCTCAAGGCCCTCATACGCTTGGATGCACCTGCGCGAACCTGGATTGGGTACAACCCCACACACCAAGGATTTCAAATGCTCCAGGAGGCATATCAAAGAGGTGAATGGGTGGGAAATGTACCAGAATTCGAGTTGCCGAAAGCCTTTCGCAATGCCGGCATTACTACCCTCCGGACCCCCCAGGGTGGCGCGGCCGATACCAAGGGGGCGAATACCCCAGCCAGCAGCCGCACACCACATGGGAATAAGAAGAACGCCAAAGCCCGGGAAACCAAGGTCGAGTTCGAGAGCGGGCCGGACGGCCAGAAGTTTACTTTTAGCAGAGTAATCGACGACGATATGATCCGAGAAATGAAGGAGCTTCAAGAGATAATGAAGTTCCCACTCGGCAGAGCCTTGGTGAATGACCAGGCGATAAGACAGTTTCGGCAACTTGGGATCCATACTGACGGCAACTATGAGGCAATCTCGAGTAGTGAGGATAGTGAGGACGGCTCAAGCGATGAAGACGACGACAAGATGGATATCGATGAGCCCGAGCCGAAACGCCAGAGGGTAAGTGCGCCTCGTCCTCGAGAGAGATAATCAACGAGCGGCAGCTGACCTTTTGATTTGAATCGACAGCCGGGGCTTACATCAAGGAGCAGGCCCGGTATTACGAAGGCCAAGGCAAAACAATGGTTGGAATCGCTGTAATGTTATAAGTTCTTTATAATACCACCCGGTGGCCTGCGATATGCTGGCAAAGCGCAGAATGAAGCAGTGGCTTGTTTGCTGTGTGTCTGCGTATGTCTGGAACCAATTTTTCGTTGGTAATGTATTGTACGTGTGTGTTGGATCCAGCTGTCCAAGTGTCGCCGAGTATGATAATTGGCTGCGTTCAAAGCCCCATGGAATGATATACTTGCCGTTCCGGAACAACACTGGTATAACGGGCTGAGCCTGATGTAAGCCTTGGGACTTTTCGGCCAACCCTCCCTGGGTTATACCTCCTAGACGATGTTATGCCCACATTATGCGTGTCTCTTGGCGCGCCGGTCCCTACGCGTGCCCATTCTTGGAAGAAACAGGTCATTAATTCTTACCTTTGTCCTTTCCTTCTTCAAACTTGTGTACCCTGAAGTCGTCATCAAATAGTTGCAATACATTTTTGAGACCGTTAAACTGGTCTGGTTTTGGTCGAATAGACAGGTGACGTTCTGCCCTTCGAAGGGGACAGCCGGAGGAGAAAGTAGAATTTGTGTGCTTACTGCAAATCCAATTGGGTCCCTGGGCACCTACTGGGGTTGTCCTTCCTCTCCCCATTCCCATCGCATCGGACACTGGACGATCCGCTTCTTTATCTGGGCCCGCATGAGATGGGTGTCGCATTTTTAAACCTTCGGCTTCCCGCGGCGAGCAACTTTCTGTTCTCGGGTTAAAGGGCCCGAGTATCCACTCACTCCTACGTTCACTTTTCCTTCGCCTCTTTTGATACAGTGCTCAGCAGCGGTTGGGCCTCTGCAAAACCTGCCAGTAGCAGACACCCCTCATTCGGAAGTACTGTATTAAATCCACGGACCCCCGAGTCACTTTCCGGTATGCGTTCCTATTTTTCTCGGCGAAGGAAAAAGATAGAACGGCAGGAGTGGGACAATGGCAATCCGCGAATCCAACTAGCAGCCGTTACAATGGCCCCTCACGAGCCTACTTTCGCCTCCAACATTGGCACGTGGCTGGACCCCCCGTTCCACACTCAAAATCAAAGCTCAACAGTCGTCCAAGATCATGTCAACACCGTGACCGCCAGCACAAACAACATGATATCGCTCCCTAACACTCGACTTGTCGTTTTCGAAACCGCGAGCGCCATCCTCGGCAACGCTTGCCACACTGGCGCCGCCTCCAACTGCCGCTAAAGCTGGCCGTCGCCGGCAGCAATTGGAAAGAGGCCGCTTCGGTATTCCTAATTGAGTATATCCGAGCCCGGTTACTGTGGGGTCATCACGGTGCCGATCTCTGGGCTTTCGTCATTCTCGAAGGAGTTTACAGAAAGAGGTGAGCGCCCGCGCAGCCAATAACCGGCACAGCACTGCCGGGTCAGGTAGCCTTCACCCGGTCCGTTGGATTCGGTGGCAGGTTCGGTGTGGCAGCGGCAGGATCAATGGGGCACGCGAATGGCCGTGGCAGGCAGGAGTGACCCGCTCGATCGGCGTCATGATTTCTCCATCTTCTTCCCCATCCGGACCCTGAATTTCCCCAACTTCTTACCACCGGGCGCCACTCAGAAAATCCGGAGCCCCTCGCCATGCCCGAATTGCCCACAATTCATCCCCACAAACCATGCGAGAAGGGCGAGGACACGGTCCGACTGCCCCATCCATCGCGCGGGGATCCTGCAAGAACCCTGCATCGGTCATCCCAGACTGCCCGGTTTTGTGTGACTACAACTGCCACCCTAAGCCAGGGGAGACCGAATTGGCCAGTCAAAGCATGTCTCGCGGCCTCGACTTGCAGGACCTGTCTCGCACCGCGCCGGCAGCGGGCGGCTCTCTATATAAGCTTACGCCCGGCCTTGGTCCGCGTTCGCCTGGGCCCTCTCTAGATGTATCCATTACCCTAACCTCGCGCGATTCCTCGAGGCCCATACAGAGCAGGCCGTCACCTAGTAGGTGCCACGAGGACGAGGACCACCATCCACCATGAAGAAGTTTCTCGGGCTCAGGGGCCAGGCCCTCAACCTGGCCGTGGGCACCATCGCAGGATGCGATTTCCTCCTTTTCGGTTATGGTAAGTTTCCGGTCGTCTGTGCTGGCGGCGCGCCCCCCCATTGAATACATTCACTTACACGCCGTGTTACGAACCAAATAGACCAGGGTGTCATGGGCGGTATCCTGACCCTCAAAGTCTTCCTCGACGCCTTCCCGATGATCAACCCCGATGCAGCCGGTCTCACACAGAACGAGTCTTCGCAACGGTCAACATACCAGGGCATTGCTGTTGCCTCGTACAACCTCGGCTGCTTCCTCGGCGCCATTATCACCATCTTCCTCGGAAACCCCCTCGGTCGTAAGCGTATCATTATGCTCGGCACCGCGGTCATGGTTATCGGCGCCATCCTGCAGGCGAGCTCCACCACTCTCGAGCAGTTCATTGTCGGCAGAATCATCACAGGTCTAGGCAACGGCGGCAATACATCCACGGTAGGTTTTGGGATTAATATTCCCGGTAGTTAGAAGAAGGAAGGCAAGAGAAGACTAACTCTCCCAGGTTCCTACGTGGCAGTCAGAAACATCCAAGGCCCACAAGCGAGGCAAAATGGTCATGATCGAGGGCGCACTCATCACGTGTGGTATCATGATTAGCTACTGGATCGATTTGGGCCTGTCCTTTGCCCCGGGCTCGGTCGCCTGGCGCTTCCCGCTTGCCTTCCAGATCTTCTTCTGCATCATAATTCTCGTTTTCATCCCGTTCATGCCCGAGTCCCCGCGCTGGCTCATCCTCAAGGGCCGGGAGGACGAGGCCAAAGAGGTGATCGCAGCGCTCGAGGACACTGACACGTCGGATCGCATCGTCGAGAACGAGTTCCTCGCCATCAAGGAGACGGTCCTTGAGATGTCCAAGGGCACCTTCCGCGACCTGTTCACCATGGACAAGAACCGCAACCTGCACCGCACCCTGCTGGCTTATTTCAACCAAGTTTTCCAGCAGATCAGCGGCATCAACTTGATTACCTACTATGCGTGAGTTCTGTCTTCTCAAAAAAGCTTATTTCAATAAAAGAATAGGAAGAAGAAAAAAAAAAGGGAAGAAAGGAAAAAAGGACAACAAGTGCTAACACAAAAACAGGGCTGTCATCTATAAGGGCCTTGGCATGTCCGACTTCCTCTCTCGGCTGCTAGCAGCGCTCAATGGGACGGAGTACTTTTTGGCCTCGTGGCCGGCCGTGTTCTTGGTGGAGCGGGTAGGGCGGCGCAACCTGATGCTCTTTGGCGGTGTCGGGCAGGCGGCGACCATGGCGATCCTGGCGGGCGTCAACTCACGCAAGGAGACGGGGTTCCAGATTGCAGGCATCGTATTCCTCTTTGTCTTCAACACTTTCTTCGCCATCGGCTGGCTGGGCATGACATGGCTATACCCGGCCGAGATTGTGCCGCTGCGGATTCGGGCTCCCGCCAACGCGTTGTCGACGAGCGCCAACTGGATCTTCAACTTCCTCGTCGTCATGATCACGCCCGTGGCCTTCAACAACATTGGCTACCAGACCTACATTATCTTTGCCGTCATCAACGCCTTCATGGTGCCCTGCGTCTACTTCTTCTATCCCGAGACGGCATACCGCTCGCTCGAGGAGATGGACAACATCTTCCACAAGGTGGCTGATGGCTGGAAGGGCGTCTTCACCGTCGTTCACCAGGCAAAGATCGAGCCGCGCTGGTACGGCAAGAACGGCGAGCTCCTCGTCGACTACCAGCAGACCGAAGAGCACAGGCGACACGTGCAAGGTGATGGCGCCGCGCCAGAGAAGAGGTCCGTTGAGGAGACCTCGGGAAGCGGGAGCGGAGACGGTAGCGGGAGCAGAGACGCAAAGCACGATGAGTTTAGAGTGTAAGATGAAGTAAAGAGGGGAAAAGAATGTAGGCAGTAAAGAAGAGGGGTGAGAGGAGGCAACGAAGTGGTGGTATGATACCCAGGAAAGAGGTGCAGATGATAGAGCGGCGTAGCTCATTGGGGTTGGAGAGATGGATTAGACAAAAATAGATCCTCTCGAAAAAAAAAAAAACGATGAGTCGTATCTCACCCGTCTTGAGCTCATGAAGTTCACAATCGACACTCCGTGAATGAGAGGGCCCGGATCTCGGCCACGGCAAGTTTGGAAGGTGACGATCATTTCCAATTTGGGGATCAGAGCCGCCCGCGCACCATTTTACGGAGGATGCTCTACACATGGTCGAGTGCACTTCCTCTGGCACGAACCTTCGCCTGGAAGGTCAAGTATAAACCAAGAGCTACCAAGGCTTTGTTTAGTCGTGTAAAAAACTTCCCTTCGTGATAGCTTCACAGGACATAGAGCCTCGTCCTATCCTCAACTCCTGCCTACAATAGCATGGGCCCGCTTGGCAACCCGCTTGGCGGGGCGACTCGAATGGGGCGTTATCGCGTTGTCTCAGCAGCTGCCCTTTTGGGGAGGTCACAGTGAACTGCCGTAGCCGCTGTCCATCATCGTGGGGTACCTGGCTCACCCTGGCTGAAAGAAGCTAACTGTCAGATACCAGGGGGCCATTCAAGCCTTAACAAAAAAATCGCTTATCTCGGTATTGGCTACATCTGCCGTGCTTTGTCCCAATCGCATCCGTTTTTGGACCAGTTCCCTCTCCTTCCCTACCCTCCGTCCCCCCTTTATTCTACTTTAGACTACTGCGTAGAAGAGTGCTTGCATAGGGGCTAGCCAAGACCAGGCAGCGGACTACTGTACCTATGAGTATTTCTCTCCTGCTTCCGGCCATCCTGCCAACCCTGCTAATCCTGCCAGTTTCCCTGCCTGGCACTTTGTGATTCGACCACTATTTGTTTCTGAGCACGACCATAACATCATGAGGTCATCCCTCATGAGATGGGACTTTCAACGTGAACCTCTTCACTGAAAGAGCCTTGCCCCCCACCACGGCCGGGCCCAGACTCGCGGACACCCCGGATCCAATCAGGAAGGACATGGCGGGAGCTAAACCAATGTGTTGGTGGCCGAGGTCGCATTGCAGGCTCAGGCCAACGCGACTCTAGTCCAGGGGTTACTCTCTCGATCTACCTTCCGGAATCTGGCATCGCGTCCGAGCAGCGGAGGATGGGCTCGGAATGGGACGATGCGACGACGCAATCCGGGATAGCGATGGGGGAAGAGGGACGGGAAGCTTGATGATCCCGTGTTTCTATCTATATAAAGCCTATATTGTCTCGCCTTGATCGTCCCTTGTAGATCATCCAGCCGCCCGCTCTCCTCTTGTTGATCACCTTAAAATAGAGTGCAGCCCGCACATCACCTCCAAGCCGCCCAATATGCGTTTCACTCCCTTTGCCCTCGCCGCGGCCGCGATCCACGGCGTCGCTGCTGCCCCATCACGCGAGACGCGCCCGGCCGAGCGCGGCTTCGCCTGCGGTGCTCCTGAGCCGGATGCTGAGCATATCAAGATCTCGCAGCAGTTCGCCGCGCAGGAGGCTTCCCTCCTCGCCTCGGGCAACCTCACCGTCAAGGCCACAACCTTCGTCGACGTCTACTTCCACGTCGTGGCTAAGTCGACCTCCGTCAGCGGCGGCTATGTCTCTGTAAGAACTGCCCTACTTTCCTCAGCCTCATTTTATATTCTTTCAAAATCCAGAGAAGACTAACAGAGCTTGCCAAATCCCAGGACGCCCAACTGACCAACCAGCTCAACACGCTCAACGCGGCGTACGCCCCTCACGGGTTCCAGTTCTCCCACAAGGGCACGACCCGTACCATCAACGCCAACTGGGCCGACGACAGCAAGGGCTATGAGATGACCATGAAGCGGTCGCTGCGCAAAGGCAGCTACAGCACGCTCAACATCTACTTTCTGACCGACATGGGCGACAATCTGGGGTACTGCTACTTCCCCGAGTCCGGCGGCGGCACGTCCGGCTCGACGACGCAGATCCGCGACGGCTGCACCGTCCTCTACAGCACCGTGCCCGGCGGCAGCACCACGAACTACAACCTCGGCGGCACCGTCACCCATGAGGTCGGCCACTGGTTCGGCCTCTACCACACCTTCCAGGGCGGCTGCAGCGGCTCGGGTGACCAGGTCTCCGACACGCCCGCCCAGGCCAGCGCCTCGAGCGGATGCCCCATTGGCCGCGACTCGTGCCCCAGCCAGGCCGGCCTCGACCCCATCCACAACTACATGGACTACTCGTATGAGTGAGTTACTCTACCCTGTCTTGTATGATTTTTTTTCAATCTCGGTTCTTGATTGCTGACATACGACGCTTCTAGCTCGTGCTACGAGGAGTTCACCCCCGGTCAGCGGGCCCGCATGGCCAGCTTCTGGAACAGCTACCGCGCCGGCAAATAAGCTGGCTCGCTCAATACGGCGAGAAACGGAGTTGGGTGGGTGGCTGTGAGTTAGCGGTGTTGGGTATGGTCCTGGATAGTACATATTCACCTAGGTGTATATAAACGGCAGTGACAGATTCTGTACATTACGGTACAAGTCTGTTGCTGGAGTGACGATGTATGACAATGGAAATGCAGTTACAAACAGACCTCAACGTCTCTGATCACTGCTAGTTATTTATTTACTAGTACATATGAGGGGTTCACGATATCCATTCCCATGACTAACTACGTGCATATGTATGTCTCTGCTCAAGCCATGACCCAGCATGTCAGTGCCAAGAATCAAGCAATCCAATTGGACTTCTTGATCATAACTTAGTCGCGCACTACTGCAACTATAATTCAATGTCTTGGGCCTTAGTAATACGGACCGTATAATGTTACACGAATCGTGGAGACGGATGAGTGACTTGGAAGACATCAAGCCTTGAAATGAATATTTGTTGCGAGCTGCTTGTATCTCTCAGCACACAGAAGGAACGATAATCTTGTTTTTTGGCGACCATTTGGTTGGCCGCTTGTCCTGATGACACGTCTGTGAATGCCTCGATGTGTTCACGCCAACAACTCTTTGGCGCGCTGGAGAGCTACACTTGTCTCAAGTTCTGTCTTGGCTGACTGCAAGCAGCAAATAGTTAGTGTACAGTGCCAGACAATACTGCTGCACGGGAACGAAGGACAAAAGCCTCTGATTCAACCCTTGGCGCTTGCAGAGCCGGAGGCGTCAAGCCACGCAGGCACTGTGTGAGACATGTCTTATCCGGCATTAGCTTGGTCTCAAACCCTTTGATATTTGAACCGAGCTTGACTTCGTTGGGCATAGTCTACCGTAGATCTGCCTCCCCACAAAGCACTAGGTAAATCCTCCTGCTACGCGCAGGTACAAAAAAAAAATTGCAGTGTACGTATTCGATGTTTTCGTATGATGTGGGCCGTGGTGGAAAATGTGGCTGGCTGGCGAGACCACTCAGACGGGCTGAAAGGCGGCTGCAATGTGATATTCGCAAACGACATGCGTGACAAAGGGACGCGGGTCATCACACTGCGATTCGTGTGGTGCGTTTGGCTAGGGTACCTGTGGGTTCCCTCACAAGAGCTGGTTCTTTCTAAAATAACCTACGACGACAACCCTTAAACCTACTAGATAGTACTTATTGTAGCGAGGCTCTCTCTTAGTCCAATCCCGGCACGCCTTGACTAACTCCCTATTCACTAGCCAGCCAGCAGCGCCCGCCCAGAGGTTTCATGATGGAGTATCGCTACTCTCATCTCGTCGAACCTTCATCCGACGAGGCCGCCGCCCTGGAGAGTCTCGCCGGCGGCCTGCTGCCGATTCGGGTGCACCGCGATGCCAAACTGGCTGACCGCGCCGCATTCCGCGCCCAAAAAGACTGGAAGCGTCTATTGGGCTTTCCGTTGCCAACTCCAGAAGGCGAGGGTTGCGGCATCGTCGGTCCCAAATACAACTTTTTGTCAGTCTTGATACCCGAGACGCTTCCCGATCGCCTTGAGCTCGGCGCCTACATCTCGGAGCTGTCGTTATTAATGGACGACGCCATGGATTCTGGCGGTGTAGGGACTGAGTCGGGCATGGCCGCCTCCGTCACGGCGTTCGTTGGAGAATATTTGTCCGCGTGGGAGGTTGTGACACGGGGTTCGAAGGAGGTAGATATCTCTTCATCTTCATGCCCGTCGTCGTCGCCTCTCAAGGAGCTCTTCGTTGGCTTGATCAAAGCCACTTTCGCTTTTGACCGCAAGGCAGGAGAGGACGGCCTCCGCTGGCTTGAGAAGTGGGCGACGTTGGCGCTGAGTGGGCAAGGATTCGGTCATGAATTTGGGAGCGTCCGCAACTTTGATGATTACCTCAATTACAGGCTTGTTAACGTTGTGTCTCAGTAAGTTTTATTTTTTTTTCTCGTATACTCAGCTCATTTTTCTTTTAATGGCGGTTCAGGGTAAGTTAGATCTTTCCCTGGGCTAATACGTGTTCAAACACAAGCGGAGTGTTCGGCTTGGCAATCTTTTGTGCGGGCCTCGATATCCCTCAAGACCAGCAGAAGACGTGCTTCGAGCTCTTTCGATCCTTCTGGATCCATGCATCGCTGGTCAATGACCTGTTCTCGTGGGAGAGCGAGTCCAAAGCTGCAACAGGCCCTAGCGGGGCCGTCACCAACGCCATCTGGATCCTGATGAACAAGCACTCGATGACATACGACGAGGCCCAGCGGGTGTGTCGTGAAAGAGCCAGCCAGTACGCCCAGGAATGCACGCGGATGCTTGAGACGGCTAGCACGAGGGATGATCTCTGTCAGGATGCTAAAACCCTGCTCGAGTGGCTGAAGCTTTCCATCAGCGGCCACATCGTCTGGAGCATGCAGACTCCACGATACCACGCAGAACGGCGCCTGACGGCCGCACAGATGAACATGGCGGAGGAAGTCTGGGCAGACGAGACCAGTGGTTGGGAACGGATCCAAGAGACTCTCGCCGGCGCTCATGAGAGACATCACAGCATCGGGTCTCGCTCAGCGCCCGACGTGAACGGGGTCGTCCTCGATGGTGCCGACATGAACGGGGTCGTTTTCAATGGTGCCGGCGCAAACGGAGTCGTTCATAATGGTGCCGTTGATGGTTGCCTTGACTCCAACGGCACAACTCCTCGGAATATGGCAATTGAGCTTGACGTTCCAGCTCTGAGCATAGAAGTAAGCACCATCTCACCCCCGGGATACCCCCTTTCTTAGGCTCATTCCCCCCTCCCCCTCCCCACCCCACCAACTTCCTAACGAACTAAACCCTAAACTGGTCCCTGCAATTGCTTCCAGATTCTCGAGGCACCCTCGCGCTACATCGATTCGCTCCCGGGCAAGGGGATCCGCAACTCTGCTGTTGAGGCGCTTAACGAGTGGTATGGTGTACCCGAAAGCGAGGTGGCCGCCATTGCGCGCGCGGTCGACCTCCTGCACGGGGCGTCACTGATGCTCGACGACATCCAGGACGCGTCTCCGTTGCGCCGCGGGCAGGCCGCAACGCACCATGTCTTTGGGACCATGCAAACCATCAACTCAGCTGGGTACCGATACGTCTGGGCCCTGGATGAGGTGTGCAAGCTCGATTGTTCGCGGTGCGTCGCCATCTTTCGTGGTACGTCTTGCTCTATTTTCCCCCTATTTTCTCACCCGATGTTGTGAGGCGAGGAGACCGCTGAATGACTTCCTGAGAAACCAAACAGACGAACTCCGAAATCTCTGCGTAGGCCAAAGCCATGACCTCTCGTGGACCAATAACATGCACTGCCCAAGCGAGGAAGAGTACCTCGCCATGATAGACGGCAGTGAGTGATCCCCCTCAGGTTCCCTCTTCCCTCTCCCCCTCCGACCCAATCCAACAATCCAACCAAAAAGGAACGTCACTCGGATGCTTCTACTAACCAAATACTACCATTGTTTAGAAACCGCGGGCCTCTTTCGGATGTTGGCGCGGATGCTTGAAGCGCGGTCCACGTCTCCCAATAAACTGGACCCGGCTCTCGTCACGCGCCTTACGACGCTACTGGGACGCTTGTTCCAAATCCGAGACGACTACATGAACCTGACCTCAGCCGACGTGAGCCCCCCCCCCCTCCTCCTCCTTTACTCAGTCTCCTTGCCCGAAGTCTCTTCCCGAGTTATCACAAGCACCTGCTAATGCCAATGTCGGCCATCCAGTATACGGAGAAAAAGGGCTTCTGCGAGGACCTGGATGAGGGCAAGTACTCGCTCCCGCTAATCCACGCATTAGGGAAGTGCAAAAATGCCGGACTGCAAGGCAAAGGTGGCTCGACCTCAACGATGATACTCCAAAACCTTCTCTCGCAACGCCGCGTCACGGGGGGGATGACTGTTGACCAGAAGAAGTTGTGCCTCGAGCACATGGAGCGACAGGGCAGTATCGAGTACACACGCCAGTGCATATACTATTTGCAAGCTGAGCTCCGGCGTCTGACGGCGGAGATGGGCGTGCTCGCAAACCACAAGCTGAATGAGCTATTGGAAATGCTCCGGCTATAAGTGGCTCTTAATCTCTCGAGATTTATGACTATCGGCCCGGTATAATAATAATAGCGACTTAATTACCTAATATCATACTGTACCTACACCGCTGATATTGTGCGCGTCATAGAATTGATTCAACATTACCTCCTCACCGATGCGTGACTCTGGAAGCAGCTCACTAAAGACAACTGGTCGATTGGAACTTCCCTGACGCTACTCATTCGACTATGCCTGGTAACGACTGACGCTGTTTCTCCACCACCAACCCCGTCTCAAGCTCCTACTCAGAATATCCTATAACAGTATACCGAGTATTCCCGCTCCTCCAAGTGCTTCACCTCAACTTCTTGCCCTTACGGTACATCAGTCATGATGGAGCATTCAGTTCCGGCGTCTGGCAGCCTCCAGTGCGGCGGTAACCCTCTTCTTCATTCCCCAGCCAGGCCAGCCTCCACCGGGCGGGAGCTGCGAGATGGGCCCCGTGGGGTTCATGACGCCGCCATTCTCGGTCCAGAAAGCGGCCGGGTTGACGGGCAGGTTGGCGGCCTGGTTGATGCCGAAGCGGATCCAGGCGAACAGACCGTCCTCGAGGTTCTCGCCGACGAGAGCGTAGCGCACAATCGGGTCGTCGCCGTTAGCGCCCATCCGGAAGAGGAAGTCGTTCTGGTTGGGCACGACCACCATCCTGTTGGTGTTGTAGGGTGTCACCTTGTCCGCTTCGGTAATGAGCGTCTGGTCAAAGTAGATCTGGCCCACATGCGCCGCGCGGCCACCCGTGATCGTGTTGTTGGCACCCTGAGTGGCCCCAAGGTAGACGATGGCTGCAGAGCGCGTTCGTATCAATCTCCACTCCAAATCATGATCACAATCCATATATGGGCGGCAGGGGACCTAGAACTTACCATGGATGTGGGTAGCACGTCCCTCGTAATGGCCGGGGAACAGCGAATCAAACGAGGCAACACCGTGGTCGTCGACCGGCTGCACGCCGCGGAGGGTGGTGCCCTGAAGAATCGAGGCGTCGTTGGGGTCACCCATGCCCGGGTAACCCTGCACACCGGTGTAGATGCCCTATCGACTTGTCAGGAACACCTTGTTTCTCCAATACTTTACTCAAGTCAACTCCAAGACAAGGAAAAGAAAATAGCTTACGGTGGAGTTAGAGCTCCAGATGTCGACAAATGCATCCGTGACGGTTTCGCACGTCTTGTAGTCCACAACCTGGATCGCCAAGGTCAAGGGAATACCCGTCTCCCCATTGGTAATGTCCTTCCGGACCTCCTCTCCCTTGACATCTGCAAAAATAAAATTAGCAATCTGCCTATCTCCGACTCGAACACCTCATCCCTCCGCCCAAAAGACTTACAAAGCGGGCCTTGGTCGACGGTGGGCATCAACATGCAGGCACCGTAGTCCTCGAAGAGTGTGCTAAGCTCCATGCCCTCGGTGACCGCCTTGTTGCTCTTGTGATCAATCTTGATGACGTCGAGGTAGTCGCGGGGGGAGACTTTTGGCCTGTGTAGCGGACAGCTGTTAGCAACCGATGTTCCATTCCCCCCCCCAACCTCTTCCAGTTGTTCTCATTGTCCGGTCTTTCCCCCTTAGTCTTTCAAAGGAGTCTGCCTACCTTTCCTCAGCCGTGAGCCCCCGCTTACGCCGCAGGCGGTGGAATTCGCTGGCATGGATCTCGACTGTCCTCTTGACGAACTCGGGCTCCTGGAACTTGGTCTTGCAGTGCGCCAGCGACTTGCGCTCGAGAGGAAGAGCCGCGTGGGCGTACACCTTCTCCTTGTGACCCGGATGGGCCAGGGCCGGAGCCGCGAGCAACGCGCTGGTGAGGAGGTTCTTCAGCGTCATGGCTTCTGGAGATGGTCCCAAGAGTTTGATGTGCGGGTTAGAAGAATCAAGAACCCGAGAACCAAGAATCTCATGAGCCGGTTTTCACTTGGGGGGAAAGTGCAAGGGTTATTAACGGTCGCAAAGTCTTCCTTGCCTTCTTGCCGGTTGTCTCGTCTACCCCTGCCTGCGCTCCTGCCTTCCCACTTTGGCACCGTCATACCATGAATGAGCCCACCCACGGCTCGGTTCTGGGCTCCGAGCGTTTGAAGCGGAAGGCACCATTGCATCAATATCCGGGTTGCATCATTCGCAATTCACCCGAGGATAGGCGCTCTCCCGCGTTAAGCCATGGGGGCCAGCAACTATGGCCAGCGGTCTGGTTTAGGGGAAGCATTTCTCCCCCGTCCCTATATCGCCCATACAACTCCCTGACCTTTGCGACTACCCTTATTGGCTCTTTCGCATCTGCCAGTCTGACGCCAAGCCAGCTCCCCCGGATTTTAATCTCCGTCTGTAACAGCGCCATGGTTGGGCGCGCGAATCGGGTCGTTCGGCGAGAATTGGCGGTTCAAGATGCCGGTTAAAACGAAGCAGATCCGAGCGAAACGCCAGCGTCGTATGGGACGCCGTTGTATGACGACTCCCTCGACTGCACTCGCTCGTCAAATAGATTGCAGGCTCTTGGCTCGGCAGTTAGGGCTATTTTCCCAATCCTCCCTCCGCGTCGCACACTACGGTCCCGTCCTTTGTTTGTGCAGGCAGCACGCGCGGGCGAGCTGCTTGCCGGATTCCGGGCTCCTCTCTTTGGGCCGCATCTTTTGACCGGCTCCCGATGACGGGATTACCGCTCGGAAGCTTGCGCGGCGCGTGTAATATATTCATACAATGATTTCTGAGCCCCCAATTCCGCATGAAAGCACGGCGGGTAAAGGTTTAGCTTTTTCTGGCCCGGTTGTACGGGTCATCAACGCGGCTATCGTTCGACCCTCTGCTGATGGCTGTTCCATCATGATCATCTGCAACCTGGTTCGTGCGGAAGCCTGGTTTAATTCGGCTGCTGAGACGGGCCTACGGGTCGCAGTAGGCCTAACGTCAATTTGTCCGCCGGCCGATTAGGCTTGTGCTTTATAGTGTAGAGGGTAGGACTGGTTGTGCCCGGCTTTCGAATATAAGGTTCGGTTAGGTGTCCCCCACATCCCTGAGGATCAGCATGACCACACCCTATCTATCCGTACAAAGTACGAAACACACTTTTACAGATTCTGCAACAGGGAGAAATCGCTCGGCCCTTTCTTCCACAACTTGCCTCCGTTGGCACGTTATCCAAGAGGTAAGGAAAATTATTTTCCCATTTGGTAACCTTCGATTTTCAAATCTACCCCCCCCCCCCCTCCCCCAATGTACCCGACTAAGTTTCTCCTCCAAGCTCTAATTGTTTGAAGTCTCCAACCCCCTCACTCGTGGAGGTTAACTGCTCATACTGTATGATTGTAACGAGCGAGCAATTGGGAAACTTTTATTGATAGACCATACTTGACACAGATAGCTGCTAATTCAAGCAGTTGGCTGCAAAGTAGAAGTTCAGTAAGAAATAAGTTCGATAGGGTGTTATTCACTTCATATTTCAACGCAAGCCCGCAGGGTTCTCAGATAGCCCTACGAGGCAGGTACGTCAGGAGCACCCGCACAGAAGCAGGACTTGGGACCCCATAGATATCCGGTCATAACGGGACCTGAACGTCGTTTTAAGAGGCATAGGAACCCGCAGCGCTCGCTTAACAAGGAAGGTTATAAGGTGGCTGATGGCCGCTAGCAGTTTACGGAAGTACAGATTAGCTAGGAGACTGGAGCTAGAAACTGAAGACCAGCAGTAGGCTGTAAGCCATCTCGCAGCCTACCTTTTCTTGGTAGCATTCTGGACACAGAGCCAAGTTTCAAATCAAAGGCAGAGGTTCTCATCCGGCCCTCCGAGGGCACGGTTTCCTTTGTATGTAATACGTCACGGGCAGTGGCCGAAAGAATAGTCTGCCTGTTCTTTATCCAATCTACGGAGAACTATATCGCGTATAAATTCTATCAAGATTGCACCTGGATGGTGAGAAAATCACAATCCAGAAAACCACAGGTCAGCTACCTTTTCATCGAAAGATTTTGGGAAATGGGATAAAAACGGCCTTCAACTGCCGGAAGTTTAGACCAATATTCTTACCTACCCGGGCACGTAGATAGGGGACGTACAAAGCGGGTTCCCGATGCTTGATTAGGATGTTATCTGGAGCTTCTTGACGGTGTTCCCAAACGCTAGTGAGAGCTGACACGCCGGTGCAGAGCTTTGCCGCACTTAAGTTATCGTACGATAGGTCAGATTTCCCTACCTACATGGGTAAAGCACCAGTAACCTAATGTGAATACGTCGATGAACCAAGATAGTTTGGTTGGATTTTAGAGTAGGACCGAACGTCGTTGCGATGTTTGAAATGTGTACTGCGCAGGTTTGAATTTCATTATCTAGTGACTTTATCAGGCTTCTTAGCCAGAATCCTCGTGCTAACTCTCTGCTCTATACTTGCAGCCTGTTGGGAACTCTCGTGGATAAGGAACCAATGAAACCTTTTAAATTGACCCGTATTTGTTATCACGGGTTATAGAGATGGTTCCGACCAGTTGGAAAGCATTGCCTCCTTTTGTGCGACCGTAAGCGCATTGTTGGTAAGTTACCTGAGTCTCTTACTGTTGAATCCACTAGGTACCAGGAAGGGGCACTCGGGATGTGGGAGCAGGTGCGCGGGAGAAAAGTAACCTGGGAAGGCAGTCTCGGGAGCTTGACAACACGCCCTTTTCAGGGTATAAAAAGGCAACCACCAGTCAGAAACATACAAGAAAGGTGAAGAAAAAAAATTGAAGAAAACCACTGTTTTCAGCAACCAATTTAAGCTCGATCAATCCCGTAACCGTGAATCGTGGCTGTTGGACTTTCAACACTTACAGTTCATAGGCATCACATGATGTGGCCAGTTCGGTGTCTTGCCCGGCATGTGGGAAGCCAAAGTTAAGCTAGTCTAGTTGGTTAACGAATCCTTTCATAAACTTCTAGCACCTGATTCTAACTCCCTAAAAGAATCGAATAACTAAACATTGTCCATTTAGCAATTGCTCCAGTTATCACGGTCAGTCCAATGTGACTCGGTACCTCAAATACTGAGCCAAGATTGTCACCTCTTGTAACTCAATCAAAAAGTAATTGAAACAGCGACAAATCAAATCAGATCAGCTCTACCTACCTTATCTTTACTAGCAACATAGTTGGCGTTCACACATTGAGGAGCTTGACATACTCTCTTCGGAGTCCTCGGTCCACCGTGTGTGGCGGCGTACGCCAAGACACAAGTTGTTTGTCTCACCATCCTACTGCAGTTAGTACCAGCCTGCTGGAGCCGTCAACCCCTCACTCTGCAGCCATGTCATGGGCTGCGGACTCCACCAGGTAGTCTTCGTAGAGCGATCTTTCACCGTATAACCGGAAACAATCGGATTCCCCCTTTCGCCTCCGCAGCTACACCTACAACGAGTCTTAAGGATGGCAACGGCAGACACGACAGCCAGCGCGGCGGCCGCGCCCTGGTACGCGGCGTACCCCGCGCCCAAGTCAGAGGTCGTCACCATCTCGCGCGAGGAAGTCCTCGATCTTCTCAAGTCTACTCCGCTCGAGAAGCGGGACTTTGTCCTCGTAGATCTGAGACGGAACGACTTCGAGGTGAGTCAACCGCCTGGACCGACGGTGCTCGATGCGAGCCTCTTGCATGGTTCCGATGCTGCTCCTCTGGCTTGCTAAGGGCTTCTGCCGGGTAACCAATGGATTGTGTACGGAGTGGATTAAATAGAGTGCTCATCGTTCTAATCTCGACCACTCAGGGCGGCACCATCCGCGGTTCCATTAATCTCCCTGCGCAGAGTCTTCCCTTAACCTTGCCATCGGTTTACGTCATGTTCAAAGCGGCCGGTCTGCGCAAGGTGATCTTCTACTGCGGTGCGCTCTTCCCCTTAAACCTGGTTTCTTAGCCTCTTCCGACATTTCGCCTAACTCTGATCGGGCAGGATCCTCCACTGGCCGCGGGAGCAGGGCGACGGGTTGGCTGGCAGACCACATTGCCGACGCGGGCGACAAGGAAATGAAGAGCCTCGCGCTGGCTGGTGGAATCAAGGGCTGGGCGGCTGCCGGGGCCGAGTACGTCGAGTGGATGGACGGGTACGATGCGGCAGTATGGGCGAAGAGCGGGACGGGATGCTAGCTGTCGTGGTTCGCTATTGCCCCTTTACACTGCGTCTACCCTGTTGACTTCGTGGGGAAAATAAAATTACACGCCCGTACGATTGCTGCCGTCGCTAGACGCCCAGGCCGATTCATCGCTTGTGTGACTCCGCTGGCGTCTTCTTACCCAAAAACTCTCGATCCTGGCCCGCACACCATCAGCGGCATCGTTAGAGGCCTCGGTTGAATCATCGTCAGCGCCATCCCGCTGGCGTGTCCTTTCCCACGTTTCCTTGCTCTTGTCGTGCAAATTGTGATAAAGCGAACGCGCTCTGCGTGGATACGACTCGCGGCTGTCCCATTTGCCGGCAACCCAGATGAGTGAGAAGGCAAGCACGTATGTTATTACGCATATGATGACGGTTGACATCTTGAACCGCTCCACGGTCTTGGATTGGTTTTCACCTTCAAAAAGCGGCGTGCCGAACAGCGACTGTCAACTATTTAGTTAGGTCTGGTCCGTGTTGATACAGAGGCGAACAGAGTGTGGTACCGAGGTCAGGCTGGGCGGGAGATAGAGCACAGTGAAAATGGTGAAGACGATCACATAGCGGTTCATGGTCGTCGACCGAGACGCCTCGCGCAGCGCTGTTGCGTTGATCTCCGCTCTCTTCTCCGCTATTCGCTTAAGTAGCCTCTCTTCGGCTCCCTGATGAAACTCGGAGAGAATTCGCCAGTTCTCCCACAGGGCTTTGTCTTGGAATGGGTCTTCAGGGAGGACTAAACGAAAATCCAGCGAACCAAGATGGCGGGGGATGCTGCCCTGAGCAAGATACTTGGGGTCCATGGATCGTATAGTACGGCCGGTTTCTCGGACCATATCGCCAAAGATGCGCAGGATCTCCAACGTTCTGAAATAGATTTTCGACCTAGTGTATGAGGAATTAAACATCAACTGCTCGCTGATTTTGTCGTCGAGCACGTCGTTAAGCTATTGCAAGCTGTGAGCAAGAGCTTTGCTGTTGAATGAATAGAGGGACCGACTCACTGTAATGGTGAATGCGTTGCTCAGATGAGACTGTTGGAAGTCCAACAGCCACGTATCCACGGTTGCAAATACAGCGGTCAAAAC
>MU857647.1:0-201769 GCA_033296725.1 Corynascus novoguineensis
TTTCAATCGTGCCTTGCGTGGAGCAATATTCGCCAAAACCACATAACCTCCAACAATATGGCTCCGTATGCTCTTAACCGTACGTGATAGGGTCCGTGCAGACCTCGCAAGATGTTCTATGTAGCCAAGTTATGCAGCTTCAAGGTATTTTATTGCACATATTGAATGTTGCTTAAACTTCGCGATCACTTCTTGCCCGCGCCGGCTATCTTGATCCGTAGAATCCACGGATCAGCACACAGATGCTGACAAGTCCGGGGCCTGCATGCCGGCACATATACGTACAACCAGTACCCGGAACTAGATTTGCTCAGCTGGCGAGCAATGTCCGACTGAGTCACTCAGGACTCGAGCAGTCTCTGTTGTCCGATGTTCGGTGCGCAAACCGGACACACTGTTCGCGAGAGCCAGATGCAGATGGTCAGCAGACGTCTGGGGGGCTGCTGGAGCATTGTTTTGGCTCATGCCCTACTGCTCCTTCGCTTACCGACGGCTTCAACATTTGGCACCGTGTTTGATGTTCGGGAAACCACTATCGACAGCTTGCACAATGCTCTGTTTAGTCAGAGCGTCACCTGCCGAGAGGTCGTCTCTTCCTTTCTTACACGAATCGAGGAGTTTAACCCCCGTATCAATGCAGTCACCTCGTTGAATCCCGCGGCCCTCTCGGTCGCAGATGATCTGGATGGTCGGATGGCCGCAGGCAACGTCACCGGGCCGTTATTTTGTGTTCCCGTCCTCCTCAAGGACAATTTCGACGCCGTTGGAATGAGTACCACAGGTGGGTGCCAGTCACTAGCTCATAACGAGCCTTTGGAGGATGCCCCAACAGTCAAGGCTTTGAAGGATGCCGGCGCCGTCATCCTCGGCAAGACAAACCTGCATGAGATGGCCTTGGAGGGCCTGACCGTGTCTTCGCTGGGCGGGCAGACGGCCAATCCGTATGATCTGACACGGAGTCCGGGGGGGAGCAGCGGAGGAAGCGGCGCCGCCGTGGCCGCAAATTTGGCCGTATTTGCGACGGGGACTGACACGGTCAACTCGCTCCGAAGCCCAGCCAGCGCCAACTCGCTGTTCAGCTTCCGTCCTACTAGGGGTTTGATCTCGAGGGCCGGAGTCATCCCAGTGAGTTACACGCAGGATACCGTCGGGGCCATGGCACGCAACCTCAGAGACCTTGCCGTGGCCCTGACAGTCATGGCGAGAGCCGGGTACGACGCCCGGGACAACGTCACGGCCTTGGCTCCGCCAGAGGCAAGGCGGAAAGACTACGTCACGTCGTTAGACTTGAACAGCAATGGCTTAGAAGGTTTGCGCTTTGGTTTGCTGAAAGGCTTCGTCAACGATACGGCTTCGTCCGAGACAACACCAGTCAACGACATCATGGTAAACATGGTGTCTAAGCTCACTACAGCCGGAGCCGAGATCGTGGACATCACGGATCATTTCCACAGCACGCTCTCGGTTGCGAAACTGGACGTTCAGGCTTTCGAATTTCGAGAGATGCTCGACGCTTACCTCGAGAAGACCACCCTTACCCACCCGACAAGCTTCGACCAGCTGTACAGCAGCAGTAACAGCAGCAACTTCCTCGTCATACCGGCACAACACCACTTCATCAGGAGGGCAGCGAATTCATCAACCAGCGATGTCACCTATCTCGAAACCTTGCACCGCATCCGAAACCTGACTCTCGAGCTTCAATCCACGTTTGCAACCCACAGATTAAACGCCATCGTCTACCCTGAACAACAAAACCTCGTTGTCAAGATCGGCTCGCCGTCGCAGAGCGGACGGAACGGCATCTTGGCGGCGCTGACGGGCCACCCCGTCGTTTGTGTGCCGGCAGGTTTCTCGCCGCCCTCGGGCGATGCCCCCGTAGGCATACCGGTTGGCATGGAGATTCTTGGCCGACCGTGGAGCGAGGACCTGCTGCTGGGCATCGCGAGTCGCATCAGCGAGCTCGTGCCAGTCCGCAAGATGCCTCCGTTTGCCAACGGAAGCGCCGAGCACAGGGAGTATGAGACCGTGCCACTTGTCATCCCGGACGTGGAAAGCATTCCTGAGGTGTATCCGCTGGGTGTGTTCTAAATTGAGGATCCCCGGAGGACAGTTTCTGATCTGAAATACGATTGTTGCTGCTTTACAATGACTAGACCCTCGTGTCAATGCCCTTGGCGCCCAACACCAACTCATGCATGAGCGACTCTAGAGCCCGCCACCCCGTCGCGTCTCCAAACCTCTCATCCTCTCTCAAGGCCCAATCCGGCTGCCGCCGTTGCTGTTTCCCCCTCATTAGCCCCGGCTCACTGCAGTTTCCCAAGCTCTCCTTCGACCCAAATCGCGAAAATGATGGCCCTGGCGCGCCGCGCCCAAACTTTGCGGTCGAATTCGACACGGCATCCTCCGGACCCAACCCAGAGCAGATCGGAAGAGTAGAAGAACTCTTCAGCCAAGATTCCTCGTTGATGTCCCTGTCCATGACAAATCGGACCTTACTACCCAGCCACTCCTTTCCCTTGCCTTTCCCCAGATCTTCGGAAACACGCTCCTGAGCAACACCGATGCCCCCGGGCTCACGATGTCGCAAACCGGAGACATCTTCCCAGGTAAAAGTATCCACGCTTGTAAGACTCCTCAACCGCCCTGACTCTCTCTCTCTCGGGCCAAGTCCTCCATACCCATGACCATGACCATGACCATGACCACAACCGTAACCGCAGCCGTAGCCGTAGCCGTAGCCGTGACATAGCCCCACCCGGCCACAGCCGTACTCCGGACCTGGTAACCCGTCCCTCCAGCCAGAAAACACTCCTGGTTCCTCCTCCTCCTCCTTCTTCCCACCCTCTTCGCTGCCACCATTATCACCACCATCAGCATCACTTCTATGGCTTGTATGAGGATCAGCTGTAGCGGTAGTAGTAATGGGAGGAGAAGAAGGACAAGTAGTGGTATGATCAGGGGAAGTAGGCGGCGGCGGCGGCTGGGGCGTAGGGGGCGAGTGCCTGGCGAGGCGCTCGATGAGCGGCGCGACAGCGCGCAGCCAGCGCACGTTGGCCTGCTCGAGCCGGTCGAGCCGGGCGAGGATGGCTGCCAGCTCCAGGTCGGGAGTGCGCGGCGCGGCGCGGAAGGGTAGGTTCTCCTCTTGGCTGGTGGCGGTGGAAAGCGTACGGTTTCTGTCATTGGTGGTGTTGTCGCTTTTCATTTTTCGCTGGTGGTGGTGGTGATGGTGGTGAGTACCCAGGGGGGGTGCAGCGGCAAGGAGGTACCTGTTTGTTCCTTTCCTGGGTTTTGTTTCTCTCTTCCATTCTTCGCACGCACCTGCTTCTTCCAGTCCGCTAGTCTTGCCTTTGTCCTTGTTCTTATTCCCAGTCCCGTATCTATGGGATGCTCGCGGTGGGATGGGCGGCGGGATTGCCGGCGAGGAGTCCTCGGAGGAGTCTGAGTTTGTGCTCCTGGTGATTCGTGGCGCGAGGGTGTCATGATTTTTTGCGAGAATTGGGGATGCTGAGTGGGCTCCTTCCCGGGAAGAGACACTTGGCGGGAAAGTAGGGGAAGGAGGGCTTTCGGCATGTTCGGCGTCCGTAACTGTGCAATGCCCATATTGGGAGTCTGTAATTGTAAGAGGGGCGAGAGATGGCATTGACGATGGCGTAGGATGGATGATTCCTCGGCCAGGAGGCGACGGCTGCAAATCAGCCACCGTCAAGATGGGGGTGATGTGCAACGACGGCGCACTGGGTGAAGACGGCAGAAATGGTTCCAGTGAGATGTTGCTAGAGACTGCAAGGGGCTGATGGGGCTGTTCTGGCCAAGACAAGATAGATGACACGGTGGGTTCATGTATGCTTGACGTCCGCGATGTGCTGGGGTTATACGGCGCTGAAAAATTGAACTGAAGCGAACTATTGCTTTCACTGTGACTGTCTACGTCCGCTCTGTCTCTATCATGAACAGCCACGGGCGACGCCGTCCGCTCGGGGGTGTGATAGCTTTTGGTTTCGGCGTCGGTGTCTGTGACATGCCGAATGTCTCCTGCACATCCGGGAGCTGATCGAGGTGAAGGAATATGGATCGTCACCGCATCAGAACAGATGAACTCGCTGGTGGTGGTGAAGAAGCTTTCTGGTGTTGAGGGCCGGCGAAGAAGCTGCAGGTCTATCGATCTCCGTTTTATTGATGTCCTCCGTCCCTGGGGCGAACGGCGTCGGGCAATGAGTCGGCGACGAGAATCCCGATTATGACGGGGCCAGAGGTCCATAAGAGCCGCGTTTGCATCGTGTGACCCCGTCGGGAGCTTATCCATGTCAGGTGTTGATGTGGCATTCATGTTCTGATGACCGACCGTAGAATAGGTGACTCGGTCTTGCGCAACGTTCCCGTCACCAGCGCAACGCTCAGCTTTCCCGGCCACACCAGCTTCGATATCTGACGGCGAGGGAAATTCGGCTCTCGCGCCAGTGTCATACACGTCTTCCCGAGACTGGGCCTCAGGGCCAGCTGGCTCATTTCCACTCCTGTGTTCTTGTAGCGGCTTCTCAGATAATTTTGCCGTAGGCATCTCCGGCTCCTCAGCCTCAAGCCCAAGATGCGCATGTTCAACTGGAATGGATATTGCAATATGGCGATGCCCGCCGGTTGTCGTGCCCGCTACCGCTGAATCTGGTAGCCTGATTAATCCTCTCTTTGTCTTTTTATGTCGCTGGTGCCTCTTCCCAAACGGCCAGAGAGAGAGTCGCTTGCGCCTCTTTGGCGGCGTCTCTTCAAATGAATCGGGCGTGGACATCAAATTTCCTGGGGGAGGCAATGTCTCGCGAAAGAAGTCGATCAATTCTCTTGTTGTATTCCTCTCCCTCATTCTTTTTCTCCACTGGCTGAGGGAATCGGAGCGGGTCACCTCAGTGAGGAAGTCGGAGGTTCTGGGCGGGCAGTGGGATGACTTGGGCCGATCGCTCACTTGCGGCGCCGAGTTTGACTCGATAACGGTCGTTACCGGCAATAAATCATGGTGATTGGGCACCCGGCCACCTTCGACAGTGACCATGGTGTTCCGCCGGACGCGGATGCCGCCGTTGTCCGCCGAAGACATGCCGGCAGGGGTCGGAATGCGCTGAGGAATAAGCTACTGATCAGGTTTGAGGTTTCTACTTCTGAACAAGTCAGCCCCTATATCCTTGGAAGTAGCCCCTTAAAAAGTCACGGTTATGTTATGCTGACGAAGGTAGTATGTCAGGTGGTGTGGTGCCATCCCCTTCTTAAAGCGTAGAGGTCGACAGATTTGATGAATCAGCGGCCTTTGTCAACTGGCCGTATCGAGAGAGTGGCGTGTGACCTGCCGCTATGTATTCTTTGGATACAGACAAAAAAAGGAGGATGGGCCCAGGACGCCAGAGCTCCCAGACTCTCGCCCATTACTGTGATGCTCATACTTTGACATGACAATTCCGTCGACGGCATGCGCAAGCAGCACTTGCATTGCCGAGGCATAAGCGCTCGTCCATAGCTGAGAAACTGCAACTGCACGGAAGTTATTTGACCTTCAGTGTGTTGCTTGCAGAGATTAAACCAACAAGATGGCGATACAAGGGCGGACATCAAGAGGAATATCCCCAGCACTCCTAGAAGAAAAACGCTTCCGGTATAGGCTGGCGGCCGGTGGCCTGGAGATGCCATGGAAAGCTAAGGAGGAAGGAATCCTGTCAAAGCGCGTGGATCAAGCGAGGGCAGAGCGCATGATGTCAGGGAACAGGCCCCGAGTCGTCACACCAGCACGAGTCGGCAAAGGTTCAGTTTGTCGTATTGCAGACCTTTATTGGACACTCGGACCCTTCGTGCCTAGTAACTTTAGTCCTGCTACTAACAAGAGTTATACGTAAAATTAGGGGGTCATTACTCTGTGGAACAATAAGAGAAAAACCGAGACAGCGCGTGTTACTCTCATGTTATGTCCACCATCGACAAGTTGGTTGCTTGAGGTTAACCAGAGAGACTTTCAGCGAGTCACATCTCTCGGCCGCGAAATTGAACTTAGCAGCACAGCGGCCGCACGGCAGATCGACAACCATGATGAATAAGGTGGGGGGGCCACATAGACGGCGGCCGGTCTCAGCATAACCCGACGGCCAAGGATGAAAACCTTCGCGCATGGAGATTGCGCAGGGGCTCCAGGATCTCTCTTGTTGGGTTTGAGGTTTGAGTAATGATTCTTGTAATGCAAGCCCCGCAGGTCGACTTATTCCCATCCGGCCGGTGACTCCTCAGGGAGAAGCTACTCCCGCTCTCCATGGTTCGCAGCACATGTTTTGCTGCTGAGCCCTGATTCTACGCATCTCGGGCCGAGAGAGTGGCTCGATAAGTGGACAATCGGGCGGCAGTTGCTTGATAGAAGCACTTTTGCAACCCTTAAGGATCGTTTACAAGTCCTAGGCTGCTGGCAGGGACGCGAAGCCCGCCGTCGCTACGGCGGCTCTCTCCTTGGGCCTAAGTCGCCTAATCTGTACGGCACTAAGGCGTTGCGGCGGACTTATTCTCCGCCCATGCTGAGGGATAGAGTGAAGGTGAAAGAAAGGAACAGCTCAACGGTAGGCGATTCCGGAATTAGAGCAACTCCTTCCGCCTCCCATCGAAAATATTTCCGCAACCAGACCCCCTTTCAAACCCAATGTCCGACCAGAAATCATGATTCACGCCGCAAACTCGCCCGTCTATCATCATCCTTTGCTAAAACGAGACCAACTTTCAATGACCGTCCTGCGTACGCCGCATCCTACCTCTATGCTATGCATGGTTCCGGAAGTATGCGTAGGAAAACCCATATGATTGGACCGCGAATGTGAAACAGAACAAACAGATGAAAATCGAAAGAAAATGGCGATACACTAACGTCGTCAACGTTTGCCTGGCTTCCGCCTGATGAACGGGTCTGCACCCGGCTTTTTGGGTGGTCCCTGCAAATGTGTTGGTCAAAAATCTCCGGTTCGCTCGAGCCGATCACGACTCACCTTCTGCGCATTGGGACCTGCATTGGGCTTAGAGCCAGTAGGCAGTCTCACGTGCGGTTGAGCGGATCGGGATGACTGGGCAGGTGCCCGCTCCGGCGGAACCAGACCCAGCACTTCCATCGCCGAAGGGTCGACTGGCGGCTTTGACTGTTTGTGCTTGCCCGGAGCTGTTGTGGCTCTCGGAAGGCTTTGATCTGAGGTAGGGTGCATCTAGAGTAGACTGTCGTCAGCTTTAAGTCTCAACTTGGTGCGCGTTATTCTACCACATACCTTCTTTGTGTTCAGGCGCCCGTCATCGTTGTCATCCCGCGCCCGCTTCTTCCCCACCGACCCGGTGGTTGACTGAATGACAGGCGCGCCGCCACCCCTCGGCAGCATCGACGTAACTTCGCCCTTCTCATTGAGGCCACCGATGCCTGTACCACGACATGGGAGAGTTGGAGGAGCCTGAGGCTCTTCCTGAGCATACGGTTTCGTCGACACAGGGCCTTGTGGCGCCGGCGTATTGCTCCCTGAGGATACTCGTGACGGAGTTTCTGGAACATCCGTCATGGCGACATCTTCCAAACCCTCGGCATCCTGGGGCCGGGATGGCTCGGACGATGATGCAGCGAAGGTTGGGAGCGGTATTTTGCGGCCCGGCCGATCGAGCAGCGCCAGGATACTGCCGCTCGTATAGCGGTCGCGCTGCTTCGCATCCTCGATGAGTTTCCCCCAAAATTCGCCTTGGACCAGCGCACGAGAATCACCCAAGATCCATAGAGAGGACTTAGCGCGGGTCAAGCCAACGTTCATACGGCGAATATCCGTCATGAAACCGATACCGCCGGTTGGGCTGGCCCGAACACAGGAGAAAATAATGATTTCGCATTCGCGGCCCTGGAATGCGTCCGTCGTGTTGAACTCAATTTCTTCGGTGATCCCGTCACCGTATTTCTCAGCGAACCGCTGCCGTAGCCGGAGCAACTGGGCCTTGTAGGGAGTAATGATACCGATTTTGCCCTTCAATTCGACTTTGCCGTAGTCGGTGCGGAACCGGCGGTATAGCTGCATGGCAACCTTAAGCTCCTCTTCATTGACCAGCGACTGGTTCTTAGGCCCGCGTGATTGCGATCCTTTGACATCGAAGAACCGGTACGGACCAAGAAGCTCGCTTTGATGCCAGGGTTGCAAACGGAGTCGTCCCATATCGGCACCGTCTTGTAGCAAGCCCTCATAAAATTCTTGGCTTGGGAACTTGCTGATCTCCGGGTGCATACGGTATTGCATGTCGAGCAGGTGGACGTCCTTAGCATGGTTCTTCTGCATCCGCACAAACAAACTCTGGTCGTACCCATACCTCGCAGCGGACTGTGAGAGAACTGTTGGGGGTAGCTGCTTGGGATCTCCGACCAGGATGCACTTGGAACAACCGTACTTGAGGGGGATGAGGGCGCTCAGCTCCACACACTGCGCTGCCTCGTCAATGATGACTGTCTCAAACTCCACATTGAGGTTCTTGAACATTTCGTGACCACTACCGCTCAAGGTGGCGCAAAGGACTTGAGCCTTGTCCAGGATTTCTTGCTGAATCTGTCGGCGCTTGATCTCAACCTCGCGCGCAAACGTGTTCCCGTTGGTTTTGTTGGCGTCAATCTGGGCGCCAATGTGGGCCTGACGTCGCTTTAGTTCGTCAAACTCACGCTGCAACTTCATGGTGAACGCGCGGTTGTCGCTTGCCCGAGCTGCCTCAAGTTGGGGCCGCAGCTCTGCAATCTTTTCCTTGAGCGCACCAGCTTCTTGGTGTAGTTTCTCACGGTCACTCGGGCCGCTATTGTTCAGTTCGGTATCCATCCGGGCCCTGACCAACTCGTCGAGTGTCACGTCTTTGACCGCAGCATTGATCGCGTCGCTGCGACCCAGGCGTAGAACCTCAATCTTGTGGAATGTTCCATTCATTGTCTTGACGCCACCCTTTAACCGCAAAACCAATTCGTCCACGGCAGCATTGCTGGGGGCGCAAACAAGCAGCTTCTTTGAAAGCGCCTGACCGGCAGATGTGGCACCAGGCCGAGCGAGGGGCACCGCGCCTGTAGATGATTTCAAAACCCCTGTCAGGAGGCAACCAACCATGGCAACAATTGTCTTCGTTTTGCCAGTTCCTGGCGGCCCTTGGATCAGGGTGAAGCCATCGTTCTCTTTGGCATTCAGGATAGCACGCGCTTGGCCAGGATTGAGTTGGTAATTCTCCATGACCCCCTTGACCGCCTCATCGCCAAAGGTGAGCATCGGCGAGGGCTGCGCCTTCAGTACTTCGTCCATGAGGTCATAGTACTGTAAGCTCTCCAGAGCGGCGTACTCGCGCTCGATGGTGGTCATGTTGGTGATCTTGACCACTTGGAACTCGGAGCCAGGAAGGAGGGCCGGCAAGATTTGGTTGCCCTTGGAGTTCAGGCGGTAGACAACTTCAACGGTATCCTTCTTGTACGTAGTCTTCCAGATACGCGAGAGACAATGCAGTTCTGTCGGTTGATTGAGCGGGTCGTCACCTTGTGAGACAAGAACGATGTCTCCCTCGGATAGACCCCGATCCTTGCTGACCTGTGCGGGCACTGAGGCAGTCACTTCCATGAATTTGTCAACCGTCATGCGGCTGAGTACCTTGATGCCAAATGGCTTAGATGTGGTCTCGTCCTTGGAGGTGACAAATGAACGCCAGGCCTCGTTGACGAGTAGAGGGAAGAATGTTTGCTTGTAGCTAGTAGGATCCGGGTAGGAGTCGGAGACGCGGTCACACCGATAGCCGTTAGGAGGGTCATTGCCCTCGTGAAAGATGTCCCACTCGAGGATTGCCTGGTGAAGGACGTCCATGGGCGGAATCAAGCGCGCTCGCATGTCTTTGGCTGATCTCTGAAGCTTGACCTTCTTCACAGGGCCCCGCTTCTCAGCCAGCATGAGCGCTCGGCGACGCTCCGCCTCGCTAAGGGTCTTGTTCCCAGCCTTCGCTCTGAGCGCTATCTGTTCGTCTTCGGAGTCCTCTTCGTCTTCCGAGGACGAACCAACCATGATCTCGTCCTTGACGAGCGGAGCGTGGTCCTTGCCCCGAACACCGGCGATACCCTGGAGGCCGGAGCCTTCTCCAGGGACAGTCTTGGGCGGAGCTCGCAAGGCCTTCGCTCTGGCAATAGCCTCGGCATCTCTCTTAGCCTTCTCAGCCTTTTCCCGGGCCCTGGCCTCTTTGATCGATTGTTGGTTAGCGAGAATGGCTTTCTGATCCAGCTTAGTTGGCTGTTTGGGCTTCGGTGTCTCCTCTTTCAGCTTTGCCAACAAGGCCGACCCGCGTTTCTCGAAATTCGGGGTGATGGCGGCAAAATGATCTTTCGCACTCCCGGAGGATAGACTCAACCCCATCCTGGAGAAGTCGATCTTGCTTTGTTTCATGGACCGCTCGTTGGCTTCCTTCTCGCCGGGTTTGGTGCCCATGAACTGTTCTTCAATCACAGCATCCTCACCAAGCGCTTTGAGCAGCTCAATCCTCTGCTCGTTCGTCAGATTGGTTTTCTGAAGATAGTCTATCCGCCCGTCGGAAAGCTTCCTTCGTTTAAGCATGTTATTGAGGCTCGCAATGGTTTTGTTTGGAAGAACCATGCCATTCTGGTTCAACCTTGCAAGGAGCTTTTTGATCATCTCGATGATACCCATAATGAGGTATTTGTCCCGAAGCTGCAGCATGTCGGCTAGGCTGAATGAACACTTCAGAGGCGGCTCCAGAACACTCCTCATGGCCTCCGTTGTCGCATCACCGTTGGTTTGCGCGACGTCGTCGGCGTTATATTGACTCAGAGCCGAAGCCATGACGCCGTCTTGCGCGAATAGCTTATTTCCCAGTTCCATGACATCTCGACAGAAGTCCTCCATGATTTTCTTGTCAACTCTTTCGTGCCATATCCTCATCATTCTGAATGAATAGTCCACAGTGCGCCACACGCACTCCCACCACCGCTTGACAGCACCGTGTTCTTCAGTCGTGAGTACTCTACGCCGTAGCTGACCCGATGAGGGATCGCAAAGGCCGTTCAGGACGTACTCGCTGCACTTCAACGTAGGCAGCATGTGACTCCAAGGGCCACTAACATCTCTTTTGGCAGTGAGACTGTTCACCGACTCTGAGAAGGCATCCAGGAAGGAGCTGAAATAGTTCTCTAGCATTTTCCCCACTGCCTCAGATGGTAGGCTCTCGCCTGTAATGGCCTTGAGTAGTTCAAACCCAGCTTCGCGGATGGCATCCTCACCGTGGATCAGCGACGACATGATGGGATTAATAGCCGGGTTCTGTTTTCCTGAGCAAAACTTGTCGAGATCGTCCTGCTTGAAATCTGACAAGCGGCCGAGCATTCTCCCTATTGCGGCTGTCTGCTGCTGGTACCTTTGATTGAACTTTTGTTGGTCCTGCTTGAGTTGCTCTTTACGCTTGGGAATGAAGCGCTCAATGTTTCTCAAGGGCAAGGTCGCCATTAGCATAGCCTTGGCTAGCTCGAAATGCCCAGGCTGCCCGTACCAGAGCATCTCTAGAAACGATTCCCAGAGCCCTCCGGAGTCCCGGTTGACAGCGTCTTGCACCGGTCTTCCCTCGATCAGAGCACTACACTCAATCTGAGTCGCTCTGGAATCAAGTGCAAGCGCAGAGTGGATGATGCCGGTAGCAGTTTGAGAAATGCCGATATTGAACGTGTCTCCAAGTTTGAGACCGGCCGCTGTGATAATCACCTCGCTATACTGAACCACGCGGTTGAGTAACTGGTTGACCATTATGAGCGCAGTCCCAGTGTCGAATGGATCCTTCTGGTTAAGGTAGCCGCAGAGTGACTCATTAAGGGTAACCAATCCCGCAAGAGTGCACGTCGCCTGAGCAGCTCGGTCGGCAGTGGGATCCCGGCGGAAGGTGTCGAAGAGGTGTCGTAAGAGCGATTCGCACACATCCGAGCGGTGCATTGTGGCCAAGGAGCGAATATATGCCTTCATCCAAGCGGCTAGAGCTGGCACTTGACTATCCCCCTCCGTAACCATCATTTCTGGAACCAAAGACTTGTTTAGAAAGCGGCGGAAAGCTGGACTTTTGAAGATCTCCTCGACGAGCTGACTAGGGGGAAGCTGGTCAAAGGCACCCCAAAACGCGGTTGCAGACTTTTCCATGAGCGCGCGGAGAGCCTTCAGGACCATGGCAAGGGCCTCCTCGGAATCGGTAACCAGGTGTTCAAGGGCAAGAAAGTAAACGCTGGGCGACACCTCCATTGCCCGGAGTGAGTTGATAATTTGCTTCTCACTCAAGGACCTGAGAACGAATGAAAAGGCACGCCAGAACCTGCATACCCTGTCCGGTGATGGCATCCCCCTTGACAGAGACACCTTGAGTATTGCCGAGGACAGATACGGGCAGACAGCCCAATCCCATTCCTGATCCGTGAGAGAGCCAGGGTCCCGTTTCTCCCAGGCGCATTCCGCAAACCTTTGCCGGTAAGAATCTGAAGAGTCGTCGAACAGAAAATAGGTCATGGTAGGTATGAGACCTCCTTGCATTCGTAGTGGTTTTTTTTGCTGTGTCTTTTCGAAAACGTAGTTGAAGTCCTCAAGGCCCTCGGGCCGGCTAAGGTAATCGATGCTGCAAAGAGCTTCGAAAAGGGCTAAGACGGCAGACATGTCCTCCCCGGCCAGTTTAGCCGACGACATAGGGCCATGAGTCTCGAGGGCTTGTCTCGCTCTGCGAAGGCCCTCGTCTATGCGTCGCTTGTCAAAATCACTGAGCATCTTCCGCATGTAATCGACCTTCTCAGGAGCTAGGTGCCTGCATGGAAGGTTATAGGATCAGTTTCCGTTCCGGCCATGGTACGAGGAGCAGAGGGTGCGCTTACAGGCCCTTAAGGTAGGGTTCACGGTTGCGATGCCAGTTTTTAACGCATGAATCACACCCCCTGAGGCACTCGTCGACGGCCTGTGTCCAATTGTCTAGCCACTCTCCGGCTACCTCCCTTCCCAGACCCATGAGGATGCTGAGGTTGTAGACATTCTGAAACCTCGATTCGTATTCCTCAATCCGGCGCTTCTTCTCGTCCGCTGATAACCCATCCTCGTCGGGAATGTTTGGCTCGTCATAGTTGGCCAGATCATCGTGATGCGCCTTGGGGCAGCAAAGGTGGGCGTCGGGTGGGCGGTCCTCGAAGGCACGGTGCCATGTAATGGCTGACTGAAGAAGATCGTTGGACTCCATGGCAATTATCGATGGGAAGCGAGGGCAACTTGCTTTCGGGATAAGCGGAGGGGAATATCGAAATCGAGAACAGGGGCTCTAGTAAAGGACCAAACCATCCTTCGGTGACCCAGGCACTGCTGAATGTACAAGGCAAAGAAGAACTTGCGGAACATGGGAGGGCCAATTCGTCCGAAGGAGACTGAAGAAGTCGAGCTTTGATAGGAACCCAACGAGCAAAGAGAGCGGCCAGCACAATCAAAGATGGAAAAGTAAAAGCCCGGAGTATCCCATATACGGCGGGTCCGCCAATGCCCACCAAGCAATATCTTTTCGGTGAGAGCGTCGCTCAGCCAAAAGCGCAGAGCTTCCAGGTTGGAAGGCGGGCAAAAGTGGCTTGGCGCGCAGTCGCGAAAGATTAAGTCGTTTGACGCGTTGATTCTGTGTGGGGCAGTGATCGTGCAGGGGCCGCGGGCCCGTGCGCAGAGTTACCTTATCACCTTGAGACTGCTTACGGAAAGGGCAGGACTGGCTTCTTGAAATAGTGAAAGCGGAAAGGGTTGCCCAGAGAGGATTATGGAAACGTCGCACGACGTCCTTGGATTGGTCGATAGCTCTTGGCCTGATGTTTTATTCGTTAGATACAGAAGGTACACCGAAATTGTGATTCAGGGGGAAACAACCGACACGCGCGTTGGATGTACGAAGTATATAACTGGGGAAGGAACTCCTAGAAGGCATACGCAAGGCTAAAGGCCTGAATCACTGCTGCCGTTTAAACAATTCTCGTTGAAAATGGTGTTGCCGAACTATAACTAGAGCTTCTATGGAAAGAACTACATGTTTTGCAGTGCTGCGCGACGGTCCGGGTATCGAAGCCCTCATATATTGCGTCGCGCTCTACCCACAAACGGACCTCGATAATACGTCGCGAGGCAATGCCAGCAGCTTGAATATATTCGTACAAACTTGCCCACATGTATACGTTGAACCGTAAGGGAGTAGGTTGCTCGTCGCGGCTACATCGGGTTTGATAACAGTCTAGGTCCTCAACACAACTCAACAAGTCGTTAAACCCGGATCTTGTCCACTTAGTTCACCAAATCCTTCATTTACTGACACTTCAGCCAAGGTAGGTTATCATCTCTTAATAGCAGTGTTGTGCTCGCTATTACTATATTGGGCGATTGTGATATTTATGGCTGAAAACCCGCAACGTACCGGGATTGTTGCTATATCTCTCTTCTCAGGCTATGTAGAATAAATCGGGCTTAGTATCGGTGATGAGTGCCTTAAGAGCAATTTCCTCCAAATTCAGCCAGATATAGCTCGCCTTTCAATGCTGTAAGTATTTCTCGGTGCCATTCTCTTCCGACCTGTGTCCTTCCTCCTCCTACTCTTCATCGTCGTCATCCTCCACTTCGGTGCCTAAGCCGTCGGTTGCGGGACCGTTTTCTTCCATTACTTTCTTCACCCTCTTGGTCTGCTTCGCCTTTGAGCCAGCTTCATTTTTGCTGCGATCGAGCAGGTGCTCTAGCGGACAGGCCGGGGCCTCGTTCCAGTCCTTCGTCCCGGGTTTAGTGGCTTTCCTGCATTTGAAGCACACCTGACCGTGTCTGATGAACAACTGGTGTAGTCCGTATTTGAGATGATCAGGGACCATGTAATCGCCGTGGCGAAAGCAATTGTCAGGGTCAGCGTTTTCTGGAACCCACCCTAGCCAGCGGCAAAACTTGTGGACATGTGTGTCCACAGCAAAGCAAGGCAAACGAAGACAGAACAATGTTACACAAGCTGCTGTCTTAATTCCGATACCCGGGTAACTCACGAATTTGGCCATGGCTTGATCCTTGGTCATGCCGTGCATGTGGTCAAGGGTGAGCATATCCTGGCACTGTTCCGCTGCCTCGGGAACCCGAGTCTGCAGCATGGCTCGCTGAACATTCTCTTCAAAGACCATGTCCAAAATCTGCTTGATATGTTTGCTCTTTTTGGACCCGTTACCAGCAACCTTGATAACCTGTGCAAGCTCATTGTGTGATGACAACCGAACTTTGTCCCAGTCGATGCTCCCGGCACCAGTGCCTTTCTGGCAGAGTCCATAATGCCGGGCCAGGTTTCTTATAGCTGTATCCGCCAGTGCCATGAGAGTGTTCCCGCTGATCAATGTTCTCAGCAGAGCGTCAAGAACGCAAGGAACCTCGCCGCACCCGGCGATTTCCAGAGAAGCCGCGGGCATCTCCTCGGGTTGCTTGACTTTGCCATGCAGTTCCGTCAGGATTGCGTACACTTCTTCGCATGCTTCAGGGGTTGGGACCCGCCTGTACGGGTATGGACTGAACCCAGGTGTCAACCCATATGGGTTGTCCTTGCCCCTCTTTACCATTCGTCTGAGGTTTGGGTCTAGGAGTCGGCTGGCGTCCACAGCGATCTTGCTCGAGATCCGAGTGACAATGTTGTCCTGTATTGCGATACCTCTGACAATAAGGACCTTAGGGTTAGGTGAATTAGATGTCTTCGTTTCCTCGGCTTTTACCGGGTTGAGTTCCAATCCTTCTTTGTTTGAAACCAGAACATCGGTTGGTGCGTTAACAACTGTTGCAGAGGCCCGGACACGCTTTCTGGGGTGTTCATCCTCTTGTTTGGTGTAACAATCGTTAGCCTCTTCCACTTTTACGAGTGGCACCTCTTCTTTCAGATTCTGGAGCCCGGCTTTGGTGCTTCGAAGAGACAAACGGGTACACTTTGTTCGTGCTTGTGCGTTTCCTTCAGTGCTGGAGCCAAATTGTGAAGTCATAACAGAGCCTTTTGGGGCTAAGAGACCTGAAAGTGGTGATGGCTCTGCGGACAATAAAGCCGGCATCGTGATCTCAGCATCTAGGAGAGCCGAAGGATCCGGAGTGATGACTTTGGTACCCATACCATGAGGTAGGACCCAGCCATCTTTGACAGGTTGAGTATGTTTCTTCTCACCATGCTTACGCTTCATGCTGCCCTTGTTGAACTCGCTAGAACTCTCCTGTTTGTCGGCGAACCCTAGATTCTCGGTGCGTCCAAGAACTTGGCCTGACTCTGCCGGTGCTGCGGTGAAATCAACTTTGTTGCTGACCTCTACCGCTGCACTAGCAACTTTTCGCGTGGCTGCGCGTGTCCGCATTCCGCATAGCGACCGAAGTTGCAGTTGAACCCGTGGCCTTTGGAACTAGCACAGCTAGACAGGTTTATTAGCGAGATTCGTTCCACAACTCTGTACGGCAAGTGTGGCGTCAATAGACAGAGGCTTGGTGTACACGACGATACGATTGCCTTTAGAATTAGAAGATAGACGAAGTTTCTGTTTGTGCAATGGTATAGCAGCAAAATCGGCGGAAGGGCCGCGGGTAGTATGGGGCGCAAAGCAAGCGGTTGAGGCTCCGTACCTTTTTGATGGTTTTCAACCAGGGCGGCCGACTAAGTGTGCTCTCCTCGCAGCCAGCTCGGCTTCACACCGCTTATTGGGATATTCCGTGAGCTTAAGTATGGTGGGAACTGGGTGAGGAACTGTGTTAACAGAGCCGGTAGAACGAGGGCAGAACGCGAATCGCTCGGGTATCGAGAGGAACAAAGCATCCGCTGAAGAAAATGTTTTGAACCACACAAATAACGATAATACTCCTCGCAGAGCAGTTAGGTAGGAGGAATGTAGGTTTGGTCATAGGCGTCTAGTTGGAAAGGGAAGTGGCGAGGTGCAGAGAGCTTTTTTTTTTTTTTGCTGCTTCTGGTAGGTAGATCTGGACGAAACTCGAGAGAAAACTCTCAATTGACCCAGGCCATACGGGCATCTAACTTGATGCTAAAACCTCAGCTCGGATTCGATTTTGAGCAGGCAATGTCTATCCAAGGCAGGAGTGACCCTGACTGATTGAAGCTGCCCACTTGCCTCTGCAGGAATACCAAACATGAAGACCACCAGTTGATGCCTTGAAATTCTTCGAGACGAAAGCAAGACAAATGCATAAGTATGCCTGCAGGACGCTCCTTAACCCTCTCCATTCCTGCGACGTGCCATATGCTTAAATGACGCCTTCAAATTATTTCGTAAACTTACGAAGTAATGTGAGCAAAAGAAAAGAGAAAAATCTCCTGGATAGGCAAACTGTAGCGCTAAACTTCGATGGTTTTTGTTCTTCTGGAATGTAGATGCGACGAAGTGTCAGGTACAACTTGGTTTGACTTGATACGTACCACAGCGTTGCTCGGAGGGGATCACTGCAGAGGGCCATGAAGCTGGTTCAAAGGAAGAAAACAGAACAAGTCGCTAAGCGAACAAAGTTCGGCCAAACATTGAATTGGCCCGTCTTTTAGTTTCACGGCAACCAGGAGATGAGGACCTAACAAGCAAGATCATTGGGGAAGAACCAAAAGAGTTTGGGTTTAACTTGCTCAGTTGTTTTAATTCTAACCTAACAGCCTGGGTGCACTCAAGTCCTGCGCAAGGGCAAGGCAAAGGCAAGCAATGCAAGATGACTTGTTCTGCATCTACCTTGTCTAGATGCCGAACGGTGGCAATGGTAGAAGTGAGGGATGCTGTCCTGAAGAAATCTGATATTAGCCAGGATCAAATAACTAGCCGACTTGCGAAACAGTTCAAAAGAGACTGGAACATCAGGTCAATTTTTCTCCTCACAGACAATCTCAGCAGTCAAGGTTTTGTCGAATTGGAAGTCATCATTGCAGCAGAAGTATAAGGAATGTTTGGGCATAAAAGGCCTACCTGTTAGTTAATCCCCGACATGAGCTGTTGACTTCAAGTTAGCAAACAGCTGACCGCTCGCACGAACAAGTCTCAGGTCGCAGAGGCATCTGTATTGAAAACTCGTGACGCACGGAGCTAGTTGCGTAGGCGGGAAAAAATTTGGTGACACTGAGCGGAGAGCGTTGCTCTGGCTCCAGCACGGAACGGAGCAAGCTTCTCCGGTCCGGATGCGAATGGTGGGCTATGCAATTAACCCTAACCCGCGTTGTCATCGCGACGAGTTTGAGTTGAGAGGAACAGGTTTTATTGACAGAGATCGATTGTCCCTGAATATCACATTTGGCTTCGGCTCACCCTCTGGAGCCAGCCTTCACTTGATAAATTACCCCAGATACCTATCACACGTCTATTTTCATTTTCGATATCAATGTTGTCTCCCCAGAATGCGGAATACTTCTGCATCACCAAAAGCTTGGAATCCTTGTCAGCGACTTTCAACCATCACTGTCCCCGAGTATTTGTGTAGGATTCTGTAGGTGCCGGGTATTTTTACAGACATACTGCTCAAGTTCTTCTGCTATACTAGGCATTTCCAATTTATTTCCCCGTACCTTGCTTTGTTATTGACTATCAGCGCCTGAATTTATCTCGGGATCATCAAAAAATTCCTAGGGTGCAGATTCACACACCTCCCCTATTCTATTCATTGTCGATAGTAGCAGAGTCTTTCAAAGGACATATAGATACTGAATTTTAAATTTGATTCTTTGTTGAGATGGTGCTTCCACTCATCTCTATTGCCAAAAAGCCTTCAGCTTGTGGGCTTTCGGGAGTTCAACCTTGGGGCATTCCTGGCACCATAATCACAAATAGCACCGGTACCAGGGTATTTATTGCTCAAAAAGTATATTTTTTCCAGACACATTTATGTACACGGAAAATTTCCAATTAAGTCGAAGTCTCATCCAGCCCACTCGTTCCTGGTATGGACCTGCAGAGGGAGGTTCCTGAAAGTATCTCTAACCACACAACCCTCATCTCAGAGAAAGTCAGTGTCGTGACGGATTTTCCTTCTTCTCGATTTGCTGAGTGTACTGTTTTAGAGGTCTCTTTGTTGTTTTTATCTTTCGCTGCCAGCTTGCGCGCTCCATTGTGTGTCGTGAAGCACAACACGTCCATCAATATATCGACCGAGTTCTAAATCTTTCTGATAGTATAGAACTTGAAGATTCTTCTCTGTGAGACTGACCACATTCCTAATGCCAATCATCCTTTCGCCTGCCCGCTGGATAATGGCGCAAATCGGCGTGACGGCGAATACGCAGCTCGACATGCTCCGAGCTTTCTGCACTGTCGCCCAAGAACTTGAAATTTACGATGATTGCTTGCTACAGAGTCCAAGTCTGGAAGAGTGCCTCGATCATAGGTTTCAGCTTGAAGCCGCCTTAGAAGAGGGTGTCTCTGAAATCATCGACCTCACTGGCGAGGATGGTTCTCAGGAGACCTCATCCAGGCAAGCCACGGTCTTGGGAGACGAGGCACAAGAGTACAGTAGTTACGAACTTCCCAATGGCGTTCTACTCGAGCCGGGCAAGACGGTCCAACTTAAGCAGCCCGTCGGCGCTTTCCAGATCGAATTTGTGAGAATAAAATCCATTCGGAGGCCCGCATGGGAGTTGGATGTCGGAATCCGCGGCTTGGGCTTCTCACGGAATGAGAACTTAAACGGCATGCTTCCGTGCTGGCTAAACGAAGTCACCATGGTGGCAGAGTTCCACAATCCAAACGCTATACAATGGGAGCAGCATTCCCTAATTGATGTCAAGGTTCGCGACATTCTCTGCGTCAGGGAGCTCAGAATCACAAACGCGCCGTTTCCAGAGCACAGCTCTAGGGCATCTTGTCAGACGAGTCTGGGAAGAAGGCTGTCACAAGAGAAGCAAGGGCCTCTAGTATGTCGCTTCCGGTTCCAAATCCAATATCTCAGCGACCACAACACTGTGCCTTTCGAGCGCGCTCTAATCAAGATCAATGAGGAAGAGGCGGACACCGACTACAGGATTCCCGACAGCGTCAACCTCAATCGATGGCGAGGCGGTAAGGTCCCTGGGGGTTCGTATAGACCAGGCGGACCGAGTGATCCGATCTTTGATCTGGAGCAATCCGGGCCCGAGCCTCCTCACCTCACGCCAAGACAGCGGTACACTGCCGGAGACGTCTTCTCTGGCGCAGGAGGAGCCGCAAGAGGCATGGAGCGTGCAGGCGTCAAATTGGAGTTTGTCGTCGACAATTGGAGCCATGCGATTGAGTCACTCAGAAGCAATTTCCCCAAGACCAGAGTACATGGGATGTCCGTTGCGGACTATTGCGCCTCGGGAGAGACCAAATGCAAGGTTGATTTGATGCACCTGTCGCCTCCTTGCCAATACTTTTCTCCGGCGCATACTATAAGAGGCAAAGACGATGAGACAAACATTAGGGCGTTCCTGACTTGTCCCCGCATTGTCGAGAGAAACAAACCCCGGATATTCACAATGGAGGAGACGTTCGGATTGCTTTTGGATACCCATCAAATATATCTCCATAAATTAATTCGCGGTTTTGTCGAGCTCGGCTATTCCATGCGCTGGAGGTGTGTTCGTCTTTCCAGTTGGGGAGTTCCACAGACCCGGCAAAGGTTCTTGATGATCGGCTCCGCGCCGGGGGAGAAACTTCCGCCCTTCCCCCCGTACACTCATAGCAAAGACGGCAATGGGGGGCTTCAACCATGGGTCACTCCCCAGTCGGCGCTAGCGGCGATTTCCCCAACAATTGAGAACGAACTGCACAGGCTGGAACCCGACAAGCACTTCAAGTATCCAAGAGAAAGATGGGACCCGACTACCCTGGCCAAGACAATCACCTGCAGCGGTGGGCAGAACTACCACTGGAGCGGCGAACGAGACTTTACCCTGCTCGAGTACGCCGTCCTACAGGGGTTCCCGACCTGGCACCGATTCAAGGGCAAGTGTATCAAGAAACAGATCGGCAACGCCTTTTCGCCCACCGTCGTCAAGGTCTTTTACGAACACCTCATCAATTGGTTGCTGGTACAGGACGGCTTCGACCCGGCCGCCGTCCGGCAAGAGTACGCGCGCGAGGGGATGCCAAGCGACCTCACCGCGGACAATTACATCTGCCTGGATGACAGCTATGAGACAGGCCAGACTAGGAAGCGCAAGCATTGCGTATTTGTTGTAGATGATAGCGACAGCGACAGCGACAGCGACAGGGACGGCGACAGGAATGACAGGAACGACAGCGGCAACTACAACTACAACAACAACAACAACCATCGCAGCAGCCGCAACTTCCATCTCCCTTTCCGCTCGCGCCTTTCTCGCAGCAGAAGCAACAACATCACAGTCTCTGAGGAGCGAATCTCTGTGTTGCCGCACCCGAGCCAAACAGTCAACCAGCAAGTAGTGTACAATTCGACTTGCGGTGGTAATCAAATAGACGCGGACGAGCAAGACGACGAGCTGTCTGACACCGTCACTGTGCGCGCATTCACGGAGGAGCCCGAGCCGCACCGCGGCGGTGCGGAAGACGACGTGGCGGCGGATTTGCATGTTTTCAGGAGGACCAGAGACGAGTCGGTCGGTGTTGAGCGTGATCTTGCCCTTGTATTGTGGCAGGCCAAGGACGGCCAAGGGACAGAGAACGATCCGTTCGTGCTATTGGACTGACAAAAAGAAGCGTACGTCTCTATGTAGGAATGGATTTGTGCAGCTAAAAAGCAGGTTGGGAAGTGAGTCTTATACAGGAGCCAAGGCTGACAGAAGCGGCATCATATCGAGTTTAGGGTTGGATTGTATTTGTTTGTTATCGCTGAGCTGGTTTTGTTGGGCAAAGGTAAAGGTATGCAGCTTCACCGAAGCAATCTGGGCCTTGACATGAAGATCATGGCGAGGAACGGAGCGACGTGCGCTTGAGGTGGCTTTTTGCGCTTACCTTAGTCGGACTTTTATTCGATCTCGGTAAAGGACCTAGGAGTTGAGCTGTCCTGTACGAAGACTTGTGCCACTACCTATACTGTGGCTACGATAACGATACAAATCTAAGACTGCCTGGTCGATAATACCTAGTTTTTCCGGTCGCCCTCTCTTCGAAAGGGTGAACATCTGTACACGCCCTCCGTCGAGTTTCCAAGCCGATTGTAATGTCCTTGTTGATAGCAACTAAGTTCTTCGATTGGTACCTCTCCAAATAACGCCTCGCCTACTTTATTGCACTCCCAAACACACGAAACCAAGATCCAGAGAGACATTCCCGTGCCGACTCATAGATCCTATAACCCGGACTCCGAAGCCAAAAGCCTAGCATTGACACTGAACGGTATCTTCTGATGGGATCCCAGTACAAACCAGTAACGCCAAACGGGTATGACCCAAGACACATACAAGAGACAAGCGAGAGAAAGCTTGTCTCCAACTGCTTGCTACGTAACCAGCACTCACTCACTCCTCCACGCTCACTGAGCTATCACTTTCGTGACCAGCGTCGTCACCAGCCTCTTGCGCCTGCTCAAATTCCCTCGCCAGCGCCGCTTCAAGGTCTCCGATGTCCTGCTCCAGCGCATCATCTGCGTCCACGTCCTCATCGTCATCCCCATCATCAAAGGTGTACCGATCTGGCTCGACAGCGACGGGGCTGCTGTCCCGCTTGGAGGGCCTGGGCGGGCTGGGTTGCCGGGCGGACGCCGCGAGCGGTTCCCCCTCGTCCTCGTCGTCCTCTTCCTCCTCATACTCATCACCCTCCTCATACCCTTCTTCCTCCCGCATCTCGGCCTCGTACCCGCCTCCACCGCCGGCCATCGTCCCCCTGTCGAAGTCGTCGTCATCCTCTCCGGACTCCCGCTCTTTGGCAAACTCGGAGAACCGCCTCGTCACCGAGGCCGGGAAGGCTGGCATGTACTGGCTGGGCTCGCGGAAGGCGGCCGGGTTGCCCTCCGGGTACTCCACCGTGAGGCCTCCGTCGTCGTCATCGTCTTCCTCCTCGGACTCCACGGGTGATAACGCCGGGCGCTTAGCCTTCTTTTCCTGGTCGGCTTGCTTCGATGGCGCCGTGAGATCAGGGAGCGTTAGCTCCACCGCCTTGGCTTTTTCGGTCTGGCTGCTCTCTCTGGTGGCCTTTGGTATGTCGGCAGTGGAAGCTTTGCCCGCCTTGGCCTTCGCGGGCGTACCCTTGGTGGTGCTCGCCTTACTTGTGCCGGTCTTTTCTGCAGCTTTCCCTCTTGGCTTCTTTGTGGTACTAGGAGACTTGACTTCGAGGTGGGGGAACTGTTGGCGCAGCGTTTCGGCATTGGTCTCTGTTGGCGTGCGGGTGATGTTCATGTGGAAGGTAGATTCGACGTGGTGCAGCACAAATGCTTTGCGCGCGGGATCGAAGATGAGGACGTAATTGCCGTCGCCGGTGGTTCGGACGCCATTATATTGGTATTTGCTGCCTTGATCCTCGAAACCAAGGTTGTAGGATCCGTCTTTGGCGGACTTCTTTAAGTGCAGCGTGTTTGGTGCGGTGTCTGAGGAGAGGGCTGGCCGGTGATTGTCTATGAAGAATGAGTTGTCAGAATTGGTTGATTGGCGTGTTGTTGAGGTGAATGGAGCCGGTGGTGTCGGAGGCAAAGCCAGGGTCAATGTGACGAGGCAACACTTACATTTGATGCCAGTGAACGCGTCCTTGGAGGATTTGCCCAGCAAGGCATCGCTGAGAATGACCGGGTACTGTCCAGCCTTTGTCGGGTCCAAAACCCCTTGAGCAGCCATTGTGGGCAGTGGCCGAGTGTTGAAGATGGTTCGGGGGATGTGGAGTTGAGGTTGGTGCAGCAAGAGATGGGTCTGGCAGGGCGGCCAAGAGGTCCCGAGAGGCGGGCAATGATCCCCCAAGGACCCTTGGGGTAAAGCGGGCGTTACGTGATCCGGCCAGCGCTTTGTGGGGCCGGGGAACAGAAAGCAGGGATCGGCTTGGCTAGTGGAGCTTCCCCAGATATCCTGCGTATCGGATTATTTTGATATTTTTAGTGTGTTGAGTGCAAGGTTATTTTTCGAAGTGTTTGACTGAAGAAGCGTTGAATAGGAAGTGGAGAGTTTCAAGGAACCATGGGACGAGGAGCACATTTACACTATAGCTCTTTATATTCTCTCAATGATGATTTCACAATGTAATCGACGTACATAACAGTTGTATGCCACCAGTGTATCGTGTCCGACAAGCAGGCTAGGACAACTAAATCGTGCTCTGGTGCTGTGTCTTGCGGAATGCTGCTCTAATCAGGGGGCAAGTGGCCATCTAATTTGCGGGGGAATTATTTTCTAAGATTGTTTTAAGACTCGGTTCATGGGGGAGGAAGGTGGCTACTATGCCTCACAGAATGTCATGTACATAACTTGTTTTCGGCGAAGCGTCGCAGACCCACTTATACAACGGTAATATCGAAACTATAACTTACCCATCAACTTTCTGGCCTAGACTACGTTTTGTGTGGATGGCATTTGGTACAATAGAAGATGTGTGGGGAAAGAATGTCATCCACGAAGCACGAGTCTAGGATCCCAAGGTTGCGCACGAAGACACAGACGCACAGTCATAAACCCCGGCGGAAGCTTTTCCGGGGCTCCTCTGCCTTGCGTAGCTGCTCGTCATTTTGACGGTCATTCTTTCATGTGACGCCGCTGGACTGATTCACAATTTTAAGAGGGTGCACTTCTACGGCAGATGCAAGAGAAGAAGTCGCTCGACACGCCCAATCAGCAACCGTCGGCCACACCAATGCCTTTAATCTACTCAAATGCTTTTGCTTACAATGGAGGGTTGGCGGCGACTGTTCTCGGCGGTCTTGCTGACATTGGAGTTAGGCATTGTGCGGCTTACTGAAGCCTACACGCTTAACGTGAGCTCGAGAGGTGAGGTTGACGCAATGGCGAAGTTGAGATGTAGTTCTGACCCCGTGCGGCGTCAACAATTCCAGTTTCCTTGGTCACCGTTGCGAGATCCATCGTCGAGGACATGATGTCATTCTACCCAGTGAACCGTCCTGGGGCTGTCCCTGGCCTACTACCGGAGCCGTATTATTGTAAGTCAGAAGTCCGAGATGCATAGTTTGGAAGACTTTTGGTGACCCGTTGTATGGATTAGGGTGGGAAGCGGGCGCTTTGATGGGCTCGCTGATTGACTATTGGTACGTACAACCTCGTATGCGGCCTCGTTCATCGTTGCCTATTAAAACCAGCGATACTCCTAAGTTCCTTCGAACCAATTCTAGCAATTAAACGAGGCTGACAAACAAATGCAAATGCAAGGCACTACACGGGTGACACGCGATGGAACGACATTGCTGAAGATGGACTGCTGTTCCAGACCGGGCCTAACAATGACTACATGCCGCCGAACCAGACTATGACCGAGGGTAATGACGACCAGGGGTTCTGGGGCATGGCAGTCATGTCGGCCGCGGAACTCAACTTCCAGAACCCGCCAGACAGCAAACCGCAATGGCTGGCACTCGCTCAAGCTGTATTCAACACGCAGGCCGCCCGGTGGGAGGCAAACGACTGCGGGGGTGGCTTGCGGTGGCAGATATTTCCCTGGAACAACGGGTACAACTACAAAAATTCAATTTCCCAAGCCTGCTTCTTCAACATCGCCGCGCGCCTTGCTCGATACACTGGTAACAAATCGTACGCGGACTGGGCCGAGCGCACCTGGGATTGGATGGTAGGCACGAAGCTTCTGGACCTGAAGACATACTACATCTACGACGGCATACACGTTGAGAATTGCTCCAATATCACCCCGTATCAGTGGACCTACAACGCCGGTGCAATGATGCTAGGCGCGGCGGCGCTCTACAACCACAGCATGACCGCTTCTCAGCGAGAGACGTGGCGCGAGCGTGTCGACGGTCTGCTCAACGGCTCCCTGATCTTCTTCACGGGCGACAGCGGAGATATCATGACCGAGGTCGCATGCGAGCCAGTTGACCTCTGCGACCTCGACCAGCAGAGCTTCAAGGCCTACCTTTCGCGCTGGATGGCGGGCACCACCCAGTGGGCGCCCTGGACATACAGTCGCATCAAACCCCTGCTGGCGTCGTCCGCAGCCGCGGCCGTGTCGACGTGCACCGGCGGCGACAACGGGCGCATGTGCGGCCTCAAGTGGAACACGCGTAAATGGGACGGCATGACGGGAGTCGGGCAGCAGATGGCGGCCATGGAGGTAGTCTTGGCGAACGTGATTGAGCACTCGAAGCTGCCCGTAACGGATTGGGAGGGGGGCACGAGCGCCGGCGATCCGGGGGCGGGCGGAGCCGATGTTGGGCGGAAGACGCCAGAGTTTCCCTCAGTCTCGACCGCCGAGAAGGCCGGGGCGTGTATCCTTACCGTACTGATCGTGATTGGCTTGTTCGCGGGGAGCGTGTTTGTTTTGATGGACGAGAACGACGGCTTGTCTGCGCCGGAACAGCTCATTAGGAACAGCGGGAGAGTAACTAGGTCTGGCAGCCAGATATGCAGTCAGCTGATGCTTCGGCAACAAATCGGCTCAGGCCAGGCCAAGGGAAAGGAGGTAGACCGTTCCAAGCGCGAACGGGAACAGCGAGGTGTGCCGGGATCTGGAAGAGGGTCGGTTGTGATGCACTCGCCCGTCCGTGTGACGCGAGTTAGTCAGCACCCAGCATCAAGCTCGCACCCGAACCACAAGAGGAAAAGCACACGATACGAGCCTACGGCGGACAGCGCGCAGGGGAAAGGAGACGTCCTTGCGACACCCAATAATAGGCTTCGGCGGGACAAACCGTTTCCTCGAAATAATACCGGTGCTGCCATTGCTCCCCGAGCAATGAACTTTCAGAGGGGGGGTAGCAGTAGCAGAGGCGGCGGGGTACTGACGTCGTGGCAAGGTATGTGATTGCTCTTTCGTGGAAACTATGGCTCCAGTCACTAGTAATTTAAGCAATATCAGGGGATTTTAATGCGAACGTTGTCGGGTCCATATGTGCTGGTGCTACCCTGCGAGACAAAACTAGGATATCAGAAACAAGATTTGTTGCTTGTGCATACACATACATGGATCCAAGCATGTGATGCTCCTTAAATCAGACTACCTTTTTTGATCCGATTCCAACACTAGAACATGGTGGGGTTAGAACAATGATAAAACCCATGACGGGAACATGTTTGGATCTTTCCCATGTCAGCCGCACGCACGCTCTCGGAGGGAAATCGACAAAACCTTTCCTGCTTCACCATCCCGATCATGAATAAGACTACAATTTAGTTAGAACCTTCAATTGCAAGATGGGCTCTCTCACGCTGGTCGCTCTCAGTGTGCCCCTTTCAGTTTGGGGTCTCCAGTGTGCCTACACTTGGCTGATTACCGGCGACGGCCCCGCAAACTTCTCATCGTATCTTTTCTTCGCCGGTATTGTGGTTCTTGCCCTCAAGCTCAATGCATCCCTCATCGACCGCTACCGGTTCGAATGCCGCGCGCGTGCTCTTGGTTGCGGTTCCGTGGCGAGATACCCACACAAGGACCCAGTCTTGGGGCTGGATGCGTTTGCCGAAGCGTTGCGTGCCCTCGGAAACCACACGCTCCTCGATCTCTACTCGCGCCGGTTTGCGACATGCGGAAACACCCACTACATCCTCGCGCTGGGCAAGTGGTTGCTCATGACCAACGAGGTCGAGAATGTCAAGGCGATCCTGGGTCCTAAGATGGACGACTGGCCCATCGACGGTCCGAGACTCTTCTCGGTCCTTCCCCTTCTCGGGCCAAACAGCATCTTCACCAGCAATGGAGAGGCATGGCACACGGCGCGGGCCATGTTGCGGCCTTCATTTGTCCGCGACCAGGTCGCCGACCTCAAGTGCTTCGATAAACACATCGGAAACTTGCTGGCAGCTATCCCCGCCGACGGCACCACCTTCGATATGCAGGCTCTGCTCTTTGACATGACCATGGACTCGTCGACCGATTTTCTGCTGGGCTACTCCACCAACCTGCTTACCAAGGCCTCGCCCGAGGCCCAACAGTTCGTGAAGGACTTTGAGTATGCAAGCAGAGAGAGCGCAAAGAGGGCCCGTCTCGGTCCCCTCCTGTTACATGTCCCTTACCGCAACCTCACAAAGGCAGTGCAAGGGCTGCGCGACTATGTCCACTTCTACCTGCAGAAGGCCACCGCCAAGAAACGCGAGAGCGACACGAGAGACCGTAACTATGTCTTTCTTGATGAGCTTCTGAAGGAAAACCCACCGGAAGACTATACCGTCGATCAGATTTTGTCCATTCTCATAGCTGGGCGCGATACGACAGCGACTGCCATGTCATCGGTCTTCTACTTCCTGGCTCGGGACGCTGGGGCGGTGGAGAAGTTGAGGGAAGAGATTAAGAGCCTTAACGTCGAGGATCCTACGTGGGAGGAGTTGAAACACATGAAGTATCTGAACAACGTTATAAAAGAGTGTAAGTAACCACCTGCTCAACTGCCCTCTTAAATTTTTTACCGTCGTCGCTGATGACGCTCGGCGCCCAGCCCTCCGCCTCTTCAGCCCTGTTGCAACAAACTCAAGGACGGCAAAAAGGGAGACCATTCTCCCCCGCGGCGGCGGTAAAGACGGAACCCAACCGATCCTCGTCCCAAAGGGGATGCCGGTGCGGTGGTCAAGTCATGTCCTACATCGGAACAAAGACGTGTTTGGGCCGGACGCCGACGAGTTCCGGCCCGAGCGATGGGAGCGTGATCTCCGGGTTGGGTATGTGATTACTGATGGCAAGAGGAAAACCTCGTCGTTGCTAACGTTGTCCTTCCAGCTGGGAGTACATTCCTTTTAGCGGTGGACCGCGGATTTGCCTTGGCCAGCAATTCGCCCTGACCCAGATCGCTTACGCCGTGTTCAAGTTTTTCAAAATGTTTCGGAGCATCGAGGCCAGAGACTCTAGCCCCCTCCTGCTGCGGACGAATATTACCATTTCCTTTCCGCATGGCTGTCTCGTAAGTGTGGTACGAGATGGCTGAGCTTTAATCAGGCAACTGGAATCTCTGGGCAATGAAAGGAAATCATCACATTTTGTGCCGCTACCATGCAACGCCGCTCAGGGCATCTCGAGCGGATTGACAGCGAGCTCCTTCCGAGACTTTGATGCAAAGCCAATCTAATTTATTATGACTCAATCCAGAAGCAGTGATTCCTGTCTCATTGAATGATGACACCTGAGCGGCGTTGTCAAATTCGGAATTGGCATTCCTTACTCCTGAATGATAAGAAGCTAGCAATATCACAAACCCTACACCGAACAAAAAAAAAGCCAATAACTAGAGATACCAAATACACTTCATTAACCAAAGATCGGCCAGGACTCTTCCAAGGTTCAAGAACAACAGCAACAACAAAAAAAAAGATTACAGCGTATCGTCCCCCAACACTCCCGGTAAAAACCGAAAGGAACATGCTGCCAAACCTATATGGCGCCTACAGGTCGCCCATCACTGCCGATTCGGCTTGGGCAGGTATCTGCTCCTGAAAGCCTGCCCGATGGTGCCGCCAATGACGCTCATCCGGCTGCCGATTGTGCCGTCCTGCATGCGGCTGGCGAGGGCTTCCTCAAGCGCCGACTGCGTGACCGAGGCATCTACCGAGCATACCATTAGCAACCACCGCTTTGCGACCCTGCTACCCCCCACTAGACAGCGCGACAAAGAAACATGTGAACTTACCATCCAAATCGCTGAAGCTGCTTCCCATACTAGGCGTCCCCTCGCTGCCTTCCCTCGAGGCCCCCCTGGCCGTCCGGGCGCTCCTCGCCGCCGCCAGCTCGGCCGTCCGTCTTGGTGACAACGGGCCTTGCTGCTGGCCTGCTCCTCCCGCGATGGCAACCGCTGGCGCACGCCGTCCCTGGTGGTCGCCAGTGTACGGTCCGGCCGTCGCCGGTCGCCGCGGGACGACGGCCGCCGAGCCGACCGACGAGTCTGACGTCTGCGAATGCGATTGGCTCGCGATGCCGACGGCGTCGTCACCGCTGCCGCCCGCAGTTGCCCGCATAGTCACAGTTCCCGCTCCCGCTAAAGCCGATACTGGGCGGCCCCGCCCAGCGAGTTCACGCATGCTGACGTTGGAATTGTTGGGATTCCTGTTGTTGTTCCCGCGGAGAGTAGCACCCAGGTCCTGGCCACTGCCGCTGGTTGCGCCTTGCTGCATAAATGGGAGGAACGCAGGCTCGTCATCATCATCGTCGTCATCATCGAAGGGGCCATTACCGCCGGTTCGGGGGTCTTTTGGCGGTTTCTGAAAGCGCGGGGGCCGGCGTATGATGCGGCTTTCAACGTAACTGTCTGAGGAGGATGACGAGGAAGACGAGGTGGTGGAAGCTGCCGGGCTGGAAGGAGGAATTTCGGGGGCGTCTTGCTGCAGGTGTCGCTGTAGCGGCTGTGGTTGGTTTGATGAAGGAGTCGGGAGCCGTGAAAAGCGGCGTCTCGCGGGATCACCTAGCCGGGTTGCTGTCCCTGGTCTGATCCCAGGCTGGTCCTGCTGGGTCTGGTACGGGACGGCCGGGTTGGTGGACGGATTCCGGGAGCTTCCGGGCCGAACGGAAATAGCGTTGTTGACCGCGAGCACGGGGCCGGCGGTGCCAACCTCGTCTCCATTCTTCGCCACGGGGGTGGCAGCATCCTTCCGAATGGAAAGGGCTGATGGAGCCCGGCCGGTCCCCAGACTGGCACGCCTCATGGGATCCATCGCGAACTGTGAGTTCCCAGGATGCTCGGCTCCAGGCACCGGTGATGGAGCATTGGAACCTCTGGCTGCCGCCGCTCTAAGCATGTGTGCTCTGAGCTGGGATGTATGGCGCTCAGTCAGATAACTGGCCATCTGAAGGAGAAACTCGACCGTCACGTCGAATTCCCCGGCGCTGGCACAGTGTCAGTTTCTCCCAGTCAGTCGAAAGGTGAGGCATCCTCACAGTTTCGTCCCTAGGCGAGGCTGTCAGCAACGGCAGGGTACCAGATGGAATCAGACGTACAGTCAACATTATCAAGCACAGAGTCAGACAGAATGCTCCATAGTGCCTCGGACTTCCTCTCGCTCCAGTTCACCTGCGACAGGACGTCAGCCTCGGCTTCGAGGAGCTTCAGAATGGGCACAGTGCGAAGCTCACTGTTCCCGGGTCGACAAAGTCGCCGCGGTTGAAGGGCAGCCGAATGTAGACATGGTATCTGGGCTCGCGCCCTTCCTCAGGATCCGGCTCGGTTTTCTTCCTTCTGTCCGTCGCCGTTTGGTCGGCCCGCCGTCTTGTCTCCATCTCGCTGATGAAAGCGACGTTGCTGGGATGCCTGTTCGTGTAAACCGAAATGGGAAAGGTCGGTGTTGAGCTTGGTGTTGCAAGGGCGTGGTTACATAACTAACGCTAAAGTGAATATCTTGGCACCATGATGCAGTTAAGCGAGCTTGGCTTGGCTTGGCAATTCACTTGGTATGGTTCGTGCGCGCGCCAGGGTGAGCTTCGTTTGGTTGCTGGGCAGATTTGCGTGCATGCAGCATGCCAACCCGACCAAAAAAATCGCGTATCGCATTCCAAAGTGTTGCTGGCTTAACCTAGGAACACGCCCTATTCGTTCAACTCCGGTATTCACAACATACCCATATTGCATTCCGGAATAGTCACCTCAGTTCTATTGGTCGCCAATCCTCCCTCACTACTTTTGGAGCTACCCGACCATGGCGCCTTTGATTTTGCACAACGTGCCCGACGAGGAGCTCTACGTCGGCGACGACGGCATCCAAAGACCATATGCGATGGTCTTCCCACAGTAGGTGCTGCGTGGTCTCTTGAGTCAATAATATGTTGCTCTAACTCAGCATACCCACAGGCAGGACGGGTCCTTGAGATCCCGAAAGATGACGCACGAGACGGGGTCTTTCGGCAAGTCGACGCGCCGAACAAGATCCAAAACTGCCACACCAGCGAAGCGAGAGGATCCTACAATAGCGGCTGCAGACAAGGTTTTTAGCAGTTGGATTGCGAGTCAAAACCAGAACGCGCCCCAAACAAGCGCCCCCGCGACGGGCCAACGACGACCAACCCTCAAACCTTCCAGCTCCTCTCAAAACCTCTCCCAAGCGCAGGACGAAAGCACCGCCCCATCTCAGACCCGTTTCCAGAAACAACAAGAGCCTACCGAAGTAATACTGCGGGGGTATCGCTCAGCACAACAGCAATATGCCGCCATTAACCACTACGAGCAGCTCGCCGGTCGAGTGTGCGAAGACTATCCGCGAGAGCCCCCGGTCGAGAGCCGGCGCTACAAGTCCGAACTGCGCGACCCAGCCTTTACCCGTCGGCGCGCCCTCACTGCTGAAGAGCGCGCCAAGGTTAACAGGGCCGACAGCGGCGAACACTGGGTGAAGGTGACGTTCGAATCCGCCGAGGCGGCCGATGCAGCCATCTTCGCCTCGCCACAAAAGGTGCTCGGCCACCTCGTCTACGCCGAGCCGTACCACGGCATCCCGCCTCTGCGGGACGAAGCCATCCCCGACCCCTCCACCATGGGTAACGGGCTACAACGGACCCCGTCAAACAGACGACACTCGCGGACCCAGTCCGGCTTCGGCACCCAGCAGCAGCCCGGCGGCTTCGACTGGTCGCCCCCACAGTCGCACACCTCCACCTCGCTGACAGCCGACACCATGACGCTGGATTCGACCGTCGACACCAACGCCTCTTCCAGCACCGTCACGGGGAGGGCGTCTGGCGCGGGGGATAACGGGAGCGGCACGCCGGCGGCGACACAGGAGAACCCGGACGGCGAGTACTGCAGGGTCATCCCCACCGTGCGCAAGGCCAAGCTCTTGCCTATGGAGCAAGCCTTGCTGCCGGCTCCGTCGCTTGCGCAGCGCATCGCCAACCATATCCCCTTCCTGCGGTGGTTCAATGGCGCCATGATAGGGAGCGAGGTCCCACGGACCGAGCTAGGCGAGTTCGACTGGAACAGGGCAAGCCTATACTGGAAGCTTATGTGGTGGCTAGACTTTTTGCTCGGCCTGTTTGGAGGGGAAATCCGCGATGCCGATAAGGATGACTGAGGCGATGGCTGGAGCGGGCAGGGTCCCGGTGCGAAGGAGATTGATTGGTGCTTTGTACGTATGTAGTAACGATGGCTCTCTGCTAGGTGGCAGGGTAGGGGGTCGACGGATTCAGTTTGATTGCAGGCGTTCCCCCGGCATTTTCAGGCGCACATACTGGCGGTCTCAGGCGATACGGTCTTGTTCAATATGTGTCTAAAGCACCGTCTATTACATTGGTAACAGTGATGTATAAAGATATCTGGCTTTCCAGATCCTGTCGTGCGAAACTGTTGCTGTCATTAGGTGTTTCAGATCCAACCCTCTATAGCGTTCTCGGTCAATGCCACCGTCATGTACTGTCGTTCCCATCATTCCATATTCCCTCGCGATGCTGCGAATCTCCTAGGCTTGCGCCAACTTTATCTTGAGCGCCGTCATCAGATGACCCGCGCCGTAAACCCTCGTTGCGCCAAGGTGAAAACCCCTCGTCGTCTTCGTCTCCATGGTAATCTACCGCAGCACGTTCTTCGCCATGCTCCTCCGTGCTGTCGTGGTTGTGCCTCTCTCTCCTTTCCGGATCGGCCGACGACTCTGCCGCGTGATCCTCAATATCCTCGAGCAAGTCCTCCGGATTCAGCTTCAGCGGCTGGGGCTGCGGCGAGAACGGTCGCACGTTCCTCGACCGGTTAAACTCGGAAAAGACACTGTCCGCATCGCGGTCTCTCCCCCTCGCGAAATCTGAGGTGGTCACCGCGCCAGTCAGGCTTTGGTACCGGTCCGTGTCCACCAACAGACTATCCGAGCGAGATGCCTTCCCGCCTTGTGTTGTGTCGGTTCCGGACATGTCCGCCAATATGCTTTTTGGCGGTAATATGCTGAACAGCTTCGCCCCCTCGCCCGACCCGGACCCAATGCCAGCACCGCTGCCCCCATCTCCCCCACCAGCCCCGCTCTTACCCAGTAGCGATTCCATCCCCTCCTCCTCGTCGGCGGCAAATAAGTCGACGCCCCTCTCCAGAACATCCTCCAGCCCGCCCCCCGTCCATCCCTTCCGCGCCAGGCTCTCAAAGATCTCGACCTCGGCCCGGACGAGGCTGCAGCTGGCGTCGACGATGCGCCCGCTCGCCTCCTGGCTTTCGCGGAGCAGGGCGCCGGCGTGCTCACCGTGTAACACCGTCAGGCCATCGAGCCGTGCCGTCAGGGCGACGAGGTGCTCCCGTAGCTGGCCGACATCGCGCTGGTGCCGCCGCCCCTGCTGCCGACCGCCCATCATCTTGACACCGTCCTTCTCGAGCCGCCGAATCTCGCGGCTCTGCGCCTCGACGGCCCGCGCGTACCTCTCCTCCTCATCCTCCACCGCGGCCCGCCACTTGTCCAGGTCGTGCAGTAGCGGTACCTCGAACGCCCGGTAGACCGTCTCTGAGAGGATGTGCTGATGGTTGGCCACGAGGTGCTGCAGGCCCGCGGCGGCGAGGAGGGTGTCAGCGGTGCAGGTGCCCCGCGGGGTTGTTGTGAAGCTGTTGCTATTGTTGAGGTTGAGGGGAGGCGGATCGCCGGCGCCGGCGCCGGCGGCAGTGGCGGTGTGTGTGGTCGCGGTTGTGGGGTTTGGCGGTGGGGAGGTGGTTAGTTCGGCGCGGGCTTCTTTTAGACGGGCGCACGTTTCCAGAGCCGAGCCGAAGGTGGAGGCGGCGGTTGAGAGGGCGGCCAGAGCGAGGCGGTATGCTTTTGCGCTGGCGAGGAGGTTTGCATAAGCGGCTTGGGAATTTGCGAGGTCGGCTTTGGTCAGGACGGCGTGTGCCGGGCGCGGCTGGGGAGGGGCCGGGAGGTTGAATTGGGATAATGGGTTCGCAGTCGAGGCATACGAATAAGTCGGGCTCGAAGGAATGGGCGGGAGTTGTGAGCGCCCCGGCGAGGGCGGTTCGTTTCCTGCCATGGTTGATGCACTGCGTGATTTGGTTGCCGACCGAGTTGCGATGTAGATTCTGGCTGTACGCACTGCACGAAAAAAGGCGACGGGTATTGTTTACTTCGACTCAGTCGAGTTCGAGGCTTGCAACGGATCCACCGCTAGTTGGCTAGAGAGACATCATATCTGTCGATTGAAGGATGCCAACAATGAGACTGAAAGAATAGAAGAAAAAAAGAGACAAAAAACACCAGAAGCTAGCCGAAGACAACCGTTTGCGACTCCCAACGATAACATTGATAAAACATGCATTTGCTTGCCTGAACTGCCTGCCGGATGCCCATGTGATACGGCCGATGCGGGCCAACGGTGGGTCGCGTGCAGCAAAGCGGGGAGGTGCCGAGGGGGGGGGAGGGGCAAGAGGGCACAGGCGGTCAGGAAATGCAGATAGACCCTCTAGTGTAAGACCACATATATATATGTATGTACATACCTAATGTGGGGTTATCATCAACATCCTGCTGGATCAGAACCTGCGAAACCAAACAAAAATAAGGAAGATAAAATATTCTCGAAAAGCCTTCCGTAGACGGGCGCCAAATAATTATGCATCTATCATCTCTACCATGAATGCCCAGTTCCCCCCCAAATAAGTGCAGATAACCACACGGGGATCTCCCAAAGCCGAACGACCAAAGAAGAGATCTAAAGCTCCGACTTGGCGTCGCTGTTACCCAACGCCGGCAACCGCTCCCTCAGAAACGACTCGACTTCGTCCAGTTCTTCCGGGCAGGCCGAGTGTTCCATTCCCCTACAGGACCGGAGTTAGCAGGCACAACATTTGAGCGTCTGTCTCGTGATGACTCACTCGTAGATCTTCAGTGTTACGTTGTACCCCATGCTCTTGAGCAACTCGTACGACTTCTTCCCAAGCTCCAAGTTCACCACCTGATCGGAATCACCATGGGCCATGAAAATGGGCGTCTCTTTGTTGAACTCAGGCTTCGGCACCAGCTCGAGAAACTTGGAGCTGAGCAGCAGATAGGACGAGAGAGCCACAATGCCCGCCAGCTTCACCTTGGATGTCAGCCCAGCAAAAATACTGATGGCGCCGCCCTGACTGAAACCGCCCAGGACAATCCTGTCGCCGGGAATGCCGGCGTCGATCTCCTTCTGAATAAGCTCATGGAAGTATGCCTGGCTCCGCAGAATGCCTGCTTCGTCCTCGTTGCGGCGAAGGGACTCAGCGTTGCCGTCTATGGTGTGCTGTCAAACGTCTGTGAGCGAAGTGTGCAACTCACATGGCTTGCGGACGGGGGAAGAACTGAGACTTACAATATCATACCATCCCGGCATCTTCATCCCCCAATTACAAGTGATAGGGATCGCCGGTGCATGGGGCAGAATAAACTTGACCTCATCGAGTCGCTGTCTCCTGCGCCAGTTCTCGACGGCGCCTGCCCAGCCATGTCCCGTATCGCCGAGCCCGTGGACGAAGATGACGGTCGCAGTGTGCCGCGCGGTTGCCGGGAACAACAGGGGCTGTGCCCGCACGAGTGAGGCCATGTTTGCACAAGAGTCGGTCACTATTAACTGAGACTTGAGCAAAGTTGTGTGGAGTGGAAGCGTTGCGACGGCGGCTCAGGCCGAACTTGACTATTCAAGATGCTTGTAGCGGGGCATTGAAGGCTGCAGGCCTGGAGGCCTTCAGTAGAGGTCATAGTTAGCCCGAGCTTAGTGACGTTTCAGGGTTAGGGTCTCTTAGTTGCCGGGCAGTGGCTTGGCTCACCTCGCCTCCGGCTTGGGAGCACCGCGCGGCTTCCCCGTGGAGAGAGAGACAAGATTTTCAGAATTAGTAAATGCTTACCAAAACAGGCAATACAGGCCAAAAGCCGAAAGCGCGAGACAGCGAATGCGAATTCAAGTATGTACGACGGCAGCTCATTCTTTCATAAGCCGCTACTCGACTTTAAATAGGACGGCTCAGAGTACAAGGCCACTTGCAGAAGCTGTTGCATGCCATGTTTGCGTGGTGGATGTTGAGGCACCCCACCGTGTTATTTCTGTCGACTTTGGCCCTCATTCTGGCCTTCTTTCTGAATCCCGTAACCCCCTTGGCTCGGAGCCTGCCATTCTCATTGACACAAGTCAAAAACTACGGCTCCTTCATCTTCAAGCCAGCACAGCACTCTGCCAACATGCCCAAGACACCCGTGTACTTCTTCAGCCATGGAGGGGCAAGTACTCTGATACCGACATTACACAAGAATATTAATTACAACACTACCCACTAACACAAAACCATCCTAGCCTGACGTCCAATACAACAAGAAACACCCAGTCTATCCCGTCCTCCAGGCAATCGGCAAGGAGATTACCCAGAAAGTCAAGCCCAAGGCCGTCGTAGTCTTCTCGGCCCATTGGCAGGCTGAACCAAACGAGATCCACCTCAACAACGCCGAGGACACCGACCTCATTTACGAGTATGTTGTGGTTCCAAACTAAACCTCTTCAATGTGTCCAAGTTCGTGGTAGTATAGAGAATCTGATGGCTAAATTGGACATCCTACGAAAGCTTCTACGGCTTCCCCCCGGAATTTTACAAGGCTACCTTCCCAAGCAAAGGCAGCCCGTCTCTGGCGTCGCGGATCCTCTCCTTGCTCTCGGACGCTGGCATTCGCGCAAGCGGACAGAAGCGTGGCCTTGACCACGGCGTCTTCTCGGGCTTCAACGTGGCCTTTGCACCCGACGAGAACCCGCTTGGGTGCCCGCTGGTGCAGGTGTCGCTGTTCAACAGCGAGGACCCGGATGCGCATTACCGTCTCGGCCGCGCCGTGGCGCCGCTGCGTGACGAGGGGGTTGTCATCATCGCCACGGGAATGTCGGTGCATAACCTGCGGGACCTACGCTTTGCCTGGGGTAGCTCCGCGCCACTGCCGTACGTGGCCTCGTTCGACAACGCGCTCAAGGAAGCCGTCGAGGCGGATCCGGCCGTCCGCCAGGAGAGGATGGCAGCCGTGACGAGGCGGCCCGACGCCAAGCAGGCGCACCCGTGGATGGACCACCTCATGCCCGTGTATGTAGCGGCGGGTGCGGCGGGCGAAGATAAAGGGGTACAGACGTGGACGTTGCATGAGGCCAGCATGGCGTGGGCCCAGTACCGGTTTGGCGAGGTTGCCGCGTAAGGCGGGGAGGAACCAATTTCTATATGATGGGCTTATGTGCCCAACTCCATACACGGTTTTTTATCTTGAAGATTTACCTATATCTCGATTTCGCGTCTATGTACGGTGTTTTTGAGCTATAAACGCCCCACAACATACACCCAACGTCGTAGAACTATCCTGGTGTTCCCATCCATCAATCGACAACACTGCTGCTGCTGCTGCTGCTGCTATTTTAAAGCAATATGCTTATAATAGCAGCTCATGTATGCAACCAAAATAACAGCAAGCCCGTGCGTCTTTCGCATCTTTCCACAGCTTTGACGGTACTTCAGGAGATGCAGACTAGTAATCACCAAGACTGTCAAGTCCTCACATGAGAGCCACGACGGTGTCGTCGACCATGTCCGAGATATCGCCTAGGACTAGGCTCGCCACGATTGAGATACCGCCAAACGCGACGCTGCAGTAGTACACCCACGGGTACACGTTGGCATAGGCCTGCTGGCCCGCAGCGATGAGCACCTCCCAGACGGCCATGTCACCGTCGACACCAGGGAGGTCGCGGATCTCGCTCACCAGGCTCGCCGCAGTGAGGCGTATGACCTGAGCGACCACCTCCCGGTCGGTGATGCCGACGCGGGCGCAGACTGGCGGCAGAAGCGCCGCCAGCTCCGGCACGAGCCGCCGGACGAAGACGTTGAAGTAGACGGCGTAACCGACGGCGCCGCCGACGAGGCGGACGGCGAGGGTCAAGGCTGTGACGGTGGCAATGGCGTCGGCGCGGCAGAGAATGGTGGTGACTGTCGACACAGGGATCGTGATCCCACCCACTCCGATGCCTGCCACGAAGAGGATGGCGTACACGGCGTTGATATTATCACGTCGGGCTAGGGCCATGCAGCCGCAGCCGACCGTCATGAGCACCGAGGCGGCCAGGATCAGGTGTTGAATCTGCGAACCGCGGAAGCGTGAGAGGAGCACCAGCGAGGTGATGCAGCCGGTGAAGACTCCGAAAGCGAAAGGGAACCCGCGGATGCCGACGCCGACGGGGTCGTGTCCGTAGACGTTGTAGGCCTCCGGAGGCCAAAGAAGCAGGACCGAGAAGAAATTGGCACCGGAGATGAAGGTAATAATCATGGTAAGAGCAAGAGTTCGCGGCTTCTTGCTGAGGTGGCGGGGAACCATGGGGTGAGTAGTGCCCCGCCGCTGCCAAACCGCAAACGCGATGATGAGGACGATGCCAATGATGAGGGGCCCGAGGGTGCGCGCGCTCGACCAAGGATACTACAGGTCATTGACATGCGTCAGGCACTCACAACAATCAGGAAGTTGTAATTGACCGTCCATCTACTCACTTGATACCCTCCGGCCAAAATGCCCACCTCAAAACCTGTCAGACCAACGATTGACAGCAGCCCGCCTACAAAATCAGTTCTCTTCAGCAGGTCGACCTTGCCCTTCCAGCCTCGCAAGCGAGCGCGAGACGGGGGAAAGTAGAAGAGCACCGTGGCGACAAGACCGAGGAAGGCCCAGACGGAGGTGACGACAGAGATGTAACGCCATGTCGAGCGGGACGCAATGAGCTGGGCGTACATAGCTGAGGGAAGGAAAGGGAAAATGGTCAAAACCATGCCTGCGATGTAGTAACCACGGTGAGAGAGCGGGACCAGCTCGGCTGTGCCGGCCAAGGAGGTCATCTCGTTGATGCCGGTGCCGATGCCGGTGATGATCATTCCAGCTGACTAAGAGTCAGTTGGGACCAAAAGGATATTCAGCTCAGGTAGTTAGAGTTGCTACTGCTTCTGCTGCTTCTTTTGTGGTAAGGTAGAACAACTCACCAATAAACATGACCATTTGGCGGGCCGCACCGCAAATGACTTGTCCGAGGATGATGGTGACATTTCCAATGATGGCAACATAGCGGCGACCCATAAGATCTGAAAGCGCGCCGACAAAAGGGGCTATGGCGGCCGTGGCCAGGAGATTCGCGGTGATGAACCAGACCCAGTAGGTGACGCCACCTAGATCGCGATAAATGTAGACTGGTGCTCCGGCTGTTTAGAGAATCGGCTAGCAGTTAGTGATGAACTCGATGAAACCTTTGAAAGCGCAGCAACCTCAGATTATAGAAATGGAAAGAATATGTGAAGAAGAAAAGAAAAGAAAGAAGGTAAACAAACGATTTGGGAGAAGAGCATACCAAACAGATACAGCGGAGCCTGTGCACTCGTCCACATGAACGCCAGCGCGGTTAATGCGAACCATCGGCGGGCTGTGCTCTGAACAGTTCATCATTAGTCGCGTTGCAAGGTAGAAATGCCCAACAATACTAGGGCATATACCGTGTGGTGCTGGCTGCTCTCTGAGAGACCGCTCTCTGGCGCCGCCATGCTGCCGGGAGAGGAGGCCTCGAGTTCATAGCCGGATGCATGAGGAGCATCCTCAAAGACAGCGTCTTTCTTGACGAGAGCGGTCGACATTGAACGACCAGAAATTTCCTTGGTCTTTTTTTCTGCACTGGTCGTAAGTGTCTTGTGCTGCTTCGCGTTCAGGACGAGAGACTCTGAGGTTCTAGAAATATACCATCCGATGAGATCGCAGCTACATAACGTAAAATGGAAGAGGAGAAGTATAGACTAGCCTGCTGTCGTGTAATTGTCAGGTCGGTCGAGGCAACGCCACTTCATCTCGAAGATAAACAGTGCCTTCCCGCTCCTTTGCCGTTTAACTGTCACAGGTCAAGCCTTCCTTTCAGAACCTGCATGAAGAAAAGCACCTTCCCAGATAACGATAAAGTTCAGGGGTCGTGCCCTGACAGAATCTTAGGACTTCTGAGTCAGAAAGAATACCTAGGGAAGTCGTCCGAGAGAGAGAGTGGACTTGCAGGACCAGTGCAATCCGTACGACAGAATATTTGAACGACAGCATCTTGAACGACAGCATCTCTGAAACCTTTGATCTGAGTGACTGTGACCACAGATCTTGGCTCTTCGCCTTCGTGAACTCAAAATTCTCAGCTTCTAAGGCATCAGATCTTGGTCCTTCTCAGAACGGCAGCAGCTACCCGTCACTAGGCATGCAGCGCCAGGGGATACTCACCGTGTCACAGGGGCCTGGCAACCCGCATCTCCTGTAGCTAGCAACATTGCAGGCAAGAGAGAAACGGAAAAGAAGCATCCATTCTCTCTCTTTTTTTTTTTTTTCTCTCCTTCTCATGGGTCACGGTGATTGAGGCTCTGCTGCTGTAGCGGGGCGCTTTGGGGGTAGTCATCACCACCACCCAGAACACCAACCTCTCGTCTTTTGGATATTTCGGTGGCAGTACGCACCGTCGTTAAGCTTATGCCCCTGTAGTTGGGTTTCACATCAGGTACGGCTCCTCACAGAGAGAGAGAGGTCTAGATCGGCCGGCCTCTCATGCTTGGACCAGGCAGTGTCGGGGCCGTGACCTCTTTTGGCTCGATCTACATGCAAACATCCAGGGGCCAGATGTAAGCCTTGTATATATTACCAATCAGCGCGCATCTTCTGCATTTGACGTTCCAAAATTGAATATTACTCATGTACAACAGGCCCTTTGAGGAGATGCAGTACGACTGAGAAGGGTTGTTAGTTACAAAGTTCAGGGGAGCGAAACGAACCGTTGGTGTTCGAAATGCGTAAACCGCGCGTAGGTGACAAATTTCTGACGGATGGTTACTGCGCCTCTTCTTCTGCCGAGAACTGATAAGAGGCATCAAAACAACAAAATCACGAGCTGATGTAATTGTCAATTAAGTAGATCTTTGTTCGGCCGAGAGCCAGGTCTTAACAAAAAGAGAAGGAGGCTAGTCCACGGCCAGCCTGCAACTGAGCCTCGTCCTGTATGGAACAGTAAGAGAAATGGGCTTGAGTAATGGAAATAGAAACGCGCAGTAAAGTCACTGGCCCTCTCCCTTAGAGAGAGCAGTGTGGTATCCGAACAGTTGGTGCAAAACTTCCTTCCGGACACCCAGATGTGGTATTCCCTGAACGCCGACCGACCGATTGAACCATTTCTCTCCCTTAGGACCTATTCCCCTTTTCCTTTTTTCCCTCCATCTCTCACCATCTTCTAATCCCAAGCCCTAGGACTCTCTCACACTCACAAAGCATAATTCTCGGTATGTAAAAAGATCTCCTCGAGCATGTCGTCGCCCCAAATCTCGGCCTGGAGCGCGGCCACCGTGTTGGCGACACCGACGCGCATCGAAGGGGGCCCGCACACAAATACTGCAGTGCGTCGGCCCAGGATACCCCTCCCATCAGGACCCCCCGTCGCCCACTCGCGCAGCATGTAGCCCAGGTCCGGGCGGCCGTATTCGACGCTCCACCCGCCGTCGATCTCGTGCGGCACGGGGAACGCAAAGCGCATCAGCGACCGCTGGAACTCGGTCGGCGTCTCGGGGAAGCCAAAGTCGAACCCGGAGGGAGGGCCGAACGTGCTCGTCGGCCGCGGCGGCCGCGAGAAGGCGCCGGCGGCACTTCCAACATCGGTGCGGAGGTGGGCGAGCTCCGGCGCCCGGACGGGTGCCGCCGAGCCGTCGGCGTCGGCACCTTCGGTGGTTGTGGTTGTTGGGGGGTAGTTGCTGTAGTGGTGGTGGTCCTCTACATCGCTGGGAACCTGCTCGTTGCCGCTGCTGCTAATTTGACTTAGACGTTTACTTGCTTCAGCGGAAAGGATCTGGCTGTACCGCTGTCTCCCTGCGGGCGGGGCGTAGTTGAAATGTGGGGTGCCGTCGGCGCGAGCGACGCCGAGGGGTGGGAAGTGGAACTCGCCGTCCTTCTTTTGCGCGCTCGAGTGGCCATCCGCGGTGGTGGGCGGCTCGAGGCTCTTGGACTCGCTGTCGCGGCCTTCGAGCCGGCGGAGCGCCTCCTCGGTGGGTGACAGCCCGCTTATGTTTGGCGGTGGGCCTGGCGGCGGAGGCGGGAAGGTGTGTGGTTGGAGGTATTTCTGCTGCGGCAAGGCCGTGATGCGGTCCTCGTCCTCGCGCCGCAGCTCTCGCTCTCGATCCGGATCGCCCTGTGCCTCGGCCATGATGAGGGCGCTGTTGCGTTTGCTGGCGATGCCCGCGACGAATCCGTCCAGCTTGTCATGAAACATGTTGCTCAGCGGCCGGGGCGCGCGGCCATGGTGAATGGCAGGGTTCGGCTTCTGCCTGACCGACGCCGTGACAAAGAACTTGCACGTAACGCTCTCTGGCGGCGCCGACTCTCTGCATATACGGAGCTCCTCGCGGAACCAGTCCATGGCTTCCAGCCGCTTGAGCGACCACACCACGACGATCTTCTTGGTAATGGCCTTTCCATCCCGCATGCGTTTGATCAGGTTAAGAAGCTGCGACATGAGCGAGGTGATGCCGCTGCCACCAGCAATCAGGATGCATGTGTCAAATGCGGCCAACTCGCGGCGCATTCCGCCATAGGGGCCATCGAGAAAGGCGCGGTATGTGTGGAACGGCCCTTTCTCGATAGCCGTCTCCAGCACCTTGCGCGTAAACCCCCCGTACGGGCGGAAGACGAGCACGCAGTCGCGGTACTCCTCGCCATACTCAGAGGGGAAGTCCTCGCTACAGAGGGAGGAGATGGTGAAAGGATGGTTCTCGAACACCGAGATGCCGGGCATGCGCAGATAGACGTACTGACCTGGTTTCCACCGCATCTGCGTTGGAATGGTGATCTTGATGGCGTTTTCTGTCATGATATTGATGGCAGCCTCGTCTCCAATTAGCCAGGACATGCGCCATGGTCTGGCCCAGTTCAACTTGAAAATGCGCAGGATGTTGCAAAAGACAATGATGGCGGCGGACGCGATCAGATAGCCCCACGACATGAGAAAATTCTTGGTGTGCCAGAAGAGAACAGCGACGTAGACGTAGCCGACTGGGGCGTGTAGAAGCGAGAAGAGCTCGTATGCGGTCCTGCGGATGACGGGCAGCGAACCCACGCAGAGCCAGCAGAGCGGAACGATGCAAGCGATTCCGGAACCGTAAATGATCCCGCTTCCCGGAGGGAAGAGCTTCTCAAACACCTGCATTCCGCCGTCCTCCCAAACCGGTTGGATATAGAACGGGATCATGTGGACCAGCGACATGAAGAGGCAGATGTATCCCAACCAGCGGTGGAAGACGTTGAGACGCTCAGGTCCGATTCCCGTGATCACGCTGAGGATGTTGGCTTTGGTGCTTGTCGCGAAGATCCAGGGAGTCATGGCGACGGCGATCATGCCGGAGCGGATGGCTAGCGGAGGTGACCCAAATCGGATGCTCTGCCAATACAGAGGCTGCTGTAAAAAGCTGAAGATGGTCACGAACGAGAGCGCAATGAACACGCAGGCCAGCACGGCGAGGGAGCTGAAGGTGAAGCGGTGCTTCTTCCTCCACACGATATCCGGGATCGGGCGGTAAAAGACCCATCTGAAGAGGGCCAGGGTGTCGTTGACAAAACCGACAGACGAGAAATGCGCCTTGGGCTTGAAATTCGTGCCTTCCATCGGCTGCTCTTCCGGAAAGAAGTGCCGCCCCGATTCTGCCGCCGTCGCGCCCGTCGCTAATGCCGCCGTCCTATCCCACCCCGTATCCATCGAGTACAGCTTCTGAAAGTGCTGCTCCATCTCTTGTTTGTATATGGCCTGCCGAATCTTGTCTTGCCAGTAGTGCCATATCCTCACAAACAAGGTTATGCCTCCGACCGCGAGCGCAAAGTAGGTCCACCCCAACCCATACTTCCCAGACTTGGACCATGGATCCAGCGTCGCCGCCTGTACCAGGCCCGGGGGACTGTTCGGCGCGAGCGGGATATCGATGCGCTTCGTAAGTTCTGCCAGAGCCTGTGACGAAGCATCCGAGGCGCTCCGCAGCGCTGGTTGAATTTGCGAAGCCATTTGTCGTGTCTTCCCGGCGCTTGAGCGTCGGTCAATGATCCAACCCGGATACGAACCGCCTTCTCACCTCCCCACGGCTCCGAATTCAGGAGGGGGGCCGTCGTTGCTGTTACTGGGAACAGCGAGAGACGAGGAACGTCAAAACCGCCGGAATTTCAGTTGATATCGTAGAACGGCGGAACATGGACATCCATTGGGGAAAGCGAAGTTCGCTGTCGGGAAGGATTCGGGAAGGCGGATATGCCGGGGGCGCGGGAGAGGGGTGCGGTGGTACAAGATGATCTCGTTTGCGAGCAACAGTGCGTCCCAAGAACGCGGGAATTGCACTTGGCCGCCGTCCAATGCCGGATCTGTCAAAGTTCAAGCCGTGCTCGGTGTGGTGCCCGCGGGAGGAATGGCTCTGGGCGGCAATCCCAGCCGAACCTTTGCGATCGGCCAGCACTTGGCGACCTTTAAACAGAATGAGACTTCGACGGAGATTTGCAAGCACCAGAGACACGCCGGGATGCGGCGGTGGCGCGGGTTTTAAAATGGGATATGGGATATCGTGCTGCACGGGCTGCGCCGGTATCACACGGGTAGCGTCGAGACACTACTCCTCGGGAAGTACCCTATGTTTGTCAAGCAGCGTCTGTTGGCCGCACTCAGCAGAGCTGCACAGGCGGACGCTAGGCTTCGGGCCTTGCAGCTCCAGAAAGAAATGGTGAACCGGATACAATGGCCGAACTCTGCTCCGCAGCAATGATCTGCAGCTGCTGTTGGAGTTGCACAAGCAGGCGGGGGGCACGCGCAGTTGGCAACGTGCGCACAAGGGAAGATGGACGCTGTGAGCATACTGTTTCGGGGACCCAAAGAGGGGGGGGGGGGGGAAGGTTCTTTGACGATATCAAGTATCCGTCACCTCGCATCCGGGAACGGGGGAAGCAGAAGACTAGTGTAGTGCTATGCCCGAAAGCCCTCGGCGTCGGCCACCATCATCTCAGTTGCTCCAACCAGTCAGAAACTCGCAACCCGTGAATCGAGAGAACAGAGAGCGACCTGTCCGCGGATGCGACCGCCGATGTGACCGTGTGGTAGCGTACTGTGTATGCTCGACTTGCTTGCAGCTGCGCGCGGGACGCGAATTGGAATCAAGCAAACCCCCGCAGCAGTGACCGCCTGGAATTCATGCGAGCCCAGCATTGTGACTCCCCTGGGCCCCCAAAAACCAGCGTCAAATAGCGTTCGAGGAGCGAGGTGACGATTGAGTTGTGGCCCGGCGAATGAGGCCTAAGTGACAGCAAACGACAAGGGTTCGTGTTGGACGTTCCGGGGAAGAGAGGCGGGCCGAAGTGGGGAACGTGGAAGAACGGTGACAGGGGCACTCGCAGGGCTCGGCGGCAAGAAACAGGCTCTGATTGGCTGCCAGTGCTCTCCCGTCTCTTCATTCTCGACCTGCTCTGATCGGCGACTGGACGACTTGCTGCAGGGGATTTCAGGAACACATTTTGCCCGTACCTGCTTCGATGAGAAAACAGGAAATTGATGGCAGCATCGCTTCCAGAATGTTGCACGTCTTTGCTCCGTGAAGTTCGGAATAGTTCGTGATTGAATGGGGTGTCTCATGCAGCTCATCACATCGTGCAATCAATCAAGCGATCCACTGGCTGTCGCCTGTTCCGGCAAGCTGGGTCGGCCGTCTCTCTTACCCGCCAGTGGGCCATGATGGGCTGCTGTATCAAGTCAATAGTGGCATGCTTAGATTACTCGTTTCGGCTGTTGTGATTCAGGGTCACGGCGTCCAGATATTGCCCTTCTCAAAGGCCTCTGAACCCGGAATAGATCATAGTTGTTGATGGGTGGTTTTAGCGTGCATATGTGACAACAATAGTGTCCAGCTTGGACCAAAGATGTTGTTTAGGCTCTCTAACCCGATGAAGTTGGCTGTACAAAGTAGAATGCTCAGAAGATGTACGGATACCCGTGTCTGCTCAATCTGCATAGAACTCCGTTCCCTTCTTCCCGTCAAAGGCTAGGCCGCTTACATCCGCGCTGAGCTCTCGTCCCTGCACCATCTCAGCCAGGACAACACCTGTGCCTAGGCTCATAGCGATGCCCCACGGCCCGTGACCGGCGGCAATAAACACGCCGCCCTCCGCTCCGGGTCTCGTTGTGACACCGTTGCCAAGGTCTTCATCCCGGATCCGCGATACAATCGGCGTCCCCCACGCCGTCACGGGCCGGAAACACAGTCCCTCCCGCACAACCTCCAAGTCATCTTCCGCCTCCGGCCCGGCTCCGAGAATTTCCCTCGCTGCCTGCCGCAGCTGCGCCAGGTCGTCCTTGTACGGTGTCGCCTTCCCTGCGTCAGCGTCCGGAAGCGGTATAGTCGACGAGTTCAGCCCCGAAAAGTATATTTGCCCACCCACTCTCGAGAACATCTCCGGGCAGAAACCTTCGTTGTGCGTGGTAAAGACGGCATGGCAGCCATTGCTCGCCAGCCCCGAGTGCCAGCGCGGCGACTTGAGAATCAGCGAGTGCCCGGCCAGGCTCTTGATCGGGACCCGTAGCTCCGACTTGGGAAACAGCATCTGATATACCTGCCCCGTCCATGACCCAGCGGTAATGATAAGCCTCGCACAGGGCAACTCCGTCTCCGTCGACGACGGCTGGGTGCTGACGATGCGAATACCGGCTAACTCCCCCTTCGCATCGATGCTTACCGAAATCGGCTTGGCCGGGTGATGAAGCTTCACGCCGCGCTTGAGGCATTCCTGCAAAAGGAATTGGCAGAGTAAGAAGGGATCCACCTGCGCCGTCGTGCCCTCGTCGCTAATGAGTTCGATGTGATCGCCTTCCAGCCTCCGCAACCACACCGGCGTGTTTCCGATTAAGGAGTCCTGTGTCACAGGAGCCGCATCCGCCCGGCTTGTTCCGTGACGTAGCCAGTCATCGCCCCGTGACTGAGGGTCGCGTGCGGCGGCCGATGCCGCGTAGCTGATGCATGTAGACCGCGAATAGCCCCATTTCTCGCGCCCGCCGTGCTCTTCTGCAAGCCGACGGTGTTCATCAAAGCTAAGGGCGCCGAGGGCTGCCAATGAGGGCCCGAACCAGTCCTTGGCAATAAACCCGCCGGCGTATCCAGATGCCGAAGAAAAGAGTTCCGGTGACGGCTCGACCAAATGGACACTTGTTGGATCCTGATGCTGAGAAAGATAGTAGGCCGTCGAGACGCCGATAATACCCGCCCCAAGAATGACGGTTGAAGACATATCGAATGCTGCACGCGGACACTGGAAACAAGGAAGCTATCGGGGAAGTTCTTGTCGAACTATATAGAACGCATTGGATATAGTGAGCGGCTAAGAGAAGAACTTAAACATATACCAGCCTGAGAACAACAGATACCCCGCGCTCTGCCCGGCAAACACCGCGGGTTGAGAGAAAAGCCGAGATTCATTCAGGGCCGATGTTATGGAGCAAGAGGAGACCTGACGCCTTTGGATTAACAATAATTCTTCCCCGCTCCCCACATGGAGGGGCTCCTCTTGATTTTTCGAATCGGGTAGCAAGGTCTGCCGAGCTGCCAACTGAAACTGCTTTGCGACCGTCTCACCAATACCGCGCTAAGGAGCAATCCAACTTTGGGGTTCAACCATTTCCAATCAAAGTATGGAATCGAAGGTGGTCATTGTTACCGGCGCGAGCCGCGGTATCGGCCTTGCTATCGCCCAATTCCTGTTGGCGGCATCCCACAAAGTGGTTCTTGTGTCCAGATCCGCCGATCGGCTTCAAGAACTGAAGGATCGCTTTCCGTCGCAGGTCGCGTATCTCGCAGCTGATATGACAGTTGCAGATGTAAGTGCAGTGCACCATCCAAACTGCGCCATCTAGGTTGTGGCCAAAGCGAGACACGCAAAAATACTAGGACCCGTTTTGACATTTCCTAAAGGCAGCCTGGAGAGCAACAGAACTCGCTATCCTCACCTTCGGAAGGATAGACGGGGTTGTGGTTAACCACGGTGTGCTCTCCCCCATAACGCGGATCGAAAATGCTTCCATCGAGGAGTGGAAGAAGCTTTATGATGCGAACCTCTTCAGCGCACTTGCACTTGTGAGTTGAGACGGCCAAGGGTCACGGAAAACCTGCGCTGACGCTCCGTACCAGACCAAAGAGGCAATCCCTCACCTGCGAGCTTCGAAGGGCCGAATCATATTCGTTTCCTCCGGCGCCGCAACAGGTGCTTATACTGCCTGGGGAGCATACGGTTCTTCCAAAGCTGCCCTGAACTCCCTTGCGAAACATGTTGCTGTCGAGGAGCCCGACATTACGGCGGTAGCCATCAGCCCAGGTCGCGTCGACACCGATATGCAGAAAGAGCTCCGTGAGAAGGGCACAGAGATGGCGAGGAAGGACTACGACACGTTCAAAGCGGATTTCGAGGGAGGCAGGCTGAACAAGCCCGAGCTGCCCGGCGCTGTCATCGCAAAGCTGTCCCTAGACGCCGAACCAGAACTTTCTGGTAAATATCTCAAATGGGATGCATCGGATTTGGCTGGCTATCGCCAGTAATCATGGCAATTCGAAATCTGCAAGCTTGCCTGGTCAGCATTGAACAGACTTAAACTGGAAAATTGTGACGGTACTGAAAGGGCAATCAGAAGTAAAAGAAGGCTTTATGTTCCTCCACATTTTGATATTCAGTATTAGCATGGAATATAAAGTTGTTCATCACGAGTGCATAGTCGATTTCAATATTCAACAAAAGCGACCTACCAGTAACAGTTCTCCTTTACCCAAGCCTTTGTTCACACCCATTGAGAACTGGGTCCGAGTCAGTATAGTGTTGGCAAAGCGTGGCGCTCGTCTCGCTATGATCGGAGGTCTAGATCAGGTGATAGGTGTCCATCATGTTATATCGGTATTGGAATGAATAGTACAAAATTGAGCATCATATCGCGGACGTAAAAGTCCGCCATTGGGATTGGTTGGGTTCTGCGAATGCCATGGAAACTGTGTTTTTGTTAGCCCGATCCACAAGTCAACGGCAATGCGAAACTCTGGGTGCTCGGCTGGGCAAAATCAGGAATGTCGTTTGGCTCGACGGTGTCTATCACCATATGTACGTCTGATAGGGGCGACACAATATGTTCATCATTCAAAGTGGTAACAAAGAAAAAAAAAGGAAAGTGTTAGGTTTACTTACCTTACTTGAGCATTGGTTTGTCCGACGCTTGAAGCGAGGTATCGAAAGCGATATCGCTGTTATTGGAGGAAGAGGAAACCAACGCTCCATTGTACAACGCGTCGAATGCTCAGTCTTTTTGTTTGCAGATTCTGGCGTCGGTGCCGGAAGAACTCTCTGTTTGAGTTAGGAAGTGGATCGTGGAAATTTTCAACGTTGCTAGGGTTCCAGTGGGTCCCTTAAGGTGTTGTGGCTGATATGCTATGAGGGGCACTGAGCCACAGGAGGGGTGGGACGCGCTCGGTGTGGCCACGAACTGGCATTGGGTACATCCAGGAGCGACTGGCTGAAGGAACGGCAGGCAGGTATAAAGACTGTTCACCAACTCAGGGTAAGGGAGCACTCGGCTCTTCTTATTAATTTACAACCATGATTGTGTATCGACTAAGAGCTTCAAAGTGCTGCATTTCCTGGGGAAAATCGTTCCACTCTGATTAAGACAGTTTAGCACATCGTCACTTCAAACACCATAAACTTGCAACCTCATTCTTGCCTTCGCCGTTCTCGAGGGGTTGTGACCCTCTTTCTCGAACATCATCATGTCGGATCATGAGTTTGGAGGTCTGTCATCACCTTCGTACTCCTTGGCTTGGTTTTGATACTAGTGTGACTTCCAACAAAATTTATTCACATGGACTGCTTTCCAACATTGCTGCCTTTGTCGCCGCCTGTTCAAGTGGATTGCGGTTCTGCAGCGTATTGAACGAGGCGTCAAGTTCCTCCTGGAGAGGCTGATATCCCAACCCGTCTCACCTCTCCCCTACCGACTTGCTACGGGAAGGGGCAGGTTCAAACCCCACACACATCACAAGTGGTTGTGTTGGCAATACTCCATCCATACCCTACCCAATAGTGTATCTTGAATATTCAAGATGAGCCGACATCTCCCCGTGTCGAATCGGTATTGGATGCGGTTCGATGCGGACTCGAGTAGTCCTCCCTCTATTCCTCTACCTCGAAAAGTCACCTCAGTAACCTTGGTATTTAGTGCTAATATTTGGTAGGCAACGATGATCTATCTCTGCCAAAAGGTATGCATCCAGGTCTTTGATCCAACCACCCCCTTCCCGCGGCTGTTGTAGTCAGAGCTACGATTTCCTGCTGTTGGTTTTATATCGGCGGCTGAAGTTCTGGTAGCTGCTGTTCATGCTGCACAGCTTGTATAATCCGCGAGGAGATGCCCAGGGCTTAATCGATTCTGGATCGGGCCGTTGGACGACCAGGCCAAACTATGAGATTCCGAGATCGTTCAGTGTCCGCTCTCAAGAATCAGCGTGCCGGGGCTCCCAAGCGTAGCCGCTACCGATTGACAATCAAATGCTGACCTCGTCGAAGCCACTGTCCAGAAAATAGTGGGCGAGATCCTGGCGGGTTCGTCTGGCATTGCCTTCTCCAAGGAAGCGCGCGACGTCCTCATAGAATGCTGCGTCGAGTTTATCACCCTTATCAGCTCAGAGGCAAACGAGATTTCGGAGAAAGAGGCAAAGAAGACGATCGCGTGCGACCACATCATAAAGGCGCTCGACCAACTCGGTTTCCCCGACTATGTTCCGGCAGTTCTCGAAGCAGCTGCTGAGCACAAGGAAGTCCAGAAGGTAAGCGAACCTAGATTCCGGTATTTGGTGCCAATACTCATTGAGCTGTTAGGGACGTGAAAAGAAGGCGAACAAACTGGAGCAAAGTGGGCTGTCGCTGGAAGAATTGGAGCGTCTCCAGCAAGAACAGTTCGCTGCTGCCGCCGCGAGGCATAACTGACCGGTATGGGGAAAGGAGTTGGTGTGCCACAGGTGTATAAACAACGGCGATGGAGCACACGTGGCGAGGGTTGCTGGTTGACTTGTTGGCTTGGGAAGGCATGCATTGGTTGGCGTTGGAGCGCAATCGTTTAGATGGTTCGGATGGCTTGTCGTATAAATGACCCTGCGGTATGTTACATGAGCTTCGCGCCCTTTTGACGTGAGTTAAATGGTTTCGTTGAGGATATCCATAGCGACGTAGGGCTCTCTGTCACTAGATGCTCGATGCATGGCCAGGCCGAGAGGGGAACAAGCACAGGTGGGATAAATCGCCGGGCATGGTTCCTCCTAGATATTCCCTTTGCCCTGGAAATTCGCAGCTATTGCAGCCGATTGTGCCCACAGCAACCATGGCACTGGAAAGGGTCCGTGATCCAAGAATCATACATGCTCTATATTTGAACCGGCTTCTGACGGAAACCCTCTCTTGACCTCGCCTACATACAACAAACTTTCTCCCCTCGGAGATTCAAAGCGACTCGGATTATCCGCAGTACATGTCCCCTCCTCAAGGTAGAAAAGAAGTCTAGTACCCTTCCTTACCCCACTTGTTGTACTTGTCGTGGAGTCTCTGTGAGATGGGGTTAGCTTTCCGGATACCGTCCATATCGGCCAGGAACATGTACCTTGGGAAGCTCAACGTCAGGGATGACGACCACATTGACGGCGCTGGGGGCGTCCTTCGGCGGGGCGTTGGCATCAGCGCCGGGGTAGTACTGGTACTTGCCGTGTGTCGAGTCGGTCTCCCACGGCATGCTGTTCTTAGCGAGAGGCACAGGGTTCTCGGAGGTCGACTGGGTCGGGCTGCGGCCTATACGAGCAATGCATTCGTTAGCTCGGGGAGCCGCTTCAAGGAAAAATCCTGAGCGCGAGGAAACGACTGACCAAAGTAGAATCCGGCACCGGTGAGGGCGGCGACCACCACACCACCGAGAATCTGATCGCGTGAACCTCCTGGTCAGCCCAAAAACGTCGCGAACATGCGTAAAACACATTGCCTATTTTCGTATCCTGTCGGGCCGCACCAAAGGCGGCGTGGGAATTTGACGCACCATGATCTCAGGGTTCTTCTTCGACTCGGACTTCAGCGCCTCCTCGCCGGTCGCCAGGCGGCGGGCGGTGGTGCTGAATGCTCGGCGTGCGATGAACGAGGCCATTGGTACGGCTTGGTGTCGTGAATTGGCGATGATGGACGGAATTGCTGTCGGCGGAGCTCGGCGGTTTACCCGTGTTGCAAGCTTGGATGTGCTCTCATCGATTGATTTCGTCAAGAGCCGAGCTTCAAGCTTGGCATTGAATATTACCTAAGGCTTCGTGGGCATCTGGCTATAACCGCCAGCGCGCCCTCTGTCGCCTGTGACCAGCTGTCAAATCTCCATATGCCCTCGGCTCTCTTTCGGAAGCGGGCACAGCTTAGGCCTCCCCTTCGTCATGCAGAAAGTTCAGCAGATGCATGGATGCAGGAGTGTGCATCTTTGTCGCTTTCGGTTGAAGAAAGAAAGCCCCGAAATTTTTTGTTCATGCGTGTTCCTCAGGGTATTCAGAATTTGGCTGGAAAGACTCGGAGCAAATATTTCAACCGTATACATCAACCTTAACGTACACCGACGATAGTACAACATGGAAATAAGCCAACGTTTTTGTCCCAAGTTTTGTACATTTACAATACCGCGTACGGATTTCGCGGACGCAATTCTTTCCTTGTGAGCGTAGAAGTGTAACTAGTTAATTCGATGGTGACGGCGCCAACGTACGGATAGGACCGTCGTCGGTCAGGGGATGATGGGTGGTCGGTGCGATGCACGCATCATCCGAGTGGGCGAAAAAGCAACTGCCAAGCGCACACGGCCCAAGTTGCTGTGGGCCAGTGAACTCCTTTCGTCACGAATGGAAAGAGGAAAGACACCCCATTCGCTTGCCAACGTCGAATCTACGCTCGGACGAGGCCGAAAACCAAGATCTGGGGGGAACGTTCAAGTCTGCTTCACGACACTCCTTTCTCGCTCTCTGCCGTTTTGTTTTCTCCCTTTTATTCGCTTCTGCCGTTCTTTAACCACCGTTACCATACCGACTGCCTACTTTTCACCGCGACCTGTACTCGAACGAAGCCTTACCTACATTGCCTTGCTTGGACGCTGCGGTAACCCACCAGTTCGGACGGACCCTGCATCAAACACTGCATTTGTCACGTCGTGTTGTTTTGCGCCTCGACTCCTAGAGCACTGGACGAGATAGCCGCCACCCTACTTGCCATCACCGAACCTCCGTTTCGAGCGTCGCGAAAGTCTCTTCGACTATTTCATGGTCCGCTATGTTACCGCGAACCACCGTTTGATGCATGAACTCGGTCGCAACGCCCACGCCCTTCGCGATCATTCTAGTTAGGCTTCGAGAGCAGATACTACAATGGCCTCTGGAGAGGGAGCGCCGCACGCTCTATCCCCCGCTGCCGACAATGATGTCAGCTTCCCTCAGTTTCCGCGTTCCGAACGCGGCCCCCCAAGCATCATTTCGTCGCGAATGACCGACATCATGACAGAAGACGGAGGAGAGTCGGAGGCGCACCGGGGAGCGGCGAGTCAAAGGAGAAGCGCCCTTTACTCGGACGGCACATCGCGTCCTGGGACCGCAAGAACTGGTATATCACAGAGGAATCCATGGGTCCCGGGATCCTCTCTGCGCCGAGGGCTGTCTGGCAAGCGGACGAGCATTGCTGGTAGCGTTGCTAGCTCATCCATCGGTACCCGGCCGGCGAGTTCGATGAGCCGGAGCCATGTTCCTACTCTTACATCACATGCCTTCTTCCGGCCCATGAGCTCGCAAAAACTACAAGCTCAGCGAGGAATCGTAAGGCCGACCACGATGAATCGACAGGTCGGCTTGCAGAATGAGCCCAGCGAGGCCAATCGCGATAGTATGGTGTCAGACCAGGGAATCAGAGCAGGGATTCAGATGGGCGATATGGGCGAGATGCGACCACCGCCTTCTAGGGGCACTGAATTCACCGAGCAGGGAACATACGATCGCGTAACAGCCACCACAAGCCCGACTCAAGGTCACCATCCCACTCTGAGTCAAACAGATAGCGTCCGTCCGCTGCAGAAGAAGCCGGACGCAGCAAGGAACCTTACCCTCGACATAAGCAGGACGTACAACACTGCTGGGCCGAATGTTTCAACTCCTGTCCGCACCCCGCGTTCTTTGCGATCCAGCTTTCTTATGCCGAGATTGGAATCGAGCAGCGGTAATCGCGAGATGCAGGGAGGAGAGAAGCTAGAATCTCTCGCCTCGTCACCTCAGCTCCCGCCCAGTACCGGAGATGGAAAGACGCCTTCGAAGCACCAGCGCGGCGCCAAATTGGGTCGTAACTACGAATATTTCCTGGGGAACACGGTTTTCTGCCTGGGGGGCCGGCTACAGAACACCAGGCATCGGCCTGTGAATATCGCCACGGGTGGATTTGTCGTCATTCCTGCCATCCTCTTCTTCATTTTTTCGGCGCCATGGTTATGGGACAACTTATCTCCCGCCATACCTATCATTTTCGCCTACATCTTCTTTCTTTGCATGTCGTCCTTTATTCACGCCTCTGTATCTGATCCAGGGGTATGTCCTAATCTCTACGAGCAACTCTAGGATTCTGGCCACTCACGTTGTTGTAGGTTTTACCTCGGAATATACACAGGTTTCCGCCTCCAGACGAAAATGAGGATCCTCTCCGACTCGGACCTCCGACGACGGAGTGGGCGCTGGTCAAATCTTCTGACCCAGCAACTGCAGCAATGGAGGTGCCCACCAAATATTGTAAGACATGCAATATCTGGCGGCCTCCCCGTGCCCACCATTGCCGGCTGTGCGATAACTGCGTTGAGACTCAAGACCACCATTGCGTCTGGCTGAACAACTGCGTGGGCCGCCGCAACTACCGCTATTTCTTCACCTTCATCAGCACCGCCACTTTCCTCGGGCTCTACCTTTCTGGCGCGTCACTTGCGCAGATCTTGGTGTACGCAAATCGCCAAGGCATTTCGTCCGGCGGTGCCATCAATCACTTCCGCGTTCCTTTTGCCATGGTCATATACGGTTTCATCGCCTTTCTCTATCCCGCCGCGCTGATGGGGTACCACGTGTTCCTCATGGCCCGGGGAGAGACGACGCGCGAGTATCTCAACTCGCACAAGTTTCTCAAGAAGGATCGATACCGCGCGTTCACGCAGGGCAGCTGGTTCAAAAACTGGTTTGTCGTTCTGTGCCGCCCCCGCCCGCCGACGTATTATCAGTTCAAGAGTGCGTACGCTGAGGGTGACCAGCGGCTGGCTTCACACCGCCGAGTCCGCCGTCCCGCTCGGCCAGAAGGTGCCCTGAACGAGGGAGTCGAGATGCAGAATGTCAAGCCACAGCCAAGGCAGCCGCAGCAAACCGGGTTTTCTGGGCCGGTCCAATTACGGAATGAGGCCAGCTCATGAACCAGTGCCCCCCTTTACTTTTCCTCTATACACTCTCTTGACTCTACTTCTATTATCTTGTCTCTTACCTAATTATTTTCCCGCGCCACGTGATGGGTTTTCAGCAACGGCGTTTCTTCATTAATGGCTTGGACCAAGAATATAGACTTGGTGGTGTGGGCACAACGCCTTTTCTCTGTATGTAATGCTTGGATTCGTCATTCATATACCCCCTTTATGCCGCTCGAGGAGTGCGGGCCAACTGTATGCTGTAGTTGTTATGTACAACCTAAACTAGCTAGAATTTCCTTTAGTTGTGGGCTCGCCCTGAAAACTTGCGTTCAGGCGTGAGTATACTAAAGCGTCCTTATACCCCTAGCTTCGCCAAATCTAGGACCGCAATGTGGGAGCCAATACCTTGACATCTGCGTCTCAATTACCCCGTCTCAGAGCATCACATGTAAAACTCATTTGAAATTTCTGCCCTGTTCTTCCTTCCAAAGGACAGAAGATATCTCAGCCATCGGTCCGTAAACATACATTCTGCCACGTTCATCTCGTTGAAACCCGTGAAATGTAAATAGAAGGCACGGGAAGCTATTCGGATAAAAATGACTCTTGATATAAGCGTCTAGGTTTCTTGTATTTAACTTCCCCCCAAGCACCAAATAAACAAGAAGAGTGTTTTCAGCTTGTCTCCCTGACACGCTGCGCCGTTATCTTTCTGATGACAAAACAAGCTATACAGAAACCAATACAATAGGCCAAGGCACGCTCCAAGACCACACATCTCAACCTCCCTAAGCAGACGACGAATCACCTGAGGCAGCAACAGCATCTGCACCAGCGGCAGCAGCGGCGCCCTGACCGTCGCCATCACCACCGCCATCGCCACCACCGCCATCGCCACCACTTCCACTGTCTTCAGCTCCACCTGCATCTTCTCCGCCACCAACAGAAGCAGCTCCTGTATTTTCCGGCTCCGGCTCCGGTTCTGGCTTCGGGTCCGCCGCCGTCTTTGCCGCGTCAGGAACATCGGAGGCGTCGTCTGTGGGACCAGTTCCACCGGCTCCATCCTCTCCGCTACCGCTGCCGCTGCCGCTGCCGCTGCCGTCCATGCCCTCTTGCTGCCGGTCAAGTTCGCGCTCGAGGCTGCCGAGGAGGTTCAGACCGTCTTCCTCGTCGGGCGGCCCCGCCGTTGAAGCTCCTGCTGCTGTTGGGGACCGTGTAGAGGGAGCTGGATCAGATGATGCTGGCGTTTCTCCTTGTCTTCCTTCTTCTCCCGCCAATTCCGCCGTGGGGGCTGATGCTGGCTCGGGAGCAGGTGGCGAGGGAGCCTTGGTGACGGTTATGGGAAGTGTAGGTTGGGGCGGTGAAGCTTTTTGAGTGTGGCTGGGTGCGTCGTCTGCGGTAGTTGGCTCCGGTTCCTTCTCAGGTGCTGCTGGCGGGGAGGTCTCTGCTGGCTGGGCTGCTCCGGCCGCGACACCAATCCCCTGGTTAGCAGGGTGCCTAGGGATACCATGGTCCCTGAGTGGTGGTAGGATACCCTGTGTCGTCGTCTCGCTCGAATGCGCTTGGTTAGCGGCGCTATCTGCAGATTTCGTCTCCGACTGCACCTCCAAGTAGCTGGAGGCTGCCAGGGACGCGTTCTTGGTGGGTGACATCTTGGGTGCAGGGTCGGTGGGCGACACGACCATGACGTTTTTCAAGGGGCTTCCCTCTATCTTTGACGAAGCCGACGAACCAAGAGTTGTCAAGCTCGGCGGTTGAGAGCGTGCTTTTTGTATGGTGACCTCCTCGTCCTCTTCCGCGGCAGACCCCGGCTCGAGAGGCTCCTCAACGGAACTCGGTTTGACGGTCTCCGCCATCTCGGAGTCCTCAATCTCCGGGCCACGGCTCTCACCATTGAAGTCGTCGGCGTTGGAGGGTTCTGCTCCGTCGTCATCTCCCGCGTCCTCATCACCCTCTTCTTCCTCCTCGCCTTCACCACCCTCCCCTTCTTCATCTTCGGAGGGCACGCCGGAGACATCGACCATCTCGCTATCTTGGTTTGTGCTGTCCTCTGTGTCCTCAACTTTGACCCCCTGCGAGAGTATGGTGGTTAACGACCCGCTAAAAGCATCTATGCTCTCGGGGAAGCTGTGGAGACTTACATCGGGGCCAACGGTTTCGGGCTTGACAGATGGAGCGCCGTCGGCAGCAGTGCCCTGTGATCTCGTCGCGGGCAATGGCAGGGGGAGCTTTCCCTTCTTTCGGCCGCGTCCAGGTCCCTTCGCCTTCCGTTTAGGCGGTGGCGGCCGCCTCCTGATCGGTGTCGCTTGCTGAATGGCTGGCTCTGCCTGTTTTGCCGCTGGCGCAGGCACGACACTGGTTGAAATGATCTCGCCGTCTACTTGCTGCCCTTCGGTAAGGGTAACGGTCTGCTCGTAGGGATTGCCGGCTGCGTCGATGCGGCGAACGGTGGCCCGTATGACCGTGGGTCCTGCCGCTTGCGGGGTTACGGTCCTCGAGGCCAGCGTGACTGTGTTCTTGTGGCGCTTTGCCAGGTGGGATATGGTAGGGTGTTCAGCATTGCGCGGAATCTGCTTCCACAGCTTGACCATATACCCGTCATTCGGTGGCTCCCAATCTTTCTTCTCTCCCTTGACAGGATCGATTTCGGTCTCGGGCTCCTCCTCTTCTACTGGCGCGGGGCGCTTGTACAGCCGACCCGATCTCGCTGCACGCAGCAGTTCCTGGCTATGTGGTGGGAGAAGATGTGATTCTCGTGGCATGCCGTACGGGAGCTCAACCGCCCAGCGGTCACCCTGCTGGGTCATCTCCTGCTGCATCGACGGTGCAACGTGCACCCACTCCTGACGCCATTGTCGCACGGGAAGGCCTGTATATATGGAGACACTCGTGGTTAATGGATGCTTGAAATCGGCACGAGCAGGCGCGGGAGACGTAGAGACGCACCTTCGAAATCATCTGGTTCGGGAAAGCCTGAGCGGGCACTTCTGCGGGTCTGCGTCGCCGTTCGGAGTTGCTGCGAGCGGTGATGCGCTGTTAGGCTGTGGATGATTGTGAGCCGGGTATAGGCGCCTAGGAACTTACTGATCGCTGCATTGCGACTGCGACACGGGGCGGGCGCCTAGGTTCTTGTCCAGATTCTTATACGTTCTCCACAAAGGAACAGAAATTGCAGCAGAGATAAAACTTGCGCGACCTCAGGCGACCTTTGCCGATTCGTTTACAGTCGTAACTCGTGTTCAAGAACCTAGACAAAGCAGGGCAGCATCGGATAACCTGCTGTCGACGAAGCGCGACGAGCTTGCGACGGCGGGAGCAGGATGGCGGCAGGATGGGTCAATGGAGGAGAGAAACTGGCTATCAGGCGCGCCTAAACCTAGCGAGCAGAGGACAGATGAAGCGCAATTTAGTGTTGCGATAATATACCGATAATAGAAGATAACATTGAACTGGTTTGAGTAAACTGCTGGTCGGGACCCGGATTTGTTTGTTCCAGTCGCAACGCGATCAACCGTTGCGTTGCGTTACAGATCTCGCTTACAGAAATCATACTTGATAGGGTGATATTCATTAAAACACGTTCTGCTCAAAACAATGTCCAAGCGCATATGTACATATACAGACGAAAGACCCTTCCTAAAAAAAAAAAACAGAGAACAATAACGGCTCAATGTCCTTCCAAAAGTAACGTAGATTGTCTGCGTAATGCAAACGAGTGCATGACTTGCCCGCCAAAGCGCCCCAACTCCTGACTCTGAAACCCGTATCACAGGCGTTTGCCAACGGCAACTAGAGCCCAGGCTTGCTGCAAGGGCGGTTATGTTGCCCTCGAAAGCTAATCTACACACACCAGCAGCGTCCGTATTCCCAACGGGGGGATATGTAACGGTAGCCGTGATGGAAGGAAAGGTCTCGCAGCCAAGAAGAGCTCAGTCCCAGCTGCCAGTGTGCTTCAGTTAGCCTCTCCTTCTAGCAAACTATTACGCTCACAGGAGAAGAAACTCACCCAGTATCCTTCTGCCTCACCGTCTCGCCGTGACCCGCCTGATCTTTGCCCTGTGCAGAAGTTAACCTTCATCCTTCCGCTTCTCACAAGCAACGTCCACAACATACCGATATCCCCCCTTCAACTACAAGCCGGTCCAGCTGATAGAATTGGCTAATAATCGTTTGGCGCTGTCGTCGAGTACCAGCCTCCGTCAGCACGAACCATCTATTCTGCATTTCTGCCAAGGAGACGAAGCGCACTTTCAGCATCTGCAACTGCTCCAACCCTTTCTGCACAAGCTCCTGCACCCGCCGCGGGTCCTCGACGTTCTTATTCTCCCGGAAGGCGTCCCTCGTGCGGCGCCGGGCATACTCGCGAAAGTTGTAGGCCGAGAACTGGTTCCCCTGGCGGAGGAGCTGTCGGTACTGCATGTAGCCAAAAGCAAAGCACGGACGTCAGCGTTAGCATTCAATACTGATCAGGACTTCGGATTGGACGGGAACAAGGAGAGGACAAGCTGCAAGCCGGGTCTCGAGCATGCCCGAGCGGGATTGTGTAGGCCCAGAAGTTCGCTTCGATTGCCGAGCGAAGAATAGAAAACGTACCAGCGAGAGCACTTTTTGCGCCGACTCGGGCTTGGCAGCTGCCTGTACGGCAGACATGGCGAATGGGTTTCCGACAAATTATGCGAAAATGAAATCAGAACGGGTATAGAAAAAGATTTCAACGCGGTTTGTCGGCGAGGAGGAAAAGCCGGCTGCAGGGGCGGCGTTCGCGATGACGAAAGTTGATGGGCAAAAGGTCGGGATATCGGAGATAACGCGCCTTATCGCAATGCCAAGAATTGACCACGATCCGATAGATGCATAACGAAGGTATACCCTCCGCGGAAGTCGGACGTTCCTCCGACAAGGTTGATGTTGAAAGTTGACAGGCACTGTGGTTGAATCCTTCGGTGGGATGAGATATAGCAATGGGCCTACCGCCGGTTTAGTTCCCAAATTTCGCCGCTACCCGTTTTAACAAAGTGAATATTCAGCCAGTAAACAGAGGATGCCTGGCCGGCGTCCATTCCTCAACTCCCCGAAACACCCAGCGCTTGGAACAAAGAACTAGCAAACCCTCCATTACATTCAGGCCGACACCACAACTATCACGGGCCTCTCTCAGTACCCATACATGCCCCCCTCGCCAGCCCAGCTCTGCTGCGGCATTGCCTGCGGCACTCCATCCGACATGTAGTACCCCAACTCGTGCTCGTATCCGTCGTTCATGGCCAGCGCCGGCTGCGCATAGTACTGCTGCGGCGCGACTTGTGGATCGTAGACCGTCCCCGGCGGCGCTGCTGCGCTCGTCTCTGGCACAGCTTGTGCTGGGGTAGTGGCGGCCGTCTGGTGTGTGTCAAAAGCCTCGATCAGCAGGCCAAGTCCGTCCGTGGTAGGCCGGGCTGCTCCTGCAACCTGCTGCGGCGCTTGTCCCTGGGGGGTAACCACTGTTTGTTGTTGTTGGGGCGGCAGGCTGGGCGGTGGTTGCAATTGAGTACTTGAGGGGCGGGTGTTCGAATCATTGTAGAGCACTGATGTAGGCGACTGCTGCTGCTGCTGAAGGGCGAGCATTGCCGTATTTACATTGGCGCTTTGAGCCGAGACGGCGTTCTTCTCATCTGGACCCGGAGCGGCCACGATCCGAGGTTGGATGGGCTTGACGGTCGGGCGATTTGGTGCTGGATGAAGAACATGAGGAATCGGTTCTCTCTGCCGACTTGTTAAGCTCAGATACTTCAAGGCGGAGAATGCGTAGTACTAACGCTGTCGGCCATGCTGCCCTCGGTCCCGGCAGCCACTGCATTCTGAGACTTGTGGAATTTCTCGAGATGGTCGTACCATCGAGAGGCTAGTGGCCATATATTCTTGCTTTCGGCGAGGATATTGAGGATACGCTGCACCATCATGGGGGCATTGCGGGCGGTGGTTGAGTCAGGGCAGACTTGAGGGACCGTCAGTATCCCTTTTAGTGGAAAAGGGATGGTGAATTTGCATAGCAAATATGAGTCTTACTGTTTGGAAACTTGCAAGGATAACAGGCCAAAAAACCACAAGTGTAGAAACAAAACGCCTTGTAAAGGTTTGTCAGTTTCCGTAGTGGCTGTGGTTCAGTCAAGTCATGCTCACCGCCATCTGGGCACCAGGACCGTCCTCTGGAGACTTTTCGGCGTAATGAGTCTCAATTTGCTCATATAGTATGCTTACGTTCCAGAAGAGCTTGCGTGCCATATCCGTCCAGAAGGCCGTCAGTTCTGGGTCTGATTTATCGCGAGATATCATTCTAGGGTGAGAAACTGTCAGTCAACAGGCGAGCCAATTGATGGGGACGTAACCCTACTCGTCCAAATATGGCTTGCGGATAACAATGTTGCATAGGCGAGTAATCATTGTCACCCCGAGATATCCCTGTTCAGACATCAGCGACCTGTTGGCTCAAACCAACACCCGGGAAGCATTGGCATACCAGGTCCTGGCCCTCCTGTCTATACCCTTTGAGAAGAAGACTACTCCATCGGTGGTCATTTGGGAGGCCGTTCTCCCAGTCCGCAAGTCGCCGTTCCATTTGAGCGTACTCGCTATCCTGCTCCCACGGCCGCGAGCTCCGATTGTTGCTGATGGCTCGCCGATAAATGATCCCCCAGTAGTGATGTGCCTGGATAAGTGTTGCGAAGAGAGATCTCCCTTCGTCGGCAACTAGAGCAGGATTATCCAGAGCTGGCTGTGTGCCTTCAAGCGCCGCTCTCGATTTCGGTTCCCGAGCATTGGCAAAGTCATGCTCGTTGCTCGGAAGTAATGCCGTGATGTCACTTGCCGACAATAGCACGGGTGATCGCGGTCCTGAGTGCAGGTTGTCCTGGCTGTGCAACATCCACTGTAGAGCGGTGTCAATCTCTTGGTGGTTGCCCACGTTTATGCTCGAGACTAACGCACCAGAGTTCTTCTCGCAGATTCAGCTCGTATGATGAGTTCCTTTGTTGGGTTTGATATCAAATAGGTTTCTTCTCTATGCAACTGCATCAGGGTCGCCATCCGCATCGCAACCGCCATGTTGACCTTGCTCTAGTTAGATGACTGGCGCTTCGCTCATGCGCGAGAATCGACTCACAGAACTCCTGTACTTCAATCCGCTTCCCTGCTGCGCAATGCTCAGGAGATAGAACGCTTGGCAGCGCTCCAGGGTTGGCTCCTTGTATAGCTCGTTCTGAGCCATGGCGGAGGCACGCTCCATGAAGGTCTCGGAGGCCCTGACAGCACTTCCATATCGCTCCACTAATGCCGGCGTCAACCGCGCCGAGACGCTGAGAAGTCCGAGCAGGAAGAAGACGCTGACAGACCGATGTTGGGTCCGCAACCTCTCTGCAAACTGCTGCTTCGGGATGAAGCCCAGTTGGAAGTAGTGCCGAGTGAACTGGTTGACGGATTCCAGAATATCGGGGAGGGGAGGGAGAAGATCCCAGTCGTCAATGCCCTTGGCGAGGCCAGAAGGCACCGTAAGACTCGAGCGTGGCGGGGCCGCACCGTCCCGGCTCTCACGCCGGGCCTTAGCGTCATCCCGCTTCTTGCTCTTGTCGGCCCTCACCCGGGGATGGCGATACTCGCGGTCCTGGTCTGGCTGACCGCGTACTGGGAAGACGCTTTGAAGAACATAGCATCAGCATTGGCGAGCGAAGAGGCGCAGAAGATGCAGCATCGGATCTTTGGGCAGGTGGCATTCTCACCAGTCGCTAGGTCCAAGGCCAGCTTCGACGCAAGCTCGGCACGGTGGCTTGGCTTTTTCGTGAAGACATTTGCTTCTCATACGGCGACATCTAGCATTACACGTCAGGATCGTCGTTTCTTTTACGCATGACAACACTAGCTGCAGGTGCGCCACCCAGCAGGTAACAGTCGCAGAGGATTAAAGCCGCCAATTCTGCAGTTGAACAGACGCGTACGCACCTTCGGCAAGCGATGGGGGCTCTTCGGCGAATGACGGTAGCGGGCTGCCCTCCTCCGGGCTGGACCTGCTCCGGACCCATCTCCGGGGGTGGCGGCGGCACCATCGGCAGCGGGGCCGGTGGCTCCGTCTCGACGTCCATCTTGGCGGCGAGTTAGAATCGACCCCAAGCCAGGTAGGCCGTCAGATGCCGGACGTCGGAACCGGGATCCAACAGCTAATTGTTGTTCGGCTCAGAGAGCCACGACGAAACAATCTGCACTCCGCCCACCTCCTCGACGTCCAGCGTCTCTGCCGGAGGGCGCTGTTGCGATCAGGTGGGGCTGATTTGGCGTGTTGCCGGCAGGGCAAGTCAGGCCCAATCTGGGGTCAGTCAATTGCCAGGAGCGGTTTTTGCTGGAAGTTCTGTTCACGGCAGGCAGCGGGGGGTGGGGAACTGTCCAGGCCGATCCAAAGACATGAGCTCTCGCGTGGCAGGAGTACAAAGGACTGTCCCTTTCAGAGCACAGTCTGAGCACCTGGTTGTCTCTAAAGCCTGGAATTGTCGACGTCCAGGAAAAAAAAAAAACGTCGTGTCCAACTTCTGCCGGAAGGTCCTCATGTGGTGTATTGCACAGCGACGCTTTCATGGGAAGAAACGCTCCGAGATGGAAGGCGCCCCACACGTGATAGCTATTCTCCTAGAGAATACCAACAAGGCGCCCTCGGCGAGTTGCCTTTGTGGGGGTTCTTGCCTCCGAATTATGTGGTGTTCCCTTCAGTACACACGCTGAGGAATCGGTTATTGTTGCTCGAACCGCTCATTCTACCCGAACATGTTCCCCTCGCCCACTCAGTCTCAAGGGCACTCTCGTCATCTCCCGGAAGCTTCGATCAAAGCGCAACCCCGCCAAGACTAGAGCATCTCAGTGAACCGGGACAGTTCCCGATTGGGATGTGAGCCCATGTTCGACCCCTGCCCGGACGAGCTTTGTTCTCCCACAAGCCGTGTGCAATGAACAAGACACTGTCCGGGCAATCGCCCTTCCATTCCGGCGAAACCGTTCCCATGTAGCTATTCATATTTCTAAGAAAGAAATCGGGCATGGCAACCTCCGCAACGAGACAGTCTCCCGAGTTCAAAGTGATGACGAGTCTCCTGTCTCAGAACCCGACTTCTCTGACAGCAGCTTTGAAAGCTATGATGCTCCTTCAACAGCAATTACCCCTGAGGAGAGCCTCAACGTCCGGATAACAGAAGGGAAGGCAATCAACAAGTTTACACACCCTACATTGCATGGCCCAACCCTTACGCCAACTTTTCTTTGTGCGTTGCTAGCTCCGCGGCTCGCTGCATATCCACCCTCCCCTGGGCTGCCTGCAAGTAGCCGAGCAGGACCTCACCTCTCATCAGCCCCATCATACAGTTTAAGATACAGGTGTACCTCGACTCCCCAAGTGGCAATCTAGCAGGTGCTCTCGAAAATAATTTGAGCTTGCTTATGGTAAAAACCTCTAATGGGATTTTAGGACAAGCAGAATGCATCTTGGCAAGCGGAGAAGACAAACGTCTTCGCGTTGTGTGTTGGATTGCAAGCAAGGGGTGATAAATTGGCGGTTGAGTCGGGCGGGTGGGTAGGTGAGTAGCAACGGGCGAGGAGCAATGGGTGGGCTCTCTCACATCCACGCCACAGGAGACTCATTTCCACTGCTCGTGGTTCCGATATCCTGTTGTGTTGGAGGAACATCACCCATCACCTGCTATGCATTTGTTGACCCCGCTTTCCGACCTGTCTGCCCGTCAACCCCCTTCTAAGATTCCAGATCGTCGTTTGCTTGATCAAGATTACGCACATCATCTCACCACCACTCCGCACCGCCTCCATTTTGGGGTAATAATCCGTTTCAAAAGGTCTACATGATGGTGCATTTTGCCCCAAGCCTCTACATCCTAGAAGCGTGGAACAGTACATGTAATCGCTCTCTATCCTCATCCCGATATGATCCGCATAAAAGAAAAAGACGAAAAAAAAAGGGACGTTGCTAGCGACTGCAGCAGACAAATAAGGGGATAGTGAAGTGACTTCCAGGGGTATGATGTCGGATTGAAGGATGTGGTAGGGTCTATATACACATTATCTGTGCATCTTGGTGTTGTGTCGTGTGTCGTGCCGTTCCGTGCCATGCCATCATCGTCGGTGTATGTTGCGTGAAAAACTGGGCTTGTGCGGGCGTGTTTCTCCGGAAAAGGCTTCTGTCAAGCATCTTGTCACGGAGACGGCGTCCGATGCCTCTTAGGCGACCTAGGTAGATGTAAAAAGCCAAGTAAGACAGGGTGTCGTCCGAACTGAGCTCAAGTCGCTCATGCCTGCTGCATGACTGTCTGGGTGCCGCCGATTTGACGCTTCACCTGCTCGCGTGCCCAACGGGCGGTCTCGATGGTGCGAGCTTGAAACTCCCGGTTCGATCGCGTCTCCTTGATCATTGCAGTGACCCATTCTTGGCGGAAAGCGTCAGCCAGCTGACCGTTGGGATACGCGTCTGCCAGATCACTATGAAGAGTTAGTCATTCAAGGCTACGTGCTAGCACGTCGGTGAATAATTTACCCAATAACGCCCATGGATGACCGCATCAACGCCTCGCTGCGGTTAACATCGTTGGCAATTGCGTTGAGCAGCTCGAAAATAGATGGCACAAAAGGTTGCAATATGTCAGCTGTAGTACCAGTGTTAGCATATTTGAAAATCCAGTAAAATCTGGTTGTGAAGAATACGTACTCTTGTTACTTGTCTTCATCGCGCCGATGATCCCACCCCACGCATCCATGATGCCTTCGCGCAGGGCAATGATATAGTCATACATTTCGTATGAAACATCGGCGCCAGCGGTGATGGTGGCAGCCTGCTGTAGAACCTGAGCCACAACCGTGAGGTATTTCTCGAAATGGCCGCCAATAGCACCAGCAATATCGCCGAAGCATTGAAGAATTGCCGGCTTGAACTGATTGGCGAGAGCAGTGCTCTATAAGAAAACATCCACGTTAGCGATCCAGCTCAAGACAGCAGCTACGACAGAGCGAGAAGAATTACATACCCTGAGATTGCTCAAAAGATAGTTCATGAAGTTGTCACAGTACGGTTGGCTGCGCTCTCCCAGGGAGCGGGTGATATCGCTGACGAGGCCAATGGCCATGGAGCAGAGACTCGACTCCTCCTGATTGGCCAAGGCATTGTAGAGGAAGGGAGAGAAGGCTTCCATGTACTTGACAAAGTCCTCCTCCATGGCGTTCGCGAGACTGCTAATGGCCGCGAAGACTGACTCCGGGACGCTCGATTTGCCACCTACGGTGCTCAAGATTTGTAGGAGAGTCTGCATGATCCTGTCACCTTGAGGGGCGATTTCCTTGTCCAGCCGCTGAATGGTGGCTTGTAGAACGGTGCAGAGACTTGTCTGCATGTCCTCAAGGATAATTCTATCCTCAACGCTGACAACCTGCTGCTGCAGAGGAATAGTCTCCTCTAGGCGCTGGATGGCGACGGTGGAAAGGGACGCGATGGCGCTGAGGCTATCGTTGGCAGCCGTCTGCACCCAGACGTTGAGAACTTCATATGCCGCGGTCCGCACGGCAGGCTCGCAATCCATCCTCCCAGTAACCGTCAGCAGGTTGCTCACGCTCTGGTTGAAATGCGGCGTCAGAGGGTTTTGAGCAGCCCCTGGCTCGCCAGCAAACCGTTCGGCAACATTCATCAGGGCCCAGCAGCACGAGGCGGCCATCTTGGGGTTATTCATCAGCCCGTTGAAAAGCGAGCGAATTAAGGGGTCGAGATGCTGCTCCGGGTCAATAGCCTCAGAGCACGCCTCAGTGATCCGGCCTAGAGCATACGCAGTGGAGTCTCGCACGTGGAGAGACGGGTCCTCCATCATACTAATCAGAGGTTGGATGCCCGACTTCACGATAGGATCTAGCAACTTCTCCTCGGGACCATCCATGATGGCACCAAACGCCGAGACTGCGGCGTCCCTGTTATGCCAGTCCTCATGGCGTAGATTGGCCTCCACGAACTGAATGACGGGCTGAATAACTGCGGCACCGACAGCCTGGGCGTAGAGCTGAAGGCACTGATAAGCTGCCCGCGAGATATTGTACTCGTCATCTGACGCATCCTCATCCTGCTTGGTTAGGAGGCCGAGCAGGACAGGAACGACTTCGTTCGTGGCGACACGGCTGAAGTTGTAAAAGGGTCGCATCTGGTCGGAACTCTCGACTTGGGCGTTGTCATCTTCAATGGCGATCTCCTCTTCGCACACGGTGCTCCAGAACTCCACCGCAAGCTTAGCCACGTCTTCATCCGCGCTCTTCATGCCCAGAATGGTAAGCCCAAAAAGAGCCTTCTCCATGTAGAACCTCATGTTCTCGTAGTAGAGGGCCATGATGCGGTTCAGGCAGCCGAACGCACCCTGCTGTATCCGAGAATCCTCAGCTTGCGTGGCTTCGCACACCACCTGCATAATGTAGTTACGCTCCCCCTCGTGTTTAAAATTGTTGCCGACGAACTCGAGCGAGTCACCAAGAGCAGTGATAGCGGCGAGGCGAACCTCATTGTTGGGCTCTTCCTTACGCGCGCCTTGTACGACAGCTGTCAGGATGGCATTGGAATGGGCGACCAAACTGGTTCTAAGCTCCGGCTCTTGACTTTCGCAGATGAAGCCAATCGTGGTTAAGGAGGCCTGCTTTTGATGTTGGGAACCCTCGCTGACGTTCCGCACGAGCGCGTGCATGAGCTCGGGCCACTGGTTCCGGGGAAGCTCGATCGCGGCAATCGCCGCGACGACTTGGGCTGTCGCTTGACCAGCCTGGGCATTGGTGGATGACAGCGTTTCCAGGGCCAGCTGCTTGATGCGTGTCTTGGTCTCTTGGTCGGTCTGGTCGAGCCATTTTTGTTGAAGTTCGGCTTGCCTGGCAAATTCGCGCGCACTGAATGCGTTCTTCAGGGCAATACCGGCGGCCGCTCGAAGGTGGCCCTCGGTGCTCTCGGTTGCAAGGGCCTGGACGAGTGTGAGGAGGTATTGCGACTAAGCACCGAACCACGTTAGTAGATGAGCCTTCAAATATAACGAATAATGTGTAAGCGGTCTTACAAAGTTGGTCTCGGCGGCATGGGTAAGTTGCTGCTCGGCAGCATTTCGCAGAGTTGCGTCTGCGTGACAGTCAGTATGGGGACGTCACGGCTGCAGGGTCTCTGGGCACGGCGTTTGCAGCCGGCCAAGATCTTCTTGAAATAGAGTGTACTAACCAGGACTCAGCGAGTTAGTGAGGACAGTGTTGATGTCCGGTGCGCCCTCCATGGTTGCGGTCAGGATGCTGCGGCCAGAGGTTAAGGTGATGGAAAGCGGGGGCTGCGAAGGTGAGAGAAGAAGCGTTGCTAGGGAGAAGGACGACGCCGTTCGCAACTAAAGTTTGCGCGGGACACAGGCGGGGGTCGTGGGGATCCACAGGTATCGGACGCCTATGTTAGGGGCGCGCAGGCAAGTAAAAAACACGTCGAGATGCCTTGAATTAGGAAGTCGTCACGGGGCGCCTGGATGATGAGAAATGCGAACGTGCCGATAGTTCAGTCGGGTTGACGTGTGCGGGTCTGTTGTTTTGTTCAAATTTTTTGTTGTCAACAATCGCAGGTTCCAGTGTGGATGCCGCCAATGCCACACGACTGCCTACACTACACTCGGTAGCAGGTGCCGAGAACGGGCTTGCGTCGCCGAATTAAAAGGAAATACGTGCCGCAAAAAGAGCGTATCGAAGAAGATGGAAGAGATTTGCACAGACCACGGAGACTCGGATGCGCAGAAGCTGCTTCTTGCTACCTTCGAAGAGAGTCGAAAGCAGCAACAAAAAGGCGGTCTTTGAAGCAAGGCAGATGATGCAGAGTTGACGAGGCAGTCAAATGTCGGTTGGCAGGCAATAGAAAGCAAAAGCTGATGAGAAAGGGTTAATACCCGCACTGTATCGTCGGTCCAGTTCTGCATAAGATTTTGGGTGTCAGCCAGCTGGGTCACAGTGTGATTTTGTAGGGCTACACACGAATGCAAAGTCGACCCCGCAACTGCAGCTGGAAGGGGCTCGACCAGTCGAGATCGATGGGAGTTGGCCTCCGAACCGCCAAAGAAAACATTGCAAGCCTACAAGGAACATACCATCTCTCTTATCGACTCGCTTTCCGTATACGCTACAGACCCTACAGAGCATGAAACACGACGATGACATCGAATATCTGAACACCATAACCAAGTCAGGGAACTTTGAGGATTGCCCCGTGGTGGAGCCTGAGCAACAAACGGCAGTTTGCAAACGAAAGTCTTGCTTGACCGCCCAGGTCTTTTACAAGCCTGACTTAATCAGTGCCTACGTACTGTACATTTTACCAATGCCCCAGGGACCGCTTGCATTCGTCTTGACTTGCAGTGGCCCCGTGCTCCTTACTGTAAGGGTCTCAGCAGGATTCTTGGCGGCGGGGGTATTTAGCGAAACAGCACAGTATGTACATACATAACGATGTCACTTAAGGGCTTCCATAAGCGAAGTATTGAAGGTGGTAAGGGCACACTGCTTGACTTGCCTCCGGAATAACATTCCTTTCTTTAAGTTCTGCGCATAGTACTCTGGAAGTTGGACTGCTAGTGATCGAATCTTCTTGATTCCTGGTGGGCTTGTTGCCCCAAGCATAAACCAAGAGACTTACCCTAAACCTCTCCTGCAATGATATTTGACCCCTCCAATGTGTTTGCGGAAACTTCCGTTGCTGCCATTCTGTGGTTTCATTGATCATCAGTATCACCCAACGGGCGGCCTCCTGTCAGCACCCAATAGACAACGACGTGCAATGTCCATTGTAGAGCTCACAGGATAGGATAGATTATGGTAACCATCTTACCAAATCAATTTGAGATGACGCTCCTGGTATCAGTAGCAACAAACAGCAAACTTTTTCTCGCGCCCCCCGTTTCCATCTCGTATTTCCAGAAGAGTAGTTGAAGACGAGCATTGTCCTCCGCGAGCTTCATCTCATCTCAAGGACAGCTTGAAAGCAAGATCATGGTTTATACAATACGCCAAGATTACAATTCATCTGCCTTTGCCTCGAGGACGTTGATGATGTCAGGGACTTTGTTAGCTCCGTTCGTGCTGTCAACGGTCGCCTTGGAAAGCACGGGGCTTCCTTGCCGGCTAGGAGAGAACTGCATGAAAGCCAACCACGTCAGCCACGCTATTCGGCATAGCAGCGAAGATTACCGAAAGTTGAATGACTTACATTGCTCGCCGCGCTGAGAAGAGCGACCAAGGAACTCTGGACCACGTCCTCGTGGATGCCCACACCCCAAACCTTCTGCTTAGTTCCGGCTGCCGTACACTCAATGTAGGTGGCAGCCTTGACATCACGGCCTCTGCCAACGGCATGTTCCTTGTAGTCCTGAACGTCGAGATCAATACCGACCGTGCGGAGGGCGTTTGCCAAGCTGGAAATCGGACCATTACCGCGGCCGCGGAGCTTGTACTCGACGCCGTCAATCGAGACAACACCATCGAACACCCTCCTGAGGCCGGTGGTGTCCTGAGTCTTGCCCGGTTCAGGGGGTGCCGGCGACGATGATCGGTCGGGCGAGATGGTGTAGTCGACGATGTGGAAGCGCGGATTCTGGGTGAGGAAGTATGTTTGCCGGAAGAGGTCTGTAATTTCGGTAGGGAGAAGTTCGCGGCCCTTCTTCTCTGCCATGTCCTGGACCACCTTCGCGAAGGCGACCTGAAGACCACGAGGCAAGTCAAGGTGGAGATGCTGCTGAATAATCCAAGCAGCGCCGCCCTTGCCGCTTTGCGAGTTGACGCGGATGACGGCCTGGTAATCCCTCCCAATATCCTGGGGATCAAGAGGGAGGTAGGGGATTTGCCAATAGTCGTCATATTGTTTACCCTCCTTCTCGCGCAGCTGGAAGCCCTTCTTGATGGCGTCCTGGTGCGAACCGCTAAAGGCGCACACCACCAGGGAACCGCCGTACGGCGCGCGTGGGTGAACCTCAATTTTGTTGCACTCCTCCACTACCTGGATGACTTTGTTGAGGTCCGAAAAGTCAACGTTCGGAGAGATACCTTGAGTGTAAAGGTTCAAGGCCAGAGTAACGAGGTCCACGTTTCCAGTTCGCTCTCCGTTACCGAAAAGGCACCCCTCAACTCTATCGGCACCGGCCATTTGGGCCAACTCGCTGGCCGCCACACTGCAGCCTCGGTCATTGTGAGGATGCTACGCAACAATCAGCCACGGCTCTCGTACGGGGGCATCCACAATAGCCCGGAGGCAGAAGCACTATCTTGAAACGAAGAAGAGGTGGGTACCAGGGGCAGCAACACGCAAAACGAATCGTGAACTTCACATACCAAAGAGACACAAATCTTCTCCCGCTCGCTGATGTTGCGGCAAAAGTATTCGATCTGGTCGGCGTATACGTTGGGTGTCGACATTTCAACTGTAGCAGGAAGGTTGAAGATAATTGGGTTCTCGACTGTCGGTTGCCAGGCCGCCTTTACCGCCTCGCAAACCCTCAGGACAAATTCCGGGCTCGTGTCGGAGAAAGTCTCCGGACTGAACTCGAACGCCCATTCGGTCCCAGCCTGTGAGGGATCGTCCTTAGTCAAAGACCGAACCAAGGCTGCGCACCTGCTCGCCAACTCGACGCTCTGATCTTCGGTAAAGCCAAAGACAACCCTCCGGAAGCATTCGCTGGTGGCGAGGTATATGTGGACGATGGCCTTCTTGGCCCCCTTGAGAGACTCGACAGTGCGCCGGATGAGGTCCTCCCTGCAAGGTGACAGGACTTGGAGCCAAACATCATCAGGGACGGCTCCCGGTGTCTCAATAAGGCTCCTCGTAAAGTCGAAATCGGTTTGGGATGCCGAGGGGAACGAAACCTCGATCTCCTTGTAGCCGAGCTCGCACAGCATGCGAAAGTACTTCCACTTTTGCTCAGCGTTCTGCAGACAATGTTAGACGACCGCTCAGTAACGAGCCTCTTGCAACGGCGATTGCAACAACCTACCATTGGGTCAACCAGACTTTGGTTGCCATCCCGCAGGTCCGTTGACAGCCATCGAGGAGCCTTGTCGATGGTCTTGTCTGGCCATTGACGGTCAGGAAGCTTGAGAGGAGGGAACCTCTTGTATTTCTTGGAGGGGTCCTTGAGCCTGTAGCAAGCAGATGTCAGGACCGAGCATTTCGTAGCAAAAGGAGCTACCAGTTGTTGGCGCACGTCAGGACTTACATGGGCATTTTGGCCGATTGCGGAGGCAGAAGCCGATGATGGGAAGGGTGAATTCGGTTCTCTTTTGGCCAATGATTCCCTTTACGTGGCTAAAGCTCCGGGAAGCACCTGTTTCTCGTCAAGGACCAAAGATTGCGTCCTAGAATATGAGACGGAAGTTCTAGGGGCAAGTATGTTGTACAGATCGCCGTAGCAGGTCCTGGGAGATGGGCGGTTACAAATGGCTAGAGAAGGGGAGAGAGCCTTGAGTCATAAAGACTGGAGTCCCCATTTGCCATGGGCCGAGAGACGAAAAGGACCCAGATTTGCCATTTCCACGTCTGCTGCACCTTGCCCCACTACCAAATTTGAGCCACGCCCTCTTCCGCCACCATCTTTGCCAGCTTCGCGAACGCGAGGTCTGGAAGCGCAGAGATGCGCCATATGGTGTACAGCACAGCACATAACCCTGGCGGGGTTGGTTCCAGTAACCCCTCCCTTCGTTTCCATGCTACCTCAAGACTGTTCGCATACCGTGTCGCTAAGTCACCTGCTATTAGCGGAATGTAGCACTCAAATTCTCCTACCCAAAAAAAAAAAAAAATTTCACTAAAGTAGTACAGTAACTTCTCCTGGAACAGCATTCAGACCATCTCGTCAGGTATTAGTCATTCTAGCGCGGACAAATTTGTGCCTCGAGGTTTCGTTCAAGAAACCTTTGGCTTGCCAGCCTGCCGGCCTTGTAATGTGGGGCATCAACAGATCAACCCCACAAGGGCCCACCACGGGGTTTCATGAAAAGCGGGCCGAACTCGGACCGCCCAAACTATGCACCGACCATGACGGGCAGCACCCGCCAGTCACGCCGTATTACAGAAGCAACGGTTGATGTTGAGACCCGTCATTGCAGGAAAACGCCCTGGTTTAAGAAAATGTGGCGTTGGATATCACTGCATGCCATGCACCGGGACTCAAAGGAACAGGATGCGGAGACGGGGATGATTGTCAGTCGAATAATATTGGTTCCTGATTCGAGTTCGAATGCAAAGACGCCAGTTTTTGTCTACCGACATTTTCAGGCTAGCAAGATTCTTAGTTTTCAAGTATTTACACTTTCTGAGCGTCATCTGCTCTCAAATAGGCATCGAGAAGTCTCAGAGGACACAGACTGTAGTGCGATATTAAATGCAAAGACGTCTAACATGCCTAGCTAGTCACCGTCGTCACCTCATGGGATGTAGTTTGCCACATGCAGAAGGAAACCATCTTGCCAAACAGAAAACAAATAGGGTATAATTACTAAGGCGCTTCCTCAATGCGCTACCAATATATGCAGAGAACTGACTCGTGAAAATGAAATAAAAGTAAACCAGATAAACCGCCCGTCTGTCTAGTCGCTCGTTCTATCCAATGCAAGTACCCCAACCTGCCTCTCGGTCCGACAGAAGGACTACACACTCGGCTATCACCAAGTAAAACTCTCCTCGACGAAGTCCACGACCGTGTTGTGTGCCTGCATTTTTCGGACCGAATCCCTGACATCGTCCGCCAGCCCGCCCGGCCCGCAGACGGACACGCACATGGCGCCCATCTGCTCGCCCACCTCCTTGGCCAGAAGCATTGGGATGTTGGGCCGGCCGGGAAACATCTGTACGGTGGTCGAGCTCGAGACCACCTGGCTGGCGGTGCGGGGCCGCGTGACGAAGAGACGGATCTGCAGCAGCTCCTTGCGGTTGGGCAGCTTGAGGACCTGGTCCATGTACGGCCGCGCCCACTCGAGCAGCTCGTAGTCGCGGACGATCCAAACGAGCGTGACGCGGCGTGTCGCCACCGTACCGGCATTGTAGCCGTGGATGAGGTGCCGCAGGTAGCTGATCTGGTGCGTGATGCCCGTGGCGCCTGCGAAGAGTACGCAGTGGCCATAGCTGTCCATGCTGAAGCCGAGGGCGTAGGGCCCCTCGAAAGCGGCGCGCATCGAGACGGCGCGACCCTGTGGCGCTTCGAGGGCCTTGTTGTAGAGCTTGCGGGTGAGGCCCGAGTGGGCCCCGATGATGAAGGAGACAGTCGTGCCGACCGATTCGCGGGGTGGGCGGGGCTTGTTCTTGTCCTTCTCGCTCGTTGGAAGGACGTCGTCGTCGCGGAAGCGGTGTTCGTACCAGGCGATCGAAAAGGGATGGTTTTCCCAGCAGTTGACGCTCCCAAACCGGAGGTAGGCGTGCTGGCCGGGTTGAATATTGACAAAACGGGGCAGGTGCATCGTGACGCGGCAAGCCTCGCCGGGCAGAGCTTCGACAACAGCCTCGGTGAAACCGCGCGCCGACCAGTTGGCGTAGGCTAAGCGGAACATGCGCGCCGACCTTTCAGCAAGCCACAGAAGCATTATGGCTAGGATCCACGGCGTTTGGGGAAGTCCCCCAGCAACTGAGGCCGAGACGCAATGAACCCATGTGCAAATAAAGGCGATCAAGGCCAGAATGATGTGAATGTTGAGAAAAGTCTCGTAGAAAGCATGTCGTACTGGAGAGGAAGCCAAGAAGAGGATGGCGGCCATGGCGGCAACGCCGACAGTGCCAGAGCCGATGAACCGGTCGTTGAATATTTTTTCACGAGCACCTTCCCACCCGTTGTCGGCCACCTGAACGACCGCCCATGCGATGAAGTGAATGATAGCCTCGACGATGGCAATTCGTCCCATCCATCGATGCAGCAGGTTGTAGGTGTCGAAGCTAACGTTGAGAAGGCCGATCAGGGGGTTGTTGCGGCCGGCGAAAATGATGAGAGGCACCATGCTCACGAGGGAAAGTGTTCCCGAGCGACCCCGAATTTCGGCGCAGAGCGCGTACTTGTTTTCGTTCCTCCAGTCGAGGATGAACATGTAGGCAAGATTGCTGCCCAGATAGCCAAACAGGATGAGACTGTGAAGCCTCGAAGGAAGTGTCCCCATGTTGGCGGCGCTGGAGAGGCGGATCTCGCGGTTGTGTCGCTTCTTCCACAAAGGCGCGTAGAGGAGCCCCCTCTTCAGGGCGGGCATCTTGTCCCACTGTGTCCGTTTCCAAAACTCTTGCTTCTCTCCCGGCAAGGACATGGCCGAGACCAGTCGTAGTTGCGCCCATCCCAACTCGACAATCCTGACCAGGAGCATCACCAGGCCGATAATGCCCAGAGTCCACCAGAGAACGTGGGTAAATAATATGTTCATTGGTTGATTGACACCATTGAGGCCTGTGCTGTAGGGTGAGATCGTGTTGGTCGGGGTGGCCACCGCGGGGTGCGTTCCCGTCATCGTGGTTACCGCATCTCGTAGTTGTAGTGTCGCAGTTGGCATGGCGAGCTCCGGGTCTGGGAGCCCATGGTATGTGAGGCCCATCGCGGGGCTATCGGCTGGCGATACTCTAACAGCTGGTAAGGAAAGGGATAAATGTAGGTCGAAGAAATCAAGAAGCCGACCACGTCCAGTCGCAAGCTCCCCTTTAGGGGCTCACCGTGCGACTTTGAGTTAGTCCGACAAAACGCTATGTCATCGAGCAAAACGGTAGAATGCAAACATTCCCATTGTCTGCCGGACAATAGCGGGTCTCAAAGGAGATTCACGGATTAGTCTCCCGTGATCCCACTAACAGCAAGGTTCTCCGATGAACAAGCAAGGCTTTGAGGGTGATTATCGGCAGGGTGGGACAAAGCGACGGTGAGCCTAGCCGCAAGCTGCAAGAATGGCGGCTTTGCGAAAGTCGTCAAGGGAGAGAGTGAACTGAATTGCGCTTTACCAGAAAGCTGTAGAGGAAAACAACAAGGGCGGAATCGGTTCGAGATTGAGATCGGCCCCGGGATTCGCGTGTCGAAGGCGAGTGACGAGGTGACCGAGGATCGCCGAAAATGGTGAACTGAGGTGAGACCAAGAGCGAGGCAGTTGCACTACACAAATGGCCGGATTGATCTCTTCTTCACTTCTTGCTGTCGCGACGAGGCACCACAAAGCGTGTCAAAATGGGAAATTGTTAACTCAAGGAACGAACAAGGATCGTGCAGACCAAGCCAGAAGGTCCTCACTAGTGTGATCCGTAGAGATCGGCGATTGGGAGCAGGGAAGCTTGAATGAGAGACTTGGAAGGAACCGAGGACACAGAGCCGCGCGCGTGGCCAAAGACCTTACCTTTAAGAGAAAAAGAGAAATCATCGTCAAGGCGGTTCCCCTTCGAGGGAACCATCCGGGCGTGGTCCCCCTGTACCGGTTCAGCAGTCCCCCTTGCAGCGGGACAAGACTTTGGGGAGCCATTGCCATCCAACCAAGCCCTTGGGAATGATTCTCCTTGGAGCTAAAGGATCTTTGCGAGCACGCCACGGGCTAGCATAGCCCTGGAAAACACCTATCAAGCAGCACCTGCTGGTCTCGTTATTGTGCGCCCAAGCGGAGCGTGGCGTGGGTGGATGACACCAGGACGAATTTGTCTTGGTGGTAGCGAAATCATTGGGTGTGGACCTTCGGTGGCGGATCTCAGAACTCATGCATCTGACGGGGGCTGCAATTTTGATTGGTTCGATGTTTTCAGGGTGTTTCTTGGGCCCCTGTCTAACGTTGCCTCCACATGGCGGTGACTGGAAGGTTGCAGTTGCCAAGGCAAACAAATGAGGCAGGAACAGGCAAACCCGGACGCAGTCCGGAGCACAGCAAGTGCCTCTCCATATCACTGCATGTCAAACGGATGTCCGCATGCATGGGTAAACACCGGACCGCCGGACAACCTTAAGGCGATCCAAAGATCTAGAAGGTGGATGGACGAGTCCGATTACGTTTCAATGTAGGGAAGAGACTATTCTTCACTAGTCGGTGCGGATGTCCACTACACTACTCCGTACTCCGTACGGGGTGTTGTTCCATTGGAACGCCCGAGGCCGAATGGAACGCGGTCGAGCCATCAAGCGTGGGGCGGCCTTGTGTTGCAAGCGAGCCGCTTCTCGATCGCTGGCGTCAGCACATGTATACGCTAGATTGGCCTCTTGAGGTATCATTTCGACTCCTCCGTTCAGATTTCGTTTTCAACCCTTCCCGAGATCCGGGTTGGGCTGAGCCAAGCTTCATTTGCATCACACCGGGATCCGTCGCAATGGTCAATCGCTTGTGGTTTAATCCGCTTTAAGAGCTTCAAAGTTGGCCGGCCAGATCTGATATCCTGACTTGATCGAGGAAGAGCTCGCTTTTTCAACCTCCACCAAACGTTGATTGTTGACCGGGTTCAACAAAGACATCCTAGCTGGCCGCCTTCCGTAGAAGAAGGCAGAGATTAACCCTTGTAATCATCGAAGCCCGGGACCGTTGTTGGAAATAACTCGCCGAGCGAGACGAGATGGCCTTTCCCCATTTCTATGTACCTAGTCCGGGTCCATTCGGATACACGAACGAACTATCGTACCATCCCGAGCTCGAGGTTCACTTCCGACCGTCAACATACCACTTCTCCAAATATCACGTTCATGTAATTGAAGATGCTATTAGATCGTGTCTGATCATGCAATACTCTATAGACGTGAAGTCGAAGTAGTGGGCGAATTCCCAACTTATTTGAATTGGTGCTCGGAATCTCGCATAACTTATCGCATACAATGTCCCATCAAATGTCTAGAGGCACCGCCATCTTCATTAAGGGGGGACCTCATTCGGACGCTGTGTATCGGAGAGACGGGGCTGGCGGATTGCTCTCCACTATGCAAAGGACACCCCATCCCCCGACAGCTATCAATGGTGCAACATGTGCCGCTTTCTTCGAAGTATGTGACCATGCCTTGTGTGACGGTGTGCTTTTACGATAAATACAGGGGATGAAGCGATGATGTTACTCGCTTTGTCAAGTAGTGGACAACTTCCCCGCTAAGCGACATCACATGTAAGATTCCCTAAAAGCTCCTCCTGCTCGGGAAAACTGGGCTTGTGCGAACTGAACTCAAAAGAGATGCCAAGGTCCACAACCTGGAAGCGTCGGAAATTGAATGAAGCCCAAAGCGAGACCAAAGACGGCAGGCACAGTGCCCCACCAAAGTGGTAACTGCCCGCTTTTTGGGCTTCTCTGAAGCTTGATAGGGTCCGAGCTTTCAAAGTTGCAGAGCTGATCTAAGCCGTGTTTTAAACTTATTGACACTGTATAAACACACTGTCTCCCGTCATTGCCCGGAAATTTCCATGAGCCAGAAACAAGCAGATGCCAAGAAATCGTTCGGGAAAGCATCATTCATGACCGACCGGCGAAGCGCACGCAGACAAGTTCGAGGGAATTGCGCCACCCCACTGCCCGATCTGCTCAATTGATCGAAGCTCTGCTCCTCGTTCATTCACCATGGGTTCAGCCTCCTCCAAGCCCACAGATTCTCTGCCACAGGTGTGGAGAGGGTACGCTCAAAGCTCTTGAAGCCTTCGCGACCTCGGTATGGTTTGTCAAGCTAACCATCTCCCAGGCCCTCCCAGACCGGGGTGTCGCAGAACCTAGTCGAAGCCCTTGAGGCGAGCAATGAGGTTAGAATTGCGCCTTTCTCCCAGTTCCCACTCAATCTCGTCCATCTAACCGTTCTTCTCTCAAACCGCAGACCGACATCTCCCGTCTCCAGTCTCTCGAGCTCCATATCCAGGAGCGCGTCGCCGCGGAGCTGAAGCGCCTCCGCGAGCAAGAAGCCGAATCACTACGCGCAGCTCAGCAGAAACTCTCAGCAGAACCAACCGCCGACCAGGATCAAGGGAACGAGCAGCAGCGGCAGCTTAGTGGGCCCAGCCGGCAGGAGGTTTCCAAGGCAATCCAGGACCTGCGGGCCAAACTCGAGGAAAAGAAGAAGGTGCGGGAGCTGCCAGACTCTCTTGAGAGCGCTAAGAATGACGTCGTGCGGTGCCTGCGTGAGAACGACCGGCGGCCGCTCGACTGCTGGCGCGAGGTAGAGGCTTTCAAGGAGGAGGTTAGGAAGCTGGAGAAGGGGTGGGTTGACAAGGTTGTCAACTAGACATGTGCGTTCGAGGAACGGTGAACGGTGGCTACGGCCGGAAATCTTCCGGACGGTATTGTATACCAGAAAATATCGTGTACCAACCGGGGGCTGTGGCCCCAAAGGGTATGGGTTGGCTGGGTCCTGTCGGTGTGTATAGACAAGTGGGAAGCTAGCAGACGTTAACAGTCATGGCACTCGAATGTAAAGGCAAGCCTATGCAAGTTCCGGTATTTGTAGTATGGAGCCAGGGCTAGACTGCTCTGCAACCTCAGTGTCCTTGTGTTTCTTGAGCTCTTCTTGCCGCCGCAAACCCTCCTGCCGTTTTCGTTCTCTTCTTGCCTGCGCGTCTTCCCAATTCTTCTTAATCTTGGGAGGTGCAAAAGCTGCGTCCAGTGCCGCGCTGAGTCTAGCTATCCTCTTCTTGTTTTCGATGAACCGCTCATTGCCTATTTGCACAAGCGTCTTCAGATACTGTGGTGGTACGGCCAAGCGACGAACGCCATCCTTTTCAACCCCGATCAATGACTCGAAAGACAAGCCCATTGAACGCACAGCGACCATGGGCATTGCCTCCTCACCGGGGTGTCGTGCAAGCAGGCTAACGGCGCCGGTTTCACGGAAACCTGCCTCCATGCCAGCCTGGACGACAAGCTGCGCATGCTCCAGCGAGGCGGTTAGAATATGTAAAATCTGGGTATGGTTAACGCTCCAAGTCTCATGGCCATTTGGAAGAGAATAACATACCATTGGCTCAAACTTAAAATGGATCAGCCGTGAGTCTGGTCCCATCGCTCCAACATTCTGTGCCCTATTCCCACCAGCTGCCACCGTCTCTGGTTCAAGACCTAACAACAACCTCTCATGAAACTCCTCGCTGTCGAGATTTTCCTCCAGCGTTACCGGATCGTGTGACACGAACAGCCACTCTCCTCCCCCCTTCCCACCGACCGCTGAACTCAAACTCCCCGCAGCAGCAATAGCGGCAGCGGCGGGCCCGCTTTCGCGGCCATCATTCAAAGCAACCTCTGCGCCATCACCGCCACCATCAGCAGCAGTCGCACTGGCCCCTCGGAATGCCGAGGAGGCAGGAGCCTTGCGGCCCTCAAGGTAGACGCTCACTCTCCCGGCGCAGCTGCTCGTCGTGACGAGCCCTTCGTGAGTGTTGTTGATCCGGTCAATCAGACCGCGAATGCCGGCGTCGACCGAGCCTTTGGGCGAGGAATCAGTGTACTGATCGTCGGGTAGCGCGAGCTGGGAAAGGATCTTGTCTTTTTTTAGGGTGAATGTGCTGGAGGGGGTAGGCAGTTTCTTCATCTTGCTAGAATTTTCTGAAGCTTCTGTTATCAGCAATCCCCTCTTTTGTAAGGAGGTCGGAGAACTGGACATTTAGTTGAAGTGTAAGCATTCTAATGTAGGAAACGTTAGGGGATGGAATGGCTTGGGAATGGGGCTGAGAAAACGGGGGTCACGTGTTCGGTGCATGACCCCCTTTCTGCTCTGACCAAAGGAGGAAGGAGGTAGGTAAACAAAGCCTGTCAACACTCAGAAGGTTGAGTTGTGACGTATTCGAGCAAACCATGACAATGTAAATTCCAAAAATTATTGACAGAAGAAGCGAGAATATACTCGTTGCCTCTCTCTCTCGCGGGTGTGTGATTTTCAAGACAAATCTGGATGCATCTCGTTTACAACACTGATTTACTATTTGTCAAGGTCATATATTACGGCCCTTGGTTGGATCAACTCTCAGAAGTGTGAAGGATTATCATATGGCAAATCAATATCTATTTATGAAGAAGAGCATAGTTATGATTTGCGCTAGCAAGTTCTCTTGGTCCCGCGATCGACATCGAAAGCCATGGTAGCATAGCCATATGTACAAGACCCGTTAAAAGGACAGGGTAAGGTAACCATGATATTGTATCCAAAATTCGCGGACTCACAGGACTACCAGCGAGGATCAACGGTGCGTGGGATAATAGCAGAATATTACATGGTGGTGGGAACGGAGGTATCAAAGAGCATCTGCACAGTGAAACCCCACAAACGCCAGTGCCTCCGCCGTAGCGGACAGGTAGCCAGCAGGTCGTTTGTTGAACCGAACCCCTGCTGCTGTACTGGATATGTTTCAGCAGTATTCCGGTCGAATCTGAGACGGCCTGTCCCCCCAAATAGACCCGATCGGCCTGGATGCGTCTTTGGCCAGTAGAAGATAAACGAGGTCGTCGACTGAATTCGTTCCTTTGGCTAGACCTACATTTGCCTGTCCACTCCTATCATCCTTCCTCTTACCCCGAATAAACAATACCACTTTAGGCGACGCATGCAAAGCATCATGGAGAAAGTGAATGGCAATACTAAAGTGTTCTCAGAGTATCAGGGTAAGAATGGCCGCTTGCTCTTTGAGCTGGCGTTTCCATTTTTATCGGATTGTGATGCTCATCCCTTGCTCTAGATCGATGCCTCAGACGGCAATAGCATCATCCGCCTCATTGACAGAGTGCTCATCAATTTCTCAACTCTGCGCAATCGGCCATTAGAACGAATATCACCTTGCACGCCGACACACCAGCGAGATCATTTATACATATCGGTAGCGGAAACGGCAGCTTCTAGAACCCCCAAAATTTCCTCGGTTTTTTATCTTTTTTTCTTCTCCCTTTTGGAAATGAAATGTTCAATGTAGAGACAACAGTTCACTGGTTTGCCAGCTGTTTGAACCTTTCATCGATCTATACCCTCAACGGGGTCTACACCTAACCATGATCTAAGTTGCGGCAGAAACCGGACAGCGCCCGGAGGGGGGACCGAACGAGTCGTCGGATGGCTTTAGGGGGCGCTCCTTCGCTTGCAAGTCCTCAATGGCGTGGGTAAATTACGACAATGCTCGTGAGGTATTATTGAAGTACCCAAGAACCAGCGTAAAACTATAGGTATACCGAGTGGGAGGTAGACCCAGACCTCAACTCAGGGACCGGCATGCCCTGTACGAGGCTCTTAGAAACCGCTTAGATGCAGCAAGGATAGTCACTTGGCTTATGAGCCTTGGAAGGCTAAGAGAGTACAGGCTCGCACTAGAGCTAGAGCAGGAGGATGGGGGTGGGGTTTCTATAGAGGATGGGGTGGCCGGAAGCCCAGGGGAGACGAGAAGGAAGAGAAAGAGGAGGAGAGCCATCTGGCTCTAGCGCTGCGTTGGACAACTAGATGCGCAGCTGGCGCTGCGCATCGTAGTAACGCGCCCGGTCGGATGGCCGCCCACAGTTTCGTCGTCACCAAGCCGGAAAGGTGAGTTGCTGACAGTTGATGAGTGGGATCATAGGGAGCGCCCCGGTAGCCTCTAAGGCTGCCACAGCGCTATACGTGAGCGGGGCGATCGCCCCTGCGGTGTAAGAAGAAGAAGAAGAAGAAGAAGAATATAACGAGTGGAAAATGCTGTCTATGAAGAGAACGTCATTATGTCAGCAGGCATCAATGTCCAGAACCGGCATCATGTCGAGTGCTGTACAAGTAAAGCAGTTGGCAACGAGGCAAAATTGAGTGTTTGGCTTATCGTTCCCTGACATCGATCACAACTGAGGTCTATCTATTATCGATAAGCCTGCCGCTTCCCACTTCTGGGTACGTACCATGGTTGTTTGACAGCTTCAAGAAACTCCAAATCGTCACTATCCTGCGATCCGTCCGTCCCCTCGCGTTCTCCAATTGGTGGTGTCTTAGATGAATTCCCCAAATCCAACGAAAGCCTTTAACGTGTCCGAGTCGCCACAAATATACCATCCAATCACCAAGGCGGCTTGAATCGGCCATCCAACAATCAAGGATGCCCCCGCATTTTTGCACTTATCAGGCTGCTTGCCACGTTCGACTGAAGAGCTTCATTCAAACTATCTTTCTTGTCTAGCTACTTCGCTTGAGGTAACGCGAGTTCAATGCAATGGACTAACAACGCGCTTCGCAAACCGGCGACCCTCTTGATGATTTCGAGAACAGACCAATAACCCCTAACGCCGCGCCTTTCCCTTTCCTTTAACGCCATTGTAATGCGATCATAAGACGTCCGTGAAATGTATGTTTTGAGCCCTCAGCTCCCATCATCGTGATAAAACCATAGCTGACTCCCATCTTCTTCAGTGCTCCCTTCCATCTCTGCTTAGGCGGCCTGGACTTCCTGCACCTGCTGCACCTGCTGCACCTGCGCCTGCTGCTTCAACGCGGCCTGCTGCTGAAGCCACTTGGCGTAGCGGCTTTGCTTGTTGTGGATGCCACACTCGGTCTTGTCCTGGCCCTTCCAGCGGCCGGCGCGCTCGTCCTCGCCCTCGCCAACGGGGACGGTCGAGTGCCAGTCGCCGACCGACTTGTAGCCTCGGTCAAGCAGTGCGTTGTAGGGGACCTTGTGCTCGTCGATGTACCCCTTCACCTGGGCGAAGGTCCAGTTGGCGAGCGGGTTAATCTTGATGACGCCGCGCTCGTCGTCGAGCTCGATGACGGCAATGTCACCGCGCTGCCCGCCCTGCGATCGGCGCCGGCCCGTCAGCACGGCTGCCACCTTGAGCTCGGCGTAGGCGCGCTGCAGAGGCTCAACCTTGGCGACCCAGTCGTACAGCTCCGACGACATCTCGTACAGCTTCTCGCCATACAGCTTCTCGAACTCTTCGACTGTCGCGACGTCGGCCGGCTTGAAGACGTGCACCTTGACGTTGTAACGCTCACGGACGCGCTCGACGAGCTCATACGTCTCGTTGAAGTGGTACAACGTGTCGAGGAAGATGAGGTCGATCGGCTGTGGGTTGGTCGACTCAGCGTCGAGTTTGGAAAGCATGTCGACTGTCACGAGCCCCGTGAGGCCAAAGGCCGTTGACTGGTACAAGTTGGGGAAGAAGATCTTGCAGAAGCGGAGGATGTCCATGGGGTGGAGAGACTCGAGCTGCTTGTTGAGGTGCTTCAGGTGCGGCTGGGTGAGGGAGATGCGTGGCAGGCTGACGGTGGATGTGCTTGGCGAGACGAAGCCCGAATCAACCGAGCCGTGGTCCCCAGGCGAGGAGAGCTGGGAGGATGTTTCGGTGCGCGAGTCGTCGGCCATATTGCAAGACTGTCTGTTGCGGAAGAGAGCTGTTGTTGCACAACAAGGGAATGCGGGTGATGACTTGGAACAACCAGGAGGGGAATCCGAATGCTGATGTATTCGACAGCAGAAGGGCTAGAGCACGGTACACCGAAGTCGCAGCGGGTATTATGTCTCTGGACGCGGGTGAAAGGAGGAGAGAGGGGGGGGCCTTGGCCTTGAGTGGTATTAAAGCAGACCACGGGAGGATCGAAAGGTTTGCTTGGAGGGATGCCCGTTTCAGCGTTTCGCAGGACTGTTCACCTTCTCCGCGGTGACGAATACTCGAGACAAATTGCGGAATACTGGGCCCGGGAAGTAAGCGGACGAGGTAGGTATTTCTAGTCTTTTGACACTACACATCACTACCGTTCTTACTAATAACTCATTTCCACAGTTCCCGATCGTCTCGAACGTGTCCGAAGGCCAGGGACGATTCCGCATTGGTCCCAGACCGTCGAAACCGGGTCAGCATAGACCTCACACTTGGGGAGTGGAGGCATCGCTGAGGGCGGGTTTTTATCAAGCCTTCGTTAGAGTGGTGGTGTTTTCAGCGAGGCTGATCACGACATCTGGAGACTATCTGATTGGTCAATGAAGGCTGTTTCTGTGGGGGTTGAGTCCCGCTGTTAGTTTGAAAACACCGCTTGTGGCAAGCACCCGGCCCCGAGAAAGGCGTAATCCCTTTCGGAATTGAGTGCTGGGCGAGTGCCTGGCTAGGCATTTCTACCGAGAGCCGCGCCGATGACGGTTGGCAGATGCTCGCATGGTTGGGGTTGAGCCGCAGATCGAGGGAGAGCGAGATCCAGTCGCTGACGGATTTCTCTACAACTATCACGTCTAGGGCGTTAGTCAGCTGTGAGTCTCCGCAAAAACTTTGAGTTCAACATTGACTGCTATGATGTCATTCTATGTGTACTTGTCGTTCTGGGAACACAGCAATCGCGCCCTTGTTGATTACGTGAAAATACAGAGTCAGGCGCTGAGGAGGAACGTGAGCCCGGTTGTCGATATACGAGGCGGCTCGGCGGCTGTCGGTGACCGACTTCCACTCCTTGTCGTGGGGTAGACTCGGGCAACTTCCGTCTTGTCCTGTCGAGTTAGCACGCATAATAGAACGCCTCGCTCAAAGTACATAGGATAGTTACGTTGCAGCATCTGGTATCTGGGGGTAATTGTTGACACGTTTGGCTCAAAGGCATCTGCGACGATGCCTTTGACGGCTAAGACGACGAAAGTACGACAAGTTGTTACCCAAAGATCGACTCTGTTAACCAACCCCTACAAAGGACGCTTTTCGAAATTTGGAATCGGAAGCCGATTTAGATCGATAAGATAACAATCTTGGCTTCCCCCACGTGTATGTGTGTCTCTAGGCACTGATTTAACGCAATTGGTGTCAATGGGTGTGGTGACTTAATCGACAGAAGCACCTCGAAGCACGTGCAAAACAACGAGTTTTCTTCATGTCAAAAACAGCTCTAGTGTTGTGCCAGCGGATGAGCGTCGCAGCTTAAGGCTTTCACCGTTGCACGGAACAAGAAAGTTTTCAAGTTGCCAAGTATCGGAATGGCGGGGTCCTACGGTGCTCGCTGAGGTGGGGTTCCCGCCTTCGGTGCTCCGGGTCCTTGGAAAATGCTCGTCGAGGCGCGGGGCTCAAGAGTCAATTCCATTGCACTGCAGGGAGCATTTCCAATTCTGCATTGAACGGCTGTACGCTGTTTGGCGGGTTCCGCATTGACAAGCTATTTTCTGTCCCTACCGCAAAGCCATGGCCGAGGAACTCGGAGCCTCTCCTCGACAGGGGCGACCCTCCATGACTGCCGCTATGCGGAGCAGTTCTTTCTTGAGGGAGCATCAACAATATCGTCCTCCGCACAAGCCCGACAGCTACTATGGAATAGACTCCGTCGTCGAAGACCTCCAAGCTACCACCGTCTCTCCGCGCGAAATATCGCATTTTAAGGGAATCCCCTCGCCCGAGAACCCGCCCAAGGTTGTTGAGAGCGGCGTGAACCATGAGTTGACACATCCGAACTGTACTCCTCATGCCGGTGCGCACACCGAGAGGCTTGTCGCGACGCTGTTCTATCGGTCGACAAGCCCCCGCGCCTCGAATGTGATCCCCTCCCCAAAGAAGGCCTCAACGCCGCAGAGAAGCCGGTCGCCTTCATCTCGCGCGGCGGCTACCGACTCCGATATACCACCGACCATGGCCCCGAGCAGCAGCCTCGACAGTTACCCCCTCGAGCCTCCCGCGGCCGAACCTGAACCGCTCGATCATCTCTACGGCTCATACGTCACGCCCATGTGCATCACCTCGTTCCTGCACCTCATGACTACCTTCCCGCTGCCCCCCGGCTCGACCGATTTGACTTCGGCGCACCGCTGCCTCAAGCTCGATTCCAGCCAAGAACAGCACCCCGTAGTTGTCGAGCTGACTCTATCCCCCGCTCCCGCCAAGGACTACCTCTCCCTCGCCGACCTGCGTAAGCATGAGCTCATATACCGGTTCGAGCGCGAGTGGAATGTTGACGTGGCGCTACGCGCCGATACGCTTTGGCGGCGGTACCCGCGCCTGGTGGTCTTCGACATGGACAGCACGCTCATCACGCAGGAGGTCATTGACCTGCTGGCAGCTACCATCAAAGACCCGCCGGACTTGGCCGCGCGCGTCGCGGACATCACGCACCGCGCCATGCTCGGCGAGCTCGAGTTCGACTCGGCCTTCCGTGAGCGCGTCAAACTTCTCACGGGCCTTCCGGGAACCATCTTCGAGGAGCTGCGCCCCGTGCTAGACGTGACTAACGGCGTGCGGCCGCTGCTCCGCGCGCTTAAGAGGTTGGGTGTCAGGACCGCCGTGCTCTCGGGCGGCTTCCTGCCGTTGACGTCGTGGCTAGCCGGGGAACTAGGGATTGATCATGCCCACGCGAATGAGGTCGTAATTGACGAGACGACCGGGCGATTAACTGGGGAGGTAAAGGGTCGCATCGTCGGCAAGGAGCGGAAACGGGAGCTGCTGATTGAGATCGCCGAGAAGGAGGGAATTGCATTGGAGCAGGTGGTGGCTGTGGGCGACGGCGCCAATGACCTGCTCATGATGGATGCCGCCGGCCTTGGTGTAGCCTGGAACGCGAAGCCCAGGGTGCAGATGGAGGCAAGCGCTAGAATCAATGGTGATAGCATGCTGGATTTGCTGCATCTCTTTGGCTTTACTGAAGAGGAAGTCCGACAGCTCAGCGCATGAGGACGAGATAGAGTGTCTTAGGCTAGCCTACCCTTTTACTCTCTGCTCTTGGGTTCGTTAATTCATTGCTACAGCAGATGATAAGCGAGAACAAAATATCACTTTAACTCGACAGTACTGCAGGACAGATCGATTGTAACATGATGTAGTAGCTACTCCTCTCTGCTAACAGGGTCATTCGAAGAGACCTCGTTGGGCATCTGCTACCCAAGGAATTCCCTGGAATTCATAGCAGACTTAACAACCAGCAAGCCAGCTTAGTGGGAGCACGCAGTTATCCAAGGCTGCCTGGACTGTCTTGGATACATAGCTCCATCGGTGGGTATAACTTTGATGGAAGCCGGTAAGATAGCGGCTTTTGCAAGCTGTAACAAAATGACCTGCGAGCGGCTCGATTCCCGATTACTGAAAGAACCACTAACAGAGTATGACATGGTGAACGTTTCCTTAAACTTGCCATGGGAAGACACCTGCTTCCGGATTGTTGTAAAGTGGGCAGCTTAGCCGGTTGCCCATTATGGCTTCTTTTCTTTATCATGTATTTTGTAACCCAACTTAGAAACAAAGCATAGGAAGAAAGGCACAATATACGTCTCTGCCCATCATCCCTCGCATTTTGGCCGGGGGCCTGGTACGGGTCCCGGCGCTCACTTTTCTGGGTCCGGCTTCATTTCCGTGATTAGATACTTTCAGCCCTGCGAGTCCACTACTTCCCTCAAGTAGCGGCTAAGGTGATTTCCAGTTCTTGACGAACACCGGGGAATAATCGCGGATCTAAGTGCGAGGTTGGGTTTAAAAGAGCATATCTCTGAGGTCACTTTCCGCTTCATCCGGAGAGTGCGAATACCGACGACAAAATGGGATGTGCTGAAAGTGAGCTGTGACGCACACTGTCTGTCCACAGCCCAGCCAAAAGGAGGGATGGGAGCACACTTGGAGCCCTGGTTGCGGAGAGGTGGAAACCGGTTCGATGGAAACGAACAGACTGCCGGGAGCCCCGACGTGATGGTGGAACCGCGTCTCTAAAAAGCTTAGCTAGCTCATCCCTGTTAGTTCCGTCGCGGCGGGAACTGCCGAGTTCAACGAAGACGGTTTAAATCAACCCTAACCCGGTTTATGGGGCGGACATTGATCGATCCTGTTGAGAGTGGGAGAGATACCGCAGTAGCAGCTACGGCTATTCCCTTGCTGCTATTTTTGTTGTTGACTTTGAAAGAGAGGAGGTCCAATGACAATCTGTCTACTAGAGAGAGCAACGAGAGTGAACAGCTTCCAAGACTTTGGCAACGTGATTGCTTAAAGTTGTCCTTCCGCCCCCTCTCTAAGCGTTTCTGCTCATATCTGCTTGTCTTTCTATCAAATATGCTAGATTATCTTCCCCCCGTCCAACGATAGCTCTCGAAACACCCCAAATGGGATAACCAATGATTGAACTGTGAACATATATACCTTGATAAACTAGTAAGGTTTACTACATGGGCCGCCTCCAAGAGCGGCGGGATGCCGCAACTCCGTTGCTGCGCTCGAGGAATCGAAGCAGATGTTGAGTGCGACGAAGGCGCTTCGTCTACGAAAATAACAGAGTACTACGTACTCCTCTCGGATACGCGTGGACGGCAGAGCTGGTTCAACAAGTCGAGCAGTTGCTTGAGTTGGATCGAGACAGACGGGAACCGAGTGGTCCCACTTTGCCACAACATCGGCGGAATTGCAACCCCTCCGAGGCAAAGGAACCATGAACTGCGCTGATTATCGCGTTTAGCAATGAGAATGGAGTTCGTCGTAAGCGCAGCTCCAGAAGACGACCTCGTTGCCGCACGAAGCTGCATTCGCGGCGTTTGACTCACGCCGCAGGCTGCGAATGCGTCCTCAGCATCGTCACATTTTGGAGGTTGGGCTGGCCGCCAATGCCTAACGGACCAGGGTGGGAGCGCCAAGATCCACTTTACCGCCAGCGTGACATGCGAGTACCATGGTGGCGCCGGAGACGGCCATTCTGGAGGGCAGGAGCCCGCTGCAAATGATTGGCAGAGAGAGGGGTTTGTCCGTTCCCTAGGAGATCGCAAGAGGGGCAGTTTCAAATTTGGAGGGGCGCGTTGGCCTCGTGTGAAAGGGTTAACCAGAGCATATTGATTGTTCAAGAACTCAATTCTACAACTACACATTGTTAGAGTTATTGCTATTGATTAGCTGCGATTTAGAAAACTGATATGCAGATTTCTGGCGGTTTGCACGCGGTTGTGGAGAGGAAAGTGAAGCCTGAATCGCGGGGCTGGGCGGCAAGGCGCGGCATGAAATTTCCTGGTGAAATTTGAGGGCTTGCCCCACCTTGGTTGAAGTTTTTGTGCTGCACAACCCCACCAACCTGCCTTGCCCCTCCCGCTTGCCCATAAAAACTTTCGACCCCTCCTCAACTCTTCCTCGACTCTTCCTCTTCACTTCCTCGTCGGCATACCTGATTCGAGCAATCACCTGCCACTTTCAAGTGCGTATACCATCGTCGCGCTCGCGGACTCTTGACGAGAGCATCGTATCTGACTTTGTCTCGATAGTCTTCATCAAGCGCAAGTCGCCAGTTTCGTTCTCCAGAACATCAAAACCGTCAAAATGGGGTAAGTTGCGGTCACACATAACCCGCCCGGTCGCGGATAGCTTTCAACTTTTGGGTCATCGCTAACTCGAGCAACAGTAAGGAAGATAAGACCCACATCAACGTGGTCGTCATCGGGTTCGTCTACCCTCGCCAGGCGTGGTCGTCGGCACCATACTTCACTCGCACAGGAACTAACATTTAGTGACTTAGCCACGTCGACTCCGGCAAGTCCACGACTGTAAGCATCAATCTCAGCCCAAGAGGCACGTTGACCACTGGGGCATCTTACTGATAGGTTACAGACCGGTCATCTCATCTACAAGTGCGGTGGTATCGACAAGCGTACCATCGAGAAGTTCGAGAAGGTTAGTACCAGCTCCAGCGCTCTTGGATTCCACGTTTCTTCGCACATTCATTGCCTAAATATATTGGCATTTTTGCCATTCGTCATTTTTCCCATATTCTGCTCTGTGGTTACCCCTCCCTTATCAAAGAGGGGGAGGGGCACACAAAACAAGCAGCAGATAAGGGAAATTTTTTTCCAATCGTCGACCCACTCACCCCGCTCTTACACTCCGCCATCTCCCTACCGTATTTGGCACTCGACGCCAAGAATTGAGCTGACACCCGAACTACAGGAAGCCGCTGAGCTCGGCAAGGGTTCCTTCAAGTATGCGTGGGTCCTTGACAAGCTCAAGGCCGAGCGTGAGCGTGGTATCACCATCGATATCGCCCTCTGGAAGTTCGAAACTCCCAGGTACTATGTCACCGTCATCGGTATGCCTGAGCCTTGACGCTGTGTGCCCTCAACTTCGTGCTGACGTGTGACCCGCAGATGCCCCCGGCCATCGTGACTTCATCAAGAACATGATTACTGGTACTTCCCAGGCCGACTGCGCTATTCTCATCATTGCCGCCGGCACTGGTGAGTTCGAGGCTGGTATCTCCAAGGATGGCCAGACTCGTGAGCACGCTCTGCTCGCCTACACCCTTGGTGTCAAGCAGCTCATCGTCGCCATCAACAAGATGGACACTACCCAGTGGTCCGAGGCCCGTTACCAGGAAATCATCAAGGAGACTTCCAACTTCATCAAGAAGGTCGGCTACAACCCCAAGACCGTTGCCTTCGTCCCCATCTCCGGCTTCCACGGCGACAACATGCTTGAGCCTACCACCAACGCTCCCTGGTACAAGGGCTGGGAGAAGGAGACCAAGGCTGGCAAGTCCACCGGCAAGACCCTCCTCGAGGCCATCGACGCCATTGAGCCCCCCAAGCGTCCCACCGACAAGCCCCTCCGTCTTCCCCTTCAGGACGTGTACAAGATCGGCGGTATCGGCACTGTCCCTGTCGGCCGTATCGAGACTGGTATCCTGAAGCCCGGCATGGTCGTCACCTTCGCTCCCTCCAACGTCACCACTGAAGTCAAGTCCGTTGAGATGCACCACGAGCAGCTTGCTGAGGGTGTTCCCGGCGACAACGTCGGCTTCAACGTGAAGAACGTTTCCGTTAAGGAAATTCGTCGTGGCAACGTTGCCGGTGACTCGAAGAACGACCCCCCTGCTGGTGCCGCTTCTTTCGAGGCTCAGGTCATTGTCCTGAACCACCCCGGTCAGGTCGGTGCTGGCTACGCCCCTGTCCTCGACTGCCACACTGCCCACATTGCCTGCAAGTTCTCTGAGCTCCTTGAGAAGATCGACCGCCGTACCGGCAAGTCGGTTGAGGCCACCCCCAAGTTCATCAAGTCTGGTGATGCCGCCATCGTCAAGATGGTTCCCTCCAAGCCCATGTGCGTTGAGGCTTTCACCGACTACCCCCCTCTTGGTCGTTTCGCCGTCCGTGACATGCGTCAGACCGTCGCTGTCGGTGTCATCAAGAAGGTTGAGAAGGCCGTTGCCGGTAGCGGCAAGGTCACCAAGTCCGCTGCCAAGGCTGCCAAGAAATAAACAGTTTCTTGTTACAGCAAACAAACAACTCGCTTCGGGGGATTCGGGGCCGTTTGGCTCTCACGAGAAATCGCGTCGCGGTTATACCCGCGATGCTATGATTGACATGAGCATACGGTCGTTTTGTCATGGGGCACAAACTGAGGGGAAATGGTCGGGGGATTCTGCGCATCAAACTTCTCACCATGTGCTTAGTACAAAATAGAGTCTCCTAGAAGTGATCACGAAGGTCATGATTCCCACTTTCTCATCCTTCGCCGTTAGTCAACGTATCGACTGTTGTGAAGCAGATAATCTGGCCGTAAACTACTGAAACCGCGTGTTGGCTGTGTTGTCGGTATTTTTTACGTGCCCTACGTGAATCTTCCGTGACATAAGCATGAGTCATTACGCAGTAGATCGTCGAGTTATCCTACAGCTTCGCTCAATGAAATAAGACCGTCTTCGTCCACGATGATTTATACTGATACAGCTCCAGTCTATCCTACAAAACTTTGTATATCTACTTCACCAGTCTAAGATCGTTTCGCATGCCATTTCAATCGGTCCCTTTCGTGAACAATCCCATACGTGGCTTGTAGGAACTCGTCCGGCTCCACAGGCTTCGCCAAAATCGCGGCGCGGACCTGCTCCTTGGCCCCGGTAAGCGCCGGCGATTTTCCGGGCGAGTTCTTGCTGTGAGAAACGAACCGCGACCGGGACCCAGCCTCGTCAACCGTATTGTCTTCATCAACGACTTGGGCCACGTCAGAATCGTAATCTTCCGGGGGCGGCGCCACGACGCGCACCGCCTCAAGCGAGAGCTCGGCGCGCTCGCCGCCACGATGGCCCGCTTGAATGCTTGTGTAGCGCAGCCTGAGGTTGGCATATTCCGCTGTCACGGTGCGTTGAACCTGGATCGAGGCGAGGGTGTAATCCACTGGGACTGAGTCGTCGTTATCGCCGTCGTTGTTGTTGGCGTTGGGCATGGTGGTGCCGCTGGCTGGGGTGGTTGTGGTTGAGATGAGGAGTCTGCGCGGGAGGTGCACGCCCAAAAGGACGGGCGGAGTGCTGAGCTTTCCGGCCCAGGGGCGCAGGTCGGACTTGGTGATGAAGGTGATGACGGACGGGACGTGTTGCTCGATGCTTGGGCCTGGAAGGTCGAAGTAGCGCCGTTGGACGAGACGGGCATCGACCGGCGCCGCGGGGAAGAGCACGTCGCCGATGAAGGTTTCCTTGACGGCGCGAAGAGAGGTAAGGGCCTTGACCTCGACGTGATCGGCTTCAATGCGAAGCTCGAGTTCTGGAGCAGATGCGGCGAGTTCCCGGGACACATCTGGGGATGGCACGAAGCGGATGACGGTGGTGGAGTGCCAGAGGCCTTCTTCCATGAGGTTGTTGGGCAGGTTGAGGCTGCCGAGGGCGGGGAGGGCCGGTACGAAGGTGCGGGACAGGGACGTGTCCAATTGTGGTGCGGATCCCGGTGACGGAGTCCCTGAAACCGCGGGGTTTTTCTGCCGGGCAAAAACTACGTGCCCGAAGACCACGCTCGTGTCAGTTTGCGCCTTGGTAGACCAGCCGGGCGTTGAGAACCCGAGTTCAGATCTCTCCTCCCTTGTCTCGGGTCTCGAGTATTCGACGGTCTTCCCATCGCCGAGGCTGAAAGGGAGGATATCCGTCGGAATCGAGCCTGCCGATGGTATAGATTCGGTTTTCCAGTGAGGTACGGCAGCGGTCCATCTCTCCCACTTGTCGAAACGTTCCTGCCATGGCAGCTTTCGTTCCGGGTCAAGTACGGGGAGATACCGGCCCTGGTGGATGGAACTCTCCGGGACTACCCTCAAAGTTGAAGACACGAGGGGTTTGGGCCCATACGCATCGCGCAGGAAGCGTAATACGGTCTCGCAGGCGTTCTCGAAATTCTCATCGCGCTGAGGCATATGAATCCAGGTGACGACAACCTGAGAGAATCTGTTAGCAAGTGTCTGGCCCTAGGGAAAGAAAATAAGCAGTTGGTCATGTACCTTTTTGCCTGACGAATCAAGGCGCGTAACCGTGTTGGTCAATCGCCCGACTTCCTCAAGAACTCCAGGTTCAAGAGGCTCAGGGGAAACGAGATGGGTCTCAAACTCGCTTGTCCGGGCTTTAGAGAGCACCCCATGAATCCGGTCAACGATCGCTTCGGCGGCTGACTTCGGGGCCACGACGGAGACCAATCGAGATTCTCGAATGAGCCTGACCTCTTTGACATGCGCGAGAATCGCCCGCTGTGTGCCTTCGAGCCATCTTCTGTTGCCAACTGGCGCACAACTGTCAGCTCATAAGCACCACGGGGCAACGGCTGGGGTTTCAATTGATTGACGTACGGGTTAGGAGGGAGAATTCGACATCGCGTAACCGCAGGCTAAGATATCCATCTCTGTCTAGAACAAGCTGGTTGGACAAGTCCCAGCAATTGCGCATCAAACGAACTGCCAGCCGGCTTTTGGGGGCCATGCCCTTGGTTATATAGCCCACGAGGTGTGCTTCGACACTCTCGACTCGGTTTACGGCTGTTGGCACCCATGGCTGGTGCTCTAGTACCCAAGCAGGAAGTTCTGGGGTATGGTCATCTTCTTGGCTCAGCTGCCGTATGGTTTCGTATTCCCTGATATAGCGCGTTAACTGCGCGCTAGTGAACCCGTCGACGAGGGTGTTCTTGAGCTGCGTAAACTCCTTGTCGCTGAGAATCCGCTTGTCTTTCGGTCGCAGTTCGTGAATGTTGACCAGAATATCTTCTGACTCGGCCGCTGCGTTGTCGTCGGTGAGCAAGCTCGCGGGGTCAACCTGCGTTTCTGGCGCAGCGGCATCGAGTTTCAGCTCTACAAGCTGACGCTTCTTCTTACGCGTACGCTTCTCTCGCAAAACAATGGCAGACCCAGGTTTTCCCAACATGTCAATATCCAGACCCTCTTGCTCAGGAGCGACAATTTGGCCCCTGGACGTGTACGTGCGTTCCTGTGGCCGCGGCGGTCGCGGCGGTCGTGGTGGCGGTGCTGGGGGTGGCCAGTAAGTCGCAGAGCGTTCATCTCGTTGGGCTGCGTCACCGGTGGGTTCGTTGTCTGAATCGGCAGTGGGAGAACCATCTTTCTGGCTCTTGGGCCCGTCGGCGTGGCTCGGATTGTCGTAGGTACCGATGAATCGCTGGCCGATTCGAGTAGACGAGACTGTGACGGCAGCGAACGGCAGCCGTCTATAGGCGCCAGCAAGCTGAAGGCGACATCTCAGGCAGACAAAGGAGCCGCCTTGGGTCAACTTGCGGCTGAGCATGGAAGCAATGAGAACGGCCGGTTGCGGCACCACTAGGACCCCAATTTCAAGAGTATTCTGTAGGTGGTATTCATCATCCGAGACTGTGAAGTGGACCTCGCCCGTCTCTGCGACGAAATATTTTGGGTGGGTCCGCTACGCTGTATCCCGTATCTAGCCCCAGTTTCGAGCTCCCGGCAGGCAACCGGGCCAGGAGACGCGGTTGACAGGGAATTGACGCGCCGCACCCCGCGTCGCCAATAATTACAGGAAAGCGAGCTCTGCACGAAAGACATCGTCCGACATCACGAGCCACAGCGCTCTCGCACTCAGGTTTATGGACCGCCCAAGTTTTTCTCAAGCAATACCAGAACCATATAGTACAGTGAATGAGACATTTTTTTCGACCAAGTCCAATAGACCCGCTGGTGTCCCTCACTCCGTCATACGATGCCAGCGCAACAACGACGGCGACGACAGGTGGGCTTTCGGTCAACGACTATAATAAGAAAATTTGAATTGACGATTGCAGGCAGTGGAGGATTACGAGGATGAAGATGCACAGCACCAGCTTCCACACAGCCCCGACAACGTCGACGAGGACGGCGACGAACATATGGGAGAAGCTGAGCAAAGAGACGAGACCAGCCAGCTGATTAAGAACCTCGTGCGCTATGCCCTTGCCTGCGAATATTCGCGGACGCCGATTCGGAGGGACGGTATCAGAGAGAAGGGTACTGACAGGAGCGAGAACCGATCAAACGTGGTTAAGCCGCTAACTCCTCTTAGTGCTGGGTTCCAATGGACGGGAGTTTAAGAAGGTATTTGCGGGCGCGCAAAGGCAACTACGGGCGACATTTGGCATGGAAATGATCGAACTACCGACTAAGGACAGGAGTCTCATGACGACGGACCAGAAAAGAAAGGGTTTGTTTCTCACTGCCGACACAGTACGCCATCGATCGCAACGGCTGACACGGTCTGAGCAGCTGCCAGAACGCAGAGTCAAAAAGAAGCGAGTTCGAACGCATATATTCTCACGTCGGTTCTTCCCGAAGAGTATACCACACCAGCTATCATAACCCCATCCAAGGTGGAGTCCGCCGACGGCGAGGCTTCGTACATTGCGCTGTATACCACCATCATTGCGATCATCACTCTCAGCGGCGGAGAGCTCAGCGACCCCCGCCTCCGCAGACATCTTTCGCGACTAAACGCTGCAGAGAACATGCCGAGCATGAACCCTCATGACGACACATCCCCCAGCGAGAAGACAGAAGTAGTTCTCCAACGAATGGTGAAACAAGGATATCTGATACGTGTAACCGAGTCCCGGTCCACGGGGGATGACGACGCGACTACTTGGTACGTCGGCCCACGCGGTAAAGTCGAGGTCGACAGGGAGGTAGTTGCGGCGTTTGTACGGACTGTGTACGGCGGCTCCAGCGATGAGCTCGAGACCAAGCTGCAGGCTAGCCTGAAAATCAGAGATCGAAAGCCGGGGGTGCTCGAGACGGGTGAGGAAGAGGCCGGAGAGGCGCCACTTGACGGTGATCCCGGGCCGAGCAATCGACGGAGAAGCAGGAGACGGCAAACTGAGGCCGAAGACGAGGAGAGTGGGTAGTTCGATTGCATATGCGTCTGGGTGCTGTCGGCGTCAGGGTATCATTGTCTGCATTAATCTCGCTGTCGGATCGGTGTCTTACAGGAAGTGGGGCGGGTTTATGGGTTCCAGCGTCTGTAGTATTCTTGGGTAACCATGCCACGACGTATTAATCGACCGTGCCATGACTTGCCACCTATTCGAGCTGGTTGATGGGCATATCCCCGGACCGTCGCAGCCTGCCCGTCCTTCTCAATTCTCGGCGTTCGAATCCGCGTCGCGGCGGGGTGTTGGCGATATTTATGAACCGTCTTGTCGCGGGGCGACAAACACGTCCTCTTCTCGAGGCGGAGGAGGGCCAGCCGGCTGCAGCATTTTCTGCCAGCTTCTTAGCATCATCTTCTGAAAGGCACCACGAGGTTCTCACTTACCCGAATCATCTGAACGCGCACTTTGGCCACTGGCTCGTTCTCCGCCAGCGCGATGTACGATAGGAGTGGGGGGTGCCCCGCAATGCTCGAGTATGTGTCGCGATGGATGTTGGTTTTCCACTCCCAGCTTGTCGTGTCGGGGTGCCCAGTGCCCACGAACTTGGCCTGCAGCCGCTCAAGCTCCTGTTGGTTCCGTAGTTTATCGGCCTGTTGGTACAGTGGTCAGTATCTGCGATATGGTATGGAAGGAGAGATACGCACCATCTTTTGAGCGTGTTAAATGGGATCTTGCTGTGTCTCGCAATTGATTGAGCTTGGTAAGAATGTGCCTGTTGCTGGTTGCCATTCGAACATGCCAAGCAGTGCTGGACTTTCGGCTGGCGTCAGGGGCCTACAGGGCCGTCTAGGCACTGTAGAGACACGGTGTGCTGGGGCGCAGGGTCATCATTGAACGCTGAGTCCGGGGCAGCTTCCTGACTTCTCGACGTTGAAATTGATGCTGAAAATTCAAGAGTGTCTTTCCCTATCCCTTCTCACCATATTATACAGATCAGTATACTGCCCACAGTTCGTTGTCCTATTTTTTAACTTGGTTAACACCGACAAAGGTCAGGTATTGCGACACTTCTCAACTGCGTTGAGTTAGCTGTGCTTGCACACTCTACTCAGGCCGGCAGGCCATTCTCACTTTTAAGTCCCGACAACTGCGCGAAAGGATCTATTCCTCGGGAATTACACCCCAGTCACCATGCCCGAAATCCTCCTTCAATCTGCTTTGGCAGCTTCCAAATCCCAACAACTCGCCGCTGAAGTGGCTGAAATCAAATCCACCTGTCACGACCAGCACGGCGACCACAAGTCCTTGGTCACATGTCCGCAATGTTACGAGGCTGTCCTTAATACATTCCGAAGGCGTTATTTCGACCATTATACTGATTCCGGCACCGAAGGGGCCGCCCCTAGCCAAAAACAACAAGTGGCTCAGCAAGAATGGTTCACCTCCCGGCCTGCCTTTCTCTCGGCGCTTGGCCTGCTGCTCGAGTCTGCCAAGGAGTACCAGATTTCTCCTCAGGAAATTGACGACCGTGTGAGGGAGGAACGGGCTAAGTGGTATGCCGAGAGGGTGCGCTCATTGCTGCTCAGGTTGATGGTAGAGGATTCCTCTGGACGCGGTGCGGTGTTTGAGAAACTTGAGGACCTGTCCTCTGGCGATGCGGTTGCGTTGGCGAGTGAGGTTGCCGAGATGCTCAGCAAGGGACCATTTCCACCTGAAGGAGGAGCGGCCGGGGGGTTGCCGGAAAAGTTGTTGGCCGTGTCGGCGAGCAGCGAGACGGACAAGGCTGAGGCATTCCGGGAGGCTTTCTTCAGGGCTGAGGACGGCACTGTGCCTGAGGATCACCAGAAATATCTCGAAATGTTGCTACAGCAGGGTTTATCGATGGAGCAGGTGGTAGACCGGATCCTCGAGGAGCGACAGACGGCAACGGGCGCACGGGAACAGACGGACGAGCTTAACCAGCGGCTCGACTACCTCCGCAGAGGTCGGACCGCGCACGAGCAACAGAAGACGAAAAAGGCACAGCGAAGGGAAAGTCTAGCCCAGCAGAAGGTACCAGAGAAGTTGTACGAGCTTCCATCGTGTGCCGTTTGCGGAGATTCAGCGAGCACGGCGGAATACTTTACATGCAGTATATGCACCATACTCGCGGAGGCTGGCGCCCAGGATAGAACGACTGTATTCTGTTCTGAGAAGTGCGAACAGCAGGGCCATGTAAGCGCCCCTCCCTTGGCCTTCACTAACCAACCCGCCATCTCGTTAACATATCCGCAGCACTCCCACGCAGAAACACATACCTGCTCTGCCGGCCTAACATGCATTCAGCTCCGTGAAATGCACCAAGAATCCTCCAACGAAACGGACACGCCTTCCAACAACCAGAATCAGGACGAGCAACACGACACACCCATGACAGATGCGCCTCCCTTGTCAAGCACCACCGACGACGACAAGACCAACACCAAGACCAACACCAAGACTGACGAGCTCCACTTCTGCACCGAGTGCCTCGCGACCCTGAAGCAACCAACAACCTGGTGCACCCTCGCCTGCGCCGATGCCAACTTTCAATCCCATCGCGAGGAGGCGCACCTGCCGCTACGGAAGAAGCTCGGCTTGGCCGAAGCAGATGACGAGACACAGCTGGAGTATCTTAAGCCAAGCGGTGGTGACGACACCAAGAGACAATACCGGGCCAAAAATATCGAGGCGGTTACGACGTCGTTAAGGGAGGCGGTTAAGGAGTGGGAAGGGAGAAACAAGGTGAGATTAGAGGGTTTGGCCTGACCGAGGATGGCGTTTTCAGATTGGGGGCGAGTAAACTTGTACATGTACCATGACTCTGCAAGGAAAGGACACTGTTACGCTTTGAACTTAGGATGCTGCAATCTCCCGCGACATGTGCAGTCATAGAGTGCTACTGTGTGAGCAACACACAAGAAGCATACAAGGTCTATGATGTTGGGTTTGTAAAGATGCTAGACGACGGCATTACGGGGGAGACTTTTCCTGTCACATTTCTCTAAAGAACCTTGGTTGACGGGATAGAAGATATCATGTTGATTGATCTAATAACATAGCGGAGCAACACCGCGCAAAGAACCAAGGGCCCAGCTCCTCACGCATGTACGGCACGATTTGATGTCGTCGCGATCCGCATTTTGCCCTTGCCAGCCCGCACACCGCCAGGGAAGAGAATGAAAGGAAAAATATGAGTAGGCGGCACGACCGCACAGTCGATAAAACAGATATCCATCCTCCCACAGGCTTCTCCAGAGTTTTTTTAATCCAGAAGATACGAGCGAAGAGAAAGTGACGCAGGTTGAGAGAAAGGGAAATGGGTATTCCATGTTTGGCCATAGCAAGAAATAAACGCGTACATTGGGAAGGCAGATGGCTTTTAGGGAACTCGTAGTTCACCGCCAACGCTTCCAAGACAAGCCTCCCATGACCTCCAAGCTTGGCGATGAAGTCGTTGGTCCATCCGCCGCAGCCGTTCTGGGCCAAGGGATTCGTTGAGGAATGGGAAAAAGTCGTGAAGACTGGTGATGATTGCTGTTTGGTGAAGAGGAAAAGCAAATCGGGTATGATGTCGTCGCGACTTAAGCTCCGTTGAATAGAACACTGAAAAATGAAAAATCATCGTACAACAACGAGCAGGCTGAAGGACTCTCGGGCGCATGTGGCGTTGGGCCTCATTTCCACTTTTCTAGGCGGTCAAGGCGGCGGGACTGGGTTCTCGGAAAGCCCAAGAACAACGCAGCGCTGGGTCTGATCAACCTTTGGCACAGGATCACCGATGGCCCTTCGCCCCTTGCTGCTTCAGCCTGCTCGTTCTCCAGCCCTCGTACCACTGCTCTCTGCTGAGCTCGCGGAGCTCAGCTCGCCACTCGCTGAAGACCGTGTCCTTGAGGCGGACAAAATCACAGTGCTCCTCGTTATACGGATCGGCGAAGCCCCATGGGAACTGGCGCCCAACAACATCGGGTTCGTAGATATCCGGGCTCAAAATCGACATGGGCAGGAAGGGTGTTTCTTCCTCCTTGAGACTTTCGTCCGACGCCTTGTTTCGACGGATGGAGCCGCCAGAGAGGCGCTTAGATTTGGGCGACGAGTCCTGGGCTTGAATCGGCAACTCTGACTCCTCCTCGGTGGACCCAGCAACCTCCTCACCGTGTTCCGATACCAGCTCCTCGTCTTCTTCCTCGATCCTGTTAGAGTCGGCGCTCGAGTCGGCGTCATCGTCAAGGCCCAAGGCTTCCAGCGGGTCGAGGTTCGCTTTCTTAAGGCTTTCCGCCACTGTCCTCTTCAGCATATTCATGTGCTTGGTGGTAATGGTGTCGGCTTTGGCGATGACCGGAATTACGGTCGTTTTGCCCTGCAATGTCCTCAGGACTTGTAAATCAAGGTCCTCATCCAGGCCACCCAAGATGCGAGCATGTGGGTAATGGGTGCCCCCGTTGCGTTGGCCGTTCGCCGATGCGGCTCTAGCAGCCGCAATGTTCCGGTCGAGACGCGATGGATCAAGGACAAGGAAAACCGCATGAATGTGAGTATCCTGTACCCCCGGGGACCGTACAACCTTCATTTCCTCGGCGAAGGTCTCCTCAAACTTGCTCTCGAGGAAGCTCGACATCTCACGAAGCTGCAGGTCCACCACATTCTTTTCCAAACCCTCGGAATCCCACAGCGTAAGGCCGATCCGCTCGCTATCAATCTCGGTCTCCAAATAGTGGGGAATGAAGTTGCCCGAAGGCGGCGCTCTCGGTAAATCCTCTTGCTCGATGGTGCTCTTGGATCGTTTCTTTGCCGGAAGAGCAAGCGCCGTCTTGAGAAATTCAAGGAACGAAGTCTTGCCCGAATTGGCAGTACCAACGATGAGGATGCTGCAAAGAGGTAAGCAACGCAAAAAAAAAAAAAAAATGAGGCAGCTAGCTAATCCTGTCACTTACTTGAAAGGAGTGGGATCCTTCCTCCTCCGAACCCTTCTAGGGCTGTTGATGGTACTGACAGCGCTGCTGGCATAGCTGTAGCGACCGCGGTGTGCCATACTGCTAGTGCCCGCGTAGGGATCGAAACCGCCGTTGGGGATGGTGATAGCAGAGCGAGATGGCTCCATGGAAGGCCGCGGCGTGGCGCCCGTCATCTGCTCTGCTCTTCCAGAGACGATGGCCAGAGAGTCGGGACGGGCGTCGCCACCGAGGCCTAGTTGAGGTGCAGGCGCGCCGTTATAAAGCACAGGCAAGCGCGGCGGAGACTTAGGAACCGCATCACGCTGACGCTGCAGTTCCAGTTCCCGAGCAGCCTGCTGCCTTTTCAGGTCGCTGCTTTTGCTGCGTCGTAGTAACATTCCGAGGCTAGAGCGACGAGGCGGGGTCGTCATTTCTTGATTCAATCGGACTGGATATGTAACTAACGGCCGGGCATAAGCGGGCGGGCGTTTACGGCTTTAGGAAATAACGAACGACGTGGGAGACCAGGAACGAATGCGAAGATTCGGGAGGGGACCTGCAATGTGCAGCTGCAGTATGACCTGTCGTGCAATTAGCTTTCAAAAGCTCAGGTAGTACGGGCAAGGACGGCAAGCGTACCTTCAGGAGGTAACTCGATAAGCTAGTAGGAAACACCGTCCCGAGAATCGATCTCAGGATGAGAAGATGCTTTCCTAAAGTAGCGAACTGCAACCGGAAAATGTAAGAGCACTCGATTGTGCAGCAGGATGGGAAGTTGGCGCGTGGAACGAGGTCGAAGCAGGTATAGAGGAGCGTCTTTCTAGCGACGCTGATATATTAGTCAAATTCAACCGAGACACTTCCTCTTCGCCATTGTGAATTCCAACCCCGATCAGCGGCGAACCCTGAAGCGCCGGATTGGCCGTCGCGTTACTTGACATCGGTCGCGATGCCAGATTCACCGGGCTGCGACGACACCGGGGACAGAAAATAAGCTCCAGGCGCTTTCGCTAATTCCCTCGAGGCGGCGACTGCGGCGCCTTGAGTATTGTATATACCCAGTGCGACAAAGGCATCCAAAACAAAATAAGTGTTGTTGCGGCAACGTCAAGGATAAACTTACTTGTAATCCGCCGTTTCAACCTTCTGCTACCAAGGTATCTCACGTTTGACGAAGTCGGCGATAGAGGAGAGAGTTGGGCTGTACGCGCGGAAAGGTGGAGACTCGCTCACGCGAAGAGAGTGTACGCAGTAGGGTGTGTCCAAAGCTCAGTGGAAGCGGCCGAGGGTAAAAGATTGAATCGAAAGACAAAAATGTGCTGCAATGCAGCTTCAAAAACCTGTTGACAAGCCGGCGGGCGACAGTCAGTTCAGGACGACACGAGGGGTGCGAAAGGAAATGCGCCTTCGTCAGGAGCGCGCGAAGGGGAAAAAAAAGATGTCCAGTCGACAAGCAGCGCGGCGAGATTGGCTAAAGGCTGGGGAGGTACAGGAAGGCGCGCCTGGAACGCAATTAAGGCCAGGGACATACTAAAACCGAATGGACCCAGGCTTGCAACGTGCTGCACCATTCGCATTCGCGCCAAGCACAGGGTACGACGGGAGTAACCAGGTTGTTCAATAGGCCCGGCTTTCAATCCCGTGGTGTTGCTGAACTCCCAAGTTCTAGAAGCCTGGCTATAAGAGCTGTTTCTCACTGATCTACAGAACACTGAACACTGCATGTACGGCTATGTATGGAAATAAGTGTTTCAAGGGTCTTCTGCATCACTTCCTTACCGGCACTAGCGTAGACCCGGTTAGTTCTGCATGTTTACACTCCTTGCACCTCGAGCCATGTTGCGCCTGACGCTTTCCGGGAGCTCGCAGATGCGTTGCTGAAGAACCCGGCGCAGATGAACCTTGCCATGCGCCAGGGTCCAAGACCTGGGTAAGCGTCTCCACATCGGAGTGCCTGCCCCTTTCCACTGCAGCCGGCCGCGCTAAGCTGACACCCTACGAGCGTGAAAAGCTGCGCTAACCAATCATGAACTTGAACTCCGACCTCTCGGAGAGACGCGCCGAGCGCACCATTGACGTCCATTCATCGCGCACTGTAAAAAAAGAAAGCTTTACATTTTCATTCGCCTGTTCCATGATTATCATCAGCGAAGGCATTCGTTTTCCAAGCTACGTGACAAGAAGCTGGCTTGTAGGCGCCGGCCAATCGAGCTAGTGATTGAACGAGGACGAGGCGAGCACCCGTAACAGTCTGTCTCACATTCTATAGTTCCACAAGCCACGTGCAAACACCCAACTTTGAATCAACCGAAAAATTGGGGAAGATTTGTGGAAACGGTCGTGGAAGGAAACGGATTCCGGATTAGGCTTTTGCTGCGCCTGGGCGGCGATCAATGGCTTTCCTTGTGTGAGCGTTTTCTTATGGTCTTTCCGACAAGGGAGCGCTTCGGTTGGCGCGAGGTTCCACGAGCGAGAAACGTCTAATTTCCCCAGAAGCCTGATGAGCACGGTGCCTGGGTGGTAACTGGTGGGGCTGTGGAAGTGAGTTTGGTGTGTTTCAGAGTGCAACAACACGGAAATTGCCCCACATGCAAAAACGCCATCAAATTGCTGCATCTGCTATATGCAGGGACGGTTTCCTTCACCGGCGATCGCCAAAAGAATACGGAGATAAAGTACGGAATATAAACATGAGCTTCGCGGCTGGGAAATACAGAGACACAAATGCTGGTTTCCGGCAAGAGACATGAGGGATAAGGATGGAAGCTTCACAAATATTGTACCTGTACCTGTACGCTGTACTCCGTACATATTGGCATGACAATACACGTAATGTGGCAGCAATATTACAACCCGGTTCGGCGAAGGTCGTTGAGCTACATTATCACCCACAAACGGTCAGAACGAAGACGATGTCACAATGAAATAATGGTTAAGTGTTCAAGTTATCAGTGAAAATAGAAGATAGGGGTAGATGCCTACCGAGTAAGACTTGGCAACGATTGATGGGCTAAGAAAACTTATAGTTACACTACGGGTATCCATCTATGCGTCTAGATCTAGTGTTCGCGATGCCTGGTCGTACAGTAAATAAGAGTAACAGCGGTCTCAAAGTCTCGTCTTTCAGCATCCTCATTATCCCTCGAAAACGTCGTGCTGGAGCTCAACACCGAACTCCTTCGCCACATCCTTTAGCCTTGCCTCGACTTCGTCTTCCATTCCACCTCCCCTGCCGAGCAGCTGCTTCAGCCTGAAAAAGTAGAAGGCAACGTCCGACATGAACAGGACGACCTTAAACAGAAAGTGATCCCAGATATTGACCACTCTCTGTCGCAAGGGTAGGTTGGGGTCCTGAAACAGAGATCGGCTGGCCCATTCGCCCATCATCTTGATCCGATTGACTGGTGAGCCCATGTAGGCGTTGTTGCCCTGAACGATGCGCATGTTTCTGCCGATAAAGATAAGTTCCTTGGGCCACTTGTCCTCGTCCGCCAGCACGTCGCGGATACCCTGCTTCATGCGCTTTTGCATCTCGTAATGCTTCTCGCTTGCTGATTTGCTGTCGTCCAGCGCGTTCAACATGCCTTTTTGCAACTGTTGCTCTCCACCCTCGTACGGGCGCAGGAGGGTAGCCGACGCAAAGAGGTCGGCTGCCTTGATGCCCCATTCGCGGGTGATCTCACCAATCTTCTTGTTGTTGAAGGTCATCAAAGCCTTCCAAAACTCGCCGTATTCACGCCGGAACTTGTCGCTCATGTAGACGTAAAGCCCGTGATCGATCAGGACCAACTCGGGCAGCCCATTCGGCAGCCGCCGGATAAAGATGTTTCCAGGGTCTGGACAGGATACGTTAGATAGTTTCTCCCTTAAGAGACAATTTGAAAAGGGGGGGGGGGTGGATGGTGGGAGGGGAAAACATACGGGGGTCACAGTGCACCACACCCCATTTGAAGATCTGTGCCGAGAACAGGTCAATCATGGTAGTCATGACCTCTTTCGTGGAGACACCCAACCCTCCCTTTCCGCGGGCCCCTCTCCATTCAGTCCTCTCCGGCTTCAGCTTCTGGCTGTGGGGGTTCTCCCGCAACTCTCGACGTACCGCCTCCATGTCGGGAGGGTCCAACTTGGCTCCATGCACGCCCATAGAGCCACGCCCGTAGCCTCCCAGCCAAGGCGCCGTGAGGGTTTCCTTATCCCACAATCTGATGCCTTCGATCCATTCTGTGGTGAGCACCCGCTTGGAGCTGAGCTCGGGATACACTGGTGGAACGTAGACCCTGCCTCGTAAGCTGGGCTCCTTGCTGATCAGCTCGCGCATGGTCTCGGAGTTCTTGGCTTCGTTTTCGAAATCGGTCTCGAGCATCAACCGCTCTGTGATGAACGGTACCAGCGAATACAACGGCAAGTCAAACCACCATGTGTACGCCTTTGTTACGACCCTGCCACCGCTCTGTTAGTCGAAAAAGGCCCCCAACGGAAAAATTGTCTTTTCCAATAAACTCACTTAAAAGCCCACAGATCCCACCCAATCTGCTTAGCGATCTCGGGCTTCTGGATTTTGACAGCTATCTCCCTTCCGTCGGGTAGTCTCGCCCAGTGCACCTGGGCAACCGACGCGCTGGCCCTCGCGGTTCTCTCCATGACGCCTTTGCCCTCGGCGCCAGCAAAACTGACGCCGAACACATCCTCGACGCTGCGGCCTCCGAAATCGTCGCGGATAACCTTTTCGACGGCGGCCCAGTCGTCCTGGGGCGCGTCGTCAAACATACGCGCGAACATGCGCTGGAACTCGGGAGGAAGCACGGCGCTCTGCATAGCGATCGCCTGGCCGATCTTGAGGTAAAGCCCGCCGTTCTCACGCAGCAAGGCCGAGAGCCGCTCGGCGCTGCGGCGGTGCAGCTCGGGGATGCCATCCGCGCCGCCGCCGCCGCCGCCGCCCCGCCCCCGAACCAGCGGCAGCAGCGGCTCAGGGCGGAAGTTGAGCTTGTAGTCGGCCGCAACCAGCAGGCCCACGCCAAAGGTACGCAGCGAGCGCGCAATACCCGACGCGTAGACCTGCCGGTCGAATAGGTAGCCCGCCCCAGCGAGGGCTGAGAGGAGGAGCAGGCGCCGACCCCAGCGGTGGGTGCGGTGGAAGCTGCTGGCGGCGCGGGGCCGGCCCAAGGAGGAGGGCGCAGGTGGGCGGAGTGGCTCGAAGGGGCCCGAGGAGGGGCCCGAGGAGGGGCCCAGAACGGGACGCGGAGCGGTGAAGGAGAGGAGGCGGCGACTGCGAGGGGCAACGGCGCGGGATATCGTTGCTGGCGCTGATGATCGGGGGGCACAGCGGCCGAGGGTGGCTATCGCCGGTGCACGGCGTGCGCCGGCAATGCCGGAACGCCACATTGCTGGCGGCGAGGGTTGGTTGAGCGGTTGGACTGTGGTGGGGGAGGTGAAGGTGGGGGAGAAGTGGTTCAGTCCATTTTGGGCATCCTGTAGCGGAGAAATTTGAGAATTCCTGCGACGAGGAAAGACGAGATTTATGGGCTGACGGCGAAGTTTCAACATTCACTGCGCCCGCTGACGACAGCACCCGTCCCAGACCCGCTTTTTGCTGCATCGACCGATGCTCACCACCGATTCCCCGACCCCAATCGAGGGTTCGTCTCTCAGTCTTCACTCACCCGAAATGCATCCCTCGCGCTTGTCACATCAAAACCGATACTACAGTGAATCAAGAGGAAGCAACCCGATGAAAATCCACCATGAAAATGTTTACTAGGGCAGCAACATCACAAGTCAAGGAGGTAGCGCTGCAAGGCACAGCTTCTTGGGACTGTCCGCGTACGAGACGCTTATTTTAGTGTGCTTTCAACTTATCCCTCCCACATACGGCCATATCTACAAGAAAATACGGGATCCCGTCCGCTCTCCCCTCGTCAAGCTTGTAAGAGTCGGATTAGTAGTTGGGTCGGTGACGACCAGCGAATCCCCGATGCTGTATGTTTTTGTCTAAGCTTTTTTGTGTCTTTACAATATGATGAAGATCCTTCAAAGAGACAGACCAATATCAGGGTACAACGAAGAACAGCAGATCTTGGAGTGGTCGCGCAGGAAACGCCTACCACCGTGGGCCACCGAGCGGCCGTGCCAACGGTCAGGGTTCTCTTCTTCTTGTTTGTTGGCATGCTGACAGGAGGATCGCAAACTCGGCCATGTAGAAGGAAGTGTGCTTGTAGTACACATCTACAAATCCATCAACTGTGACATATTCCAGAGATATGCGGCATTCAAGGGTTCCATTCTGCCTTGCAGGTGTTAGCGACGAGAGACTCTATCTCTGACCACGCCTACCGAGGTCATGCTTGGTAAAACAAGGCAAACCTGGGGACTCTAATCGTCCCTGCGCTGGACAGGGCAATGAAGCTCAATGAGAAGCGTATACAGAGCTATTCCCATCGCAGTTAGTGTGCTTGAATAAACCTTCCTTCTCCCCGGCCTCATCACCACCCAAGAGGTTCAGCTCACAATGCCCTCTGAAGACCGCGGCTGCAAAGGTTCGACGTCCTGGAAGCCTGTGGATGCCGCCTCTCCTGACGGCAATGGGGAAGTGAAACAACCTCAACAGCTCATGGGGCTACTCTCAAGCGGTCGGTTTGTGATTGGGTTTCGCTGATGAAAACGAGTCCCTAACATGATGTTTGTAGAACGTTTGTATGTTTTGGAGAACCCCAAGGTTCTGTTGTTTCCGTTTCCGCTCAGACTCGTCAGGCTCGAGGCCATTGACGGAACTGAGTGCCTAATATAGCATCCTCCGGAAAGGCGGGGACCAAGTTCAGTCCTCTTGGAAGTGCCACAACTGATCTTGGCCATCATGACAGTCATGTTTCGTGTTCATCCTGCAGCGTACAAGCTGGTACAAGCTGATAAGGGTGCGTGACCAGAGCTGGGCCATGCACTGAACTATACAAGGCACAACGCTCAAATCGATAATCTCTATTTCACCTGTCACGCTCGTGTGCGCCATCGAACCCCTTATAAATCGCGAAAACCCGCATCACACAATCCGCGACGCTGTGTTGTATTCATGGGTGTAGATGGTATCGCGCATGCATGCATGCGACGCGAGGTTTGCGTTTCACACTTACGAATGTAAGTAGGTGAATATAGAGTTCTTTGTCATCATACTTTGTCGAGGCGAGTTCAGATACTGTGCTCTCGATTACATGTCGTGGTGTCTGCACTTCCATGCAGCAAGCTTAAAAAAAAAACCCCACGTCCCTGAAAACACAGATGAGACTGCCCCACAGTGGGACATGGAGCATTCCAAGATTGGAATCTACACTAGTTAGGTGTGGGGGAGGCTGTTTTGAGTGGACCCAATACTCAACGCCGTGCATGGAATGACGGGTGGAACTTCCGATTGACTCTTTTTAGGCTGCTTCGGACTGGCGACGCCGTAGAGGACCTCGCTTGTCCGCCTACACTACAAGAAGCCTGTTCCGTGGGATGTCTTGGTCGCCCTCAAAGTTAGAGCAAGGCTCTGGATCTCTGACAAACGTCGCTGATACAAGGAGACTCCACCTATCATTGAGATGATGCAATGCAGATGCGTCGTCGCGGGCATTGTGTGGCTGAGCTTGCCAATCTCTGGACTTTCTTATTTCAGCGCCGTTAGGAGGCCCCCTGTGATTGGTGGGTAGAGGCTCATGCGAAGCATTTAAAGCCCAAGAAACTGTAGCAGTTGCATGGGAGGGGCCAGGCCCGACCCACCGTGTGTTCTCCACTCTTCCCGGTGTGCTTGTTCCTTGCGTTCCTCCAGCACTTCCCACCTATCCTCATCTCCCTTGCGCTCGAGCCCATCACGCCTCGCAGCACCACCAGTGCATCGCATCGCGTCTGCAGAGCGTTATTCCCTGCCGCCATTCTTTTCAGGGAACGCCGATTGATCAAGGCAGCGACAACAATGGGATAACTCGACACGGCTTTTTTTTTTTCACGGCCGCCGACCCGTTCAATCGTAATTGCTTCGATCAATCAACCCGCGCCGAGCTCAACACTTTCGACCCTCACCCTCGTTTCTTTCCCATGTTTCCCCCCAGCAATACACGCCGAACCTCACTTCAACGTCAAATTCGCTTGGTTCCGCATCAACCGTTATAAACGGTAGTGACCGTCTTTCACCACTCCGGGCGATCGGCCGCTTCTTTTCAAACAGCCGCGTCTCGAGGACGCTGGCTCTTCGTCAAGCTTCGCGACTCCAGGGATCTGTGTGAGCATCAATCACCATGCTGCGCCCTGCGACACCGTTGTCGGTGCTGCTACTAGCAGCATTTGTCCTGCTCTTACTCTCCGTGATCTCCACGCCCATCATCAGCGCCATTCCCCTTGGCAGCTGGGAAGGAGTCGAGTTTGGCGTTTTTGGGTACTGCACTGAAAAGGGCTGCAGCCCGATTGAAATCGGCTACAATGTCGGTGAGTGTCAAGCCCATGCGATGCCTTCCTGATGACTGGACTACTCACGTTTGCCGATAGAACTTGGAGATCTTCACCCCAAGGACTTCACTCTCTCCGCTTCAACCCGTACCACTCTTTCTACACTTCTTATTGTCCACCCAGTCGCCACCGGCCTAACACTTATCATGTTTGCCCTCGCGGTAGTCGCTCATTTCCACAGCCCGTCCCACTCGCCAAGGTATCTGCTGGTGTTATTCCTCGTCGGCATCCTTAACTTTCTCGTGACCCTCCTCAGCTTTCTCGTCGATGTCCTACTTTTTGTGCCCCATATCGCCTGGGGCTCATATCTTGTTCTTGCCGCTACCATCTTGGTAGCCTTGAGCTTTTTGATCTCGTGCGCCATGCGGAGGACCGTCGTTGGCAGGAAGGCCAGGCAGAAGCGCATTGCCGCGAACGCAGAGATGAGCGGCGAAAATTACTACAACCGCCAGGGTCGGCAGAAGCCTGAACCCGTGGCCAGTTCTGTAGTTCTTAACCAACCCACTGTTCCTCTTGTCAGCGGTGCCAATGGCGGGGCCGACGCTTTGCCCGAATTCGCTTCGTACGAGAAAAAAGACGACCAAAGCAGCGACGAGAGGATCCCACTCACCCACGCCAGAAGCCCCTCCAGCAGATCGCCAGGCACCTTCAACACCGACGGGACTACGTACGTAAACGACGCAGGTAGTCCTACCGATATGGCGCCCCTACGTTCCATGTCGACTACGCCTGGTGCCAGAGACCCATATGGAAACCCTCTGGCTGCCCAAGACGGATACTCCTTGAGGTCAGCTTCGCCAGCACCAGGCTCCATGCCTCCAGGCGGTTACCGAGGTCGTGGTGGATACGCCGGTCCCGGCAGGGGCGGCTATGGGCCCCCGCCGGGTGGCCGTGGCGGCTACGGCCCGCCAGGCCGTGGAGGTTACGGGCCACGGGGTGGAAGGGGAGGGTACGGTCCCCCTCCGCGTGGATTTGGCGGGCCCATGCGCGGCGGACGCACCCCACCTCCGCCGAGTTATCAAGGATCTCAAGGTCCATATGACAGAAGGGGTTCGCCCGCGCCCGCTGGTCTGTACGCCCCCGGTCAGTATGGTGCCAGGCGGGCATCCCCTGGTCCTCCGTCAGCCCCTGGCTACATGAATCAGTCCGTGTCCAACGTGTCGTCCAGTAGCTACGACGCGTACAATCCGAGCAGGGATGAGCTTCCGCGGGCAGAGTCCCCTCCTCCCCTCCCAGGCATTGATGATGGGATTCTTTCGGGGCAAGCGGTAGAGATGGACGCGACGACTCATAGCCAACCCAATGCTCCCCAAGCATCTGGGCAGTTCCACATTCGGGACAGCGACTCGGATGTTGCTGGGATGCTGGCGCTTCAGCAAGGAAGAAACTTAGGTGCGGATCGTCACATGAGCGGTTCTAGCAGGTACAGTCAAGAAGAGTAAGGCTATCTTCCCAATCTCTGTTCTTTCTAAGAATCTCACTGACTGTGCATTTCCAGCGACACCTACGTGCCCCCTAGGCAGGCCTGGAACCAAGGAACAGGCCGAAACTCGCCCCGTCTTCCCTCGCCACTAAACACGCGCCGCCCCACCGCTGAACCTTCCCACGGAGGGAGCCCGCCGCCTCAGTCACCGGCCGCGCCCGCTGCTGGTGAGTACTATGAAGACGTGGATCCCCGCTTCGCCAACCCCCTCGCTCCGCCTCCGCTTCAAACAACCGTAAACGCCCGGCCCCGTCCACACAACTAACTCCTACGAGGATATCCCTCCCCAAGGTCCGTGCAGCCCGGCGGATTCTGAGCGGCCCAGCTTCAACCCATTTCACAAAGAGGCGTTACCCCCCTTGGAAATTCGCCGCAACCACAACCGCTGGTGCCGGTACTAGGAAACCACGGCAACAACTCCGTCCTGGGGCGTCCTGTCAAGTGCACCGGTATGCTCCTCGGCTCGATCGAGGGCTTTGAAACCCGCAGCTTGAGGCGGCGCCGGCCCATCTAGGTCTTCGGAACTCATGGGTCTGGATTGTGCCTATCTGCGGGGGTATTCCTGGCAGGCAGGGTGGCTTAAAATAATGATTCTTTGGTGATTTGCGCTCTACGGTGTGGAGTTCAGCATAGCCACACATGCTGGGGCATATTCATTCCCCAATCTTTCATCTCTCTATTCGCTTTCCCTTGAAGGCGAAGGAATTTTTTTTCATATTCTCTTCGTTTATACTCTTTCGCCGCGTATATAGATCCCGCTTCTGTGATGATACACTCAAACTTGGCACTTCAAATCTACACTTTTTAAATCTATCGCATAAAGTACCAGCGCGGCTGTCCGCTAACCGCTCGTGCCCGCAACTTTTTGCTCTCACGCTGATGTCTCGGAGACTTGAGCGTGGTACGCACGGGAACCCCTCACAAGGTGAACCACCATCTCTGGCATATGCCAGAGATGGTGGGGTCTTAAGTCAAGTAACGCAAGATGGGCAGTATAAGTAGGTGAGCTATGCGTTGCTACTGTACAAAGTCCTTATGTATGTAGAATCGAAGCGGCTTTCATCTGTTTTGTCCAACCAAAAACCGTCCAGACGGTGGCGCTGCTTCTCCAAAGCAATTGTCTTGCTGCTTGCCACCAGTATCAGTCCAAAGCATAAATCTCTGCCGCTCGTCAACACCTGGGTTCACGATTCCTCCTCCCGTGCATTCCGCCAAAAGTATAGAAACTCGCGCTTCACAACAGTGCCCATGCTGCACTTGTGTCGATGTTAAATATAAAATCCTATGCTCCAATGTCGATCAGGCAGCAAGAATCAACGTCGCAACCTCTCAGTAGCCCCTTCTCGCTTCCTTGGACGTCTTTTTTGTCACGTCGTCGCTTGGCTTGCTGAAGAAACTCGTGTTACCCTCCTGCGTGACATCCACCCAAGCGTCATCTGCCTTGATAAAGCCGGTAGGCCAGGAGATTTGGCCAGAGAGCCCCGACTCACTTTTCTCCTTGTAACTGAGCAATGTGGCAAAGGCCATGTTCACCAAAGGCCTGGCGACTTCAGCTTGCCCCATCTGGTTGAGCTCGTTTAAGTTCAGAGCTGGGGGTTGGACTTTTCCATCGGCACCCAGTCTCTCGATATGACTTCCACGGAGCCGCTCCCGCTCTTCACCAATGACGCCAACCTTGTTTTCCAAGCAACGGTAATTGTGATCACGCACAATCTGCTCCATGTTTCTGACTAAGCCCTCTGTGCCGGCGTAGAAGTTCCGGTTGATCTTGGTCATGCGTGCTGAGAAAGTTTCCTGTGCGAATCGGTTCTCCGAAGCTGGATACTTTGTGTGCCAGTCATCGGCAATGGGCTTGTGTCGACCGTCGTAATTCGGCGGGAATCCGCTCGGAAAATAGTGCTTGATCCTCTCAGGAGGAAGTGTATCGTGGACTTTCCGCCTCTCACCTTCCACAACCCCAGATGCCGCGTCGAATGGACCCGGTGTGCAAAAACGCCCGAGATCTACGAAATCTGAATGGTTTCGCGGTATCAAGGCGGGCATTTTCTCGTCAAAAGGCAGCCGGACCGACCGGCCTGTGGACTTGATTCCATCGTCCTCATCTAGTGCAGTCAAAAGATTGGTGTCGAGATTGTATTCATAACCAATTGGAGATCTTGATTGATAGAGGGTCTGTGACGACTGGTCTTCAGCACGGATTGTCCGGGACGCTGCGTCCAACGTTGTGGGCTTAAACGCTCGCTGGCCCGGGGGGCCCGCCTTGAGGGGCTGTGGTGGTCCTGTCGTGGTCGGTTTTGTGGCATACGAGTTGAGGGAGCGGTCGCCGGACAAATCCGGGGTCATAGGTCGGCGTGATGAAGGAGTGCCTGGGCGGCTGAAACCGAGATTAGCAGCACGAGCTCTTGCCAGAGTATTCTGAGCAGCCTTCTGCATGGGGTTCGGGTATGACGCCAGGTTGGTAAGTCCCTTCACAGTGATGCGCGAGGTTAATGCGTCCTCAGCAGAAACGCTGTCATTGCTCTCAAATCCTGTGGGAAACGGCAGGTTTCCTGACCGGATGCTAAGTCCTGCCATGTTGGATTCGACAAACGCCGTATGCTCCCGCTCTCCAACTGGGGTAACCGCTCGGTCGTAGTTTTGCTGCAGAGGCGAGTACTGCCGCAGTATGGATGCTGTTGTCGGTGGTGAACGCGGAGGGTGGTCTTCAAGAGGTAATGCCGACAATAACGCGTCGGGAAAGGTGATAAAAGCTCCGCTAGACGGGGATCGAAGGGCCTGGGGATACCGGCGAGTCCTAGGGCGCCGCGTCGGCGGCGCCAGTGGCGTGGTAGATTTCGGGTTGTATATCGAGCCGACTGTGGTGTAGGTAGGGTGATTGTTTGCGTCTACGCTTATTGACGAGTCTGCAGACAAGTCAGACGAAGTGGACGTAGAGCCCATATGGAGAGTAACTCGGGCTGTGCGTCTGCTATCCTAATGAATTTGTCTGAGGAAGGCAGGTAGAGGACGAAGGAGCGAGGTGGTACTCTGTAGGAATCGGGGCAAGAATAAAACGGACAAAGAGAGTAGTGGCGTTTGGCGCCGAGAGAATCGCTCTCAGAAACGCCGACCATGAGAGAGGGATGCCGGTGTTGAGGAGGGGTAGGCACCTCGCTGGCACCGGAAATGGGGATGCTAAAGCCCAGAGTAGCGAAAGGATGAGGTGAATAACTTCGTGAAAACATGCATACCGGATGAGGCTTCTCCATTACTGCAGCCTTTGGGCTGCAGCACGCTCCTGGTCTGGGGAATATCGCCAAACATGGCCCCAGTTGGAGAGTGAAGATGTGCCGAGCCGTTCTTGCCAGACACTATGTCAGCTTAATGTTCGAAGGCAAGCATCATGGGAAGAAATCAGCATACTGGATCCGGCATACGAACTAAGAGGCCGAGACGAGCTAGAGCTACCCTTCCACTACGGGCATGGGTTGGTGTGGAGTGAAGCCCTACTCTGCACGATGTTTTTAAGAACTTACTTGGAAGGTTGCGTGACCGTAGTGGCAAGTGTTGGCAGTTCTTCGTGGCATTTCTCGCTCTTTCACTTTAAGGTTGTTGTACGTTGCTCTTTCCTAAGCTACGTTTGACTTCGGATCAGGGAAAGACTGAGCCAACCCCCGCTAGGTGCCAACCAAAAAGAAAGAGAGAGAGAGAGTGTGTGTGTGTGTGTCTGATTACACCTGCTTGCCTGGTACCCAGGCACGCAATTACTCGAAAAAAAAAAAAAAAAAAAACTGGGAGACCGGGGAGTATAGCATCCCTGAACACTGATATTCCAAGAGAAAATTCATGAGTAAGATGTCTTTCTAGAGAGAATGAAACTATAGAAAGGCAGCAGTTCCTAACAACCGCTAACTGTTAAAGGTAACATTTCGACATGAAACTAGTGCCATCAATCAACGATGAGGAGACAAAGGAAAACATCCTATCCGTCTAGCCCATTGTCCCTGACCATCTAAATCGACACATATTGAAAGGCCCTAGGATACTTTCCGCTAGGGTTCAATTGCCATCAAACGTAAACCTTTAACGTTCTTAGCAAATCGGAAGCAAGAAACTTTTAAACTTGTACAAACTTTTTTTTCCCCCTAATCGCCAGATGGATGCACGTCGTTATAGAGAGCTTGATATGAATTATTTGTGCTGTCTGCTTCCGAGATCAAATACCTGATACGCTAGGTAGTGACCCTGCTTTACAAGTTCAAACTCACTATAAGCAGAGAAAAAAGCACCTAGGCCGTGGAGGGCTATTGCTGGGTACTAGGTCCAGGTTTCAGGGTTTCGACTTCTATTGCACACCAGTGTGCCTCTCTAAGACCACGCGGTTGCTAGCCAGTCTGAAGGCGTAGTCTGCACCGATCTGTAGAAGCTAGGCACGGCGTTCTTGGGTTGATTTGCTAGTCCTAGCCCCATTTTGACGTTTAGCGAGAGGCCATTCTACACGACGTTGCCCGTCATGTAGGAGAATCTCGCAGGTAGCATGTTAAGTATGGTGGATGGACCTTCGAATTGCATCGATTGATCATGAGAGCCACATAGTACATGTACTTTCTGTCTTGAGCATAATATTGGAGAATATTTATCGAGCGGTGGGTTTTGCTCTAGCTACTAGACATCGTACTGCGTCGAGTCTAATACTCCAAAAACCACGACATCTGCGCCATGTCAGCACCTCAAAGAGAGAACTCTCAGCGAGCCTTTCCTTAAATCCGGTACCCTCTGTTTTGGGAACATGCTCAGTTTATTTGGCAGTCTCAGTTAATCGGCGAGCTCAAGGGGGTCATCCCAATTTGTCCGGGACTTTGGAAAGCACAGCACACACTCAGGCTGACCACGTGCTTACCCGCGTCTCGCTTGTCATGGTCGTCAAATACCAGGAGGTATGGTGCCGCTACCAATATGTGTGCTCGAGGCGCAGCGTAACCCCGAACGCATCAGCATCCAGAAAGGCTAATTTGCTCACCATCATGTTTATGCGGGCCTAGGTGTCAATGCCATTCGGCGACCAAGTCGACTGTGCGTCAAACCCCCCTGCCTTGACGGATTTATGTATCTGCAGGATCCGTAAAGCCCGAACAGTGTTTGCCTTTAAGTCACCTCCGACGTGCTATGTATGGATGTGTACATAGTCATACACTTTAATGGACAGCGCTCGTCATATCCCTGCCAAGGCGTGAGCTGGCCAAGTCTCGATTAGATGGGCGGCCTCCCTCTTGTGCCCTTACACCTGGAAGAAACTGTTTCGGAGGATATGTTTTGCCGACGTGTGGAATTTGGACGGGACCGGGAGGGGTTCGAAGCGCAGCATTCAGTGCCAGCTGACAGCCTGCAGTTGGCTTTGTCTTCCGTATCTCTTGTGTGCAGCTGGTATGACATCGGACCCCCTGCCCCGGGCGTGTTTGGACACAAAAGGTAGCCCCGCAGTCGGGTGCCCTCGTACCTTGCACACACAGTCGCCACACCAGGGACCACGGCCAAATTGTGTGTTATGATATTGAGCGAAACATAAGGTCGTTGGAAAAAAACACCACCCTCAGGTTGGAGAGAACGTCGTACTTGGCATCTTTCGATGTGCGGTTCCATCATTACGATCTAAAGTGACATGAAGATCGGAGAGCCCGGATTGGAGGTTAGGCGCGGACCCTTCCAGAACAGGGGGGAATCAAAAGCCGCCAGACCCACAGCTTCGGGGTCTGGGTTGGCCCCAAGCCGCCTGCCTGGGGTGAGTGAGGCAAGGCTGCTGCTGTAGGGCTCTCCTCACCCAACTGAGTCTAACCCTTCCAGGTTCTCGCAGCGCGTCTGACAGCCTAAAGCTTCACCGGTCCCCTGCTGACCGCCCTGTTCCAGAATCTCAGAAGTCCATAACCGGCGGCACTTGCAGTTCAGTTCACAGCCGATTCGTCTCACCAGTCCCGGTTTCGTCGTCGCTCCAACACTTCTCCATCAAAACAAAGGCAACAAACGAGACAATTCTCCGGACAGTGCCGGTAAAGCCATGGACTACTCCCACACGACATTTTTCCCGGGCGCTCCGCCATACCAATTCATGGGAACTCAGGTTCCTCTGACGCCCTCACACTCCAACTCGGTAGCCTCGGACGACTACAACACCAAATCCCCTCCGGTACGTCGCATCTGGGCACTCCGGATATTCGTAGCCAAATGGCTGCAGTTTTGGTAATGGGATTATGAGTGCAGCCAACGCAATGGGGCTCCCTTTTAGTCTTTGTACTCGCCCGGCAGTCAATGGAGCGTCTTCGTTCCCTGTCTGCGAGGCTCCGCATTTTGATCGCTGCGACTGGCAGTAGCGCGCATCGATTGCGGGACAATAGGCTTACACAATCATTACTCAGGAAATATTTGACCAGTATCCCAACGGAATACCTCCCGAGCAGTTCCAGAACTTCGATGGCTATGTCCACTTCAATCCTGGCCAGCCCTTCCCGGGTCCGCCCACGCCCCCGGGTCAGCTTCCAGTTCATGGCGCAGTGGCTTCGGTGAACGGTGCTGTCCACCAAACCGGGCCCACCTCCGAAATCCTGCCCGTCTCTAAAGTCGAAGCCGAGGACGCGAGCCGCAAGCAAACTTCCAACTCGGAGGATGACGATCTGACCCCTGCCCAGTCGAGACGCAAGGCTCAGAACCGTGCAGCGTAAGTGCAACATTACACTGTCCATCACATGTTGTGCAAACCCCGTACATTCCATCTAGCGCATGCATGTGCTCCCTGAAACCCCATTACCGGCTCACTGACCCGGCACCGCAGCCAACGTGCATTTCGGGAACGCAAGGAGCGTCATGTCAAGGATCTCGAGAGTCGACTTCACGAGCTCGAGCAGGCTCAGAATGAGGCCGTGTCTGAGAACGAGCGGCTGAAGCGTGACCTTCAGAGGATGGAGACAGAGAACGAGATCCTGCGGGCGACGTCGATGGTGGCAACGAACGCAGGGTCTCCGGCAGCCGCCGCGCCGACGACGACGGGGCCGATGACGTATAATCCAACCGATTTCTACAGCAACGTCCTCCAGGGCCACGCCAACAAGTCGCCGAGCCACAGGATAGTCACAAGCGACAAAGGGGAACGCCTGCTCGCGGCGGGGGCCACCTGGGAGGCCATCATCAACCACGACCTGTTCAAAAGAGGCCTCGTCGACGTCACGGCCGTCAGCGAGCGCCTGCGACCCCAAGCCAAGTGTGACGGCCAGGGCCCCGTGTTCGAGGAGAGCGCCATTCTCCAAGCCATCGAGCAAAGCGTGGCGGAGAACAGCGATGAGCTGATATAGGTGGTGAGATGCAGACCTACTTTCTGCCGCGCCCTGAAAAGAATAGGGGGCGTTGGGCTCCTTCACGCTTCAACGCGGCGGTATCAGCGCAGTCTGCGTAGACCGTGCCCCTCCCAATGACGTGACGATGACCACGATGAGATGACCATTGGTATAAATTTACCACGACGGCAAACCAGCATGCTGATGCTCTTGACGCCATCGGGCGACTCACTCGCTACTTTGGGGAGGCACAAGTGTGGTTGCATCTGCGGTATTGATTGGGAGGCGCTTTTGGTTGCTGGGGAATTCCAGGGGCTGATTGCATGATTCTTCAGGGGGTGTTTTCGTGTCGAGTTTTCTAGGGTTCTCACAAGGCGAGCACCAGGAGTCAAACATCTGCTAGGTCCCTGCTTGTGTTCAATTGCCGAGAGGGACGAGATGTATGTTCCAAGATTGAGAAGTTTCGGCCCGTGACTCGAAGGAGATTGAGAGCGGACTATGATGTAGGCGTCGCCAGTCAAACCAAACTTGGAAAATCACAGACAAACTGCAACAACGCAACGTACTCGTGATGTCTTCGTCTCATTACTATGCACTACCCTAGCTTTAAGCAAGTTTACCCCTGAACACCACAAGCTGGGAAAGCCGACCAACCAAGACACGTCGAGAAGAGCGAGCCTTCTTGGACCTAAAAGAACGCCGCCCGATATACGCCTGCGCTAAGAGAACTTCCTCTGACCTTCTATATACCGTGAACCCATGCCTGTTCTAAACGAATGCTGTACAAAACCGTTCACAACTCGTATCCAAATACCAAGTTCCTGCTGGCCACCGGCATGGCAAGCCCCCACACTCATTATCCAACCTTCATACATCAATTACAGCTCACTCTGTGGCCGTTTCATCTCGTCACCGTCGTCGACATGACCTCATCCGAAAACTTCTGATTTGCTCTTCTTCTCGCCATCTCCTTGTCAAAACATGCAACGAGAGCAATAGAGAGTGTCATGCTGTCGTCGCTGACACAGCAAGTTTACCCCGACACTAAGGTGATCTCATTGCCTCTTCTTCTCAGCCACCCCACCGCCATTCACCTGCATGGACACCTTATCGCCATCGCGACCCTCGACCCACGGGTGCTTGATCGTCAGGCACCAGATGTCGAGGTAGTCGCAGATGGTGACAATGACGTCAACCACAAAGCTGCCGTAGACGCCAATGGCCATGCCAAGCATACAGAACATGAAGGCGACCTGGTATACGCCGTCGCCAAGGGCCGAGGGCCAGCCTATCCCTGGGATGGGGCTATGCCGCAGCAGAACGGGGCCGAGCGAGTCGGCAACGCCGAGGGCGAGTGGGACGACCAGGACATTCCAGTAGGGGAAGGGCAGCCGGACCAGGTGGGCCGTAATTATTTGGCCGACCGAGTACGCGTTGACGATGCCGGCAAAGACGGCGAAGGGGACGAGGTGGCTTCGCAGGATGGTGGGCTGCAGGTACAGGTAGGCAACGATGAGGGCCCAGGTGGCGGCGAAGGGTGCCAGCCCGGCGAGTGCGTGCCGTGACCGGTCTCCCCGGGCGCGCCGAGCCCGGATCACGTTGCGCGCTGACTCGACCGTGTTGTAGACCAGCACGACGGCGCCTTGGACCATGTACCAATCGGTGAAGGAGAGGTTGTAGAGGAACGGCGGGATCGTCAGACCGTTGGCGCCGCCGAGGGTTTGAGGGACACCGATGGTGGCGAGCATGCCCTGGTTCCAGAAGGAGGCGCCGCCAAAGTAGCCGGTCAGGGCGTAGACGACGACTACGGTGAGAATTCCCTCGACGGGGCCGTTGATGATGCCCAGGGTGAGCGTCTTGGTGTGGTACTCATCCCAGGTCTGGACGTAGAAGGTAAGCAGACTGGCAAAGAGAGTCGCAACCGTCTTCCAGCTCTGCCCCATGTTGGTCGCGGCGGCGAAGATGATCACCTCGAGGGCGGTGTTGAGGGCGTCGACGCCGTGATCGAAGAGCTCGCCGAGCGGGCCAGACTGGTGGGTACGTCGACTACAAAAAAGGACGAACCGGTGTTAGCAAGCGCTCTCAGTTTACTTCGTCCTTCGCCGGACACCTACGCTTGCGTGCCGTCCACCGCGTCAAAGGTTTGGTACAAGAACAACCCGGCAGCCCAGCTGTAGTAGACCCAAGCCGGGCAGTCTTGGTCCAGTGTCGGGTTGTACCAGAGCAATGTCAGGAAATTGGCGACGACGAACATGAAGCCCGTCAGCGTGATGAGGTTGGGTGCCATGGACATGGGGAAGCACTTGATAACGACATTGGTGTAAAATGGCTTGAGCACGTAGCGCGACAGCAGCGAGTGGTCAACGCCGGAATACTTGTACTGCCGCAGGTTGGGCAAGTACTCTTGCCGAACGTAAACCATCTTTGCGAAGGCGGTGGAGGCGCCGCCGTGCTAACCTCGATCTGTGGATTTGCAGGGTTTCTCTCAATGACGTACGTGCCCCAGTGCGTTTATGTTTGAGGGCGATCCGTCGCTCGTTGACACGCCGTTGTTGCGAGTTGTCGCCTGTGTTTGACGGAGGCTTTGGATGGACGACTTAGCGGATGAGAGGGGAGGAAAAGTAACCGGCAGCGGGGAAAGAAAATGGTGGAAGAAACAGAGTGGATCGTCAAGGTGCAGATCCGAAGCTTGACATTTTCCCAGCAAGGTACTCGCTCGGCACGTCGCTTCGCGGCGCGTCTGGTTTTTGATCTTCTCTTTCTGGCGCAACGGATAAGCTGGACGAATGAGAACGGATCCCGCACCATACCCAATTTCCGCCTACCCTCCATCATGACGATCAGCTGAATAGTACGCTCGTCTGAACATTCTACCGCACGCTTTGCTTGACCTGCTGAGCTCTCGGATCCTGGTCACAGGTCAAAATTCCGACGAATTGTCACCGTCTCCACCTTTTTAGTTTATTCCTTATCGATAAACGCCCGGGAACCTGGTTAGGTCACTTGTGCAGGAGAAGCCCGAGACGGAACATCGAGGCATGGGCTTGGCGAAACACGAGCTTCCTGTCTCACGCCGATATCTTCTATTCTCCCTAGCAGATCCCGACCAACAGAAGTCTATCGGTCTATGTCCGAACCACACACGCAACCTCCGACACCGCGCGATTTGACAAGAATGCTATTCAATTTTGCAGCGAGAAAATGAATAAACGCCATGCGTCCCCTCGTTCATTAAGCAACCGACCCTACTACCAGAGCCGCAACGCCCTCCTCGTCGCTCCTCACCGTAATCTTGGTTGTGACGCCCGTCTTGGACGAGTAGGCCATCCGCACGTTAGCCACCACCCGCCCGCCGTTGACCGTCTTGCCAAGGAGCTTGAGTGTGTGCGTCGTCTGGTTGACCGGAACGTCGGTGCCCTCCAGCGGCTGGAGCGAGAGCGCCTTGGCTAGTTGTTCGGTTGCCTCTGTTGATTTCACTATTAGTATTTCTTCTTGATGGTGAGTACCAGTAGTAGGTGACCCGGACATACCTGGTATACTCTTCATGCCGCTCAGTTGTAATGTCTCCTCGGCCTCTTCTCCCTGAGCGCCTACCTGCTCCCATACGTGCGCGAAGCTGCTGGCAAACGTAGGGATGACATAGTCGCTACCCGACAAATCGAAGTCGGACACCTCATACTCGTCATCGTAGCCAGTCTCCTCAGGCTCGTTGGTGGTGGGATCGATCTCCTTGCTGGTAAACTTGAGGACGTTGGAGAAAGTGCTGACGGGCATAGCACCTTCGCCCTGAAGTTTCCGGAAGGCCACGTAGACCTTTCCAGGCACGTCGGTCTCGAGCTTCTCGGCTTGGCCAATGAACACCTCCTCAAGCTCATCTTCCTCCGACGGGGTTGCCGCCACCGACACGTTCTCTAGTATCGTCGCTGGGAGCGTGTTCTTAACCTCGTACTGTAGTACAATGTGCTCCTTGAAGATGTGCTTGACGACGCCGACCACGTACTCGGTTTCGGCCTCCGTCAGCTCCACGAGTGGGGATGACTTGAGAACGTTGCCAAAGTTTCTCATCTCGGGAATCTGCATCAGCTCCTCGGCGTACTTTTGTGCCACTGCCGACGCCGAAGCAGCCGCTTCGGCGGCCGACGGAGCCGCCTTTGTTGGGCCAACCTTTGGTGGTTTGAGAGACGGGGTCGTCGCGGTAAGCTTCTTTGTCCGGTCCTCGGCATCGGCCTGCTCGCGCGTGACGACTGGAATCTTGGAGATGTCGAATGGCGTGTCGAATGCCGACCTGTCGTCCGAGGTGACATACATGACGAGTTGCTGCTCGAAAAGGGGCAGCGCGAACATATTTTCTATGAACATTCTCATTAGCGGATGGTGTAGTTTGAAGTGCTGTTCCATCAAAAACCTACCGTTTTTGACAAACCTCGCGGCCAATTCGTCTTCCTCGTGCATAAGCTTGAGGTTGAGCGCCGCGCGGTCTCGGACTTCATCATCAACATCATCCAAGCACCGCGTGAGCAAGACGTCCACGCTGCGCTTGACCTCGGGATCCTTCTGGCCCACGCCGAACTTCGCCAACGCGGTAACCGCAGCCGCACGCACAATGGCGTTCTCCAGGACAACGCGATTGTAGATGTACCTGATGTACTTGGTGGGCTGGGATGTCTTGGGACCCTCGAGGCCAAGAAGATGTAGGATGCGGACGGCCAGCTTTGTAAACTCGCAATCCTCAATGAACTCGCAGAGGTGTGCAAGCGCCTCTTCTTTGGAATCCGGCACGAATTTGATGAGATCGAACATGCTCTCGACCACAGCGCGCTTGAACTCGTAGCCACCTTCGTCGCGAAGAATACCGCTGAGGAACTGGAGCATCCCAGCTTGTTTGCTGGGAAACTTGAGGCAGAGTGTCCGGATCGCCTCGACAATGGTAATCTTGAACTCGTCCGTAATCTCAGACATGAAGCCAGAGATCTGCTTCATCAGCCGGTCCACACTGGCTTCATTGCCCGTCTTGAGCAGGGTGGTGATAGCGAATGTGGCAATCGAGCGGTTGCTGTTGGAGATGAGTAGCTCGATATCCGGGTTGCAGACGTGAACGACGTGCGGCTTGAACGAGGCAATGCTGTGTAGGATGCGGAGCGCGGCAAACTTGGTGACGGCGCGAGGGGAACTGAGGAAGAGCTGAAGAACGTGAACGGCCTGTGTCATCTCGGCGTCGGTCACGTCACGCATCTCGCAGATCGCTTTGGCCGCCTCGAAATTGACCATCTCGCTCTTATGCCTGAGCCAGCCGTCCAGAAGCTGCATCATGGGCTTCCTGAGCTGTGCGTCCTCCTCAGCCAGCTGGGAAGCAAGGCGAACCAGCATGACAATGGCGGCCGGGTTCTTCATAGCGCCAGCCGCGCCGAACTGCTGGACCATCTTTACCAGCGCCATCCTGTCATGCATCCGCATCTGGTATAACAGGCCGATCGCGTGGTACTGTGTCATGGTCGAGTTGTTGACAGGGAGGTTGCCCGACGACGAAGAAAAGCCCAGCGAAAATCCGCCAGACGACTTGGTGCTTGCTGCCGCCTCCTGCGTCTCGCTTTGCCAGCGCTTTACGACATCTCGGGCAATGGGAAGGAGGTGGTAGGCCGATACCAGGGCCGAAGACGATACCGAAGGATTCTTGTCGACGATCGCAGTTTTCATGACACGCTCGATGGACTGAACCGTAGTGGCCTAATAGGATGTGACGTTAGCACCATTCACAAACAAAAAGCCCAAATTGGCCGATGGTGTCTCCTACATCGATAATGCGACACAGCGCCCGGATAGCGTTCGGACGGTAAATGGAGTCGGTGCTACCCCCGGTATCCTTCATGATGGTGCTAGTGACCATGATAATGTCCTCGGCGGAGCTGGCCAGCTCCTTGATAATGAGGTGGACCATCTGGCGTAGACTGGCATCCTTGTTCTGGAAGAGCTTCGAGATACCGAAGAAGAGGGTAGTTGCTTCGGTGGTGGGGAACTTTTCGCCCGTGTACAGGAGCAAGCCGATCTTGGTGAGGAGGACGCGGCATCTTCGCGGTTGGATCGGTGACGAGTTGAAGAGTCGAGCTGCGGACCGCCAATATTGGCTGCGATTAGCTGCTGCTGCCGCCTCCTGCACGCACAGTTACGATCCCGCTCACCTTCCTGGAAGACCTGGGTCCGGTCAATTTTGACCAGACCGCCGTCGGCGTCCTCGTCCTTCTTCCCGTAGTTCATGATGGGCAGAACGACGCTGGTCACACTGGGGAGTGGTGGGAAAGTCGGGCTCAAGCAGGTGCGAGCCTGTGTGGAATCCCTGGACAACTCGCGACGTTGCCAATTCAATGCTGCTGCCAATGAGGCCCCACAACAGGGGTCGGCCAAGTGCACGGTCCCTATGTGCGGTGTCCTAAATTCGAAAAGGAGCAGGTCACCTGAGAAGTCACGTGGATCATGGCAGCTTTACCTCCTCAGATTCCTACAATTCTTAACATGGTAGCCGCTATCATACGACCCAGTCACCCACAACACAAATACAGCGCTGCGTTTCGAGAAACCTCCACCGTACTTCTCTTAAGGGAGCTCACCAGTTTTCAGTATATGCCCTCGGAAGCTCAATTGAACCAAGTCCATATTCGGTCCCTAGCAATTTAAGTTATATAATGCCACGAAAGGAGCAACCGAATTTATCACAGCGGAGTGCAAAATGTTTCGCGCGAGCTGAAAGGCTCCTCTCAAGCCTGAGATATGTCCGGGCAACAAGCCAGCTCTAGGCAACAACCTGCTCAGGCGCTGCTGGTTGCGGTTCAGCCTGTTCTGGCTGGTGCTCTGGCTGATGTCCTGACTGATGCTCCGGTTGATGCTGCGGCTGCTGCTCCGGCTGACTCTGCAGCTGCTGCAGTTGCTGCTCGGGCTGGGGATTAACCGAGTGGAGAGGAGCTGGGAGGACTGCAGGTGCAGCACCTTCTCCCGCGTATTGGGTATTGATGGGCTGCCCATTCTCATCAATGTCCGCTTCTTTACGGTCTGGGTTTCTGCCCACAGCCTTAACGGCTTCCCTCTCTTTCTTGCCCAAGACGACGAGGTCGAAGCCTCGAGGAAGGACCATATCAGCTCTGCAGTGGCGTCTAGTTAGTAACCCATCAGAATGCGGTTTCAGGGGGACAAGTCGGTTCATTACGCACTTCAGGAAGTCTTGCTTCAACAATCGCGCCTTGTCCCGGAGCGCCTGTTGGTCGCGTGGGCGCTCGAAGGGAATTGTGCCCGCCTTGATCTCCTTCTCGATAGTGCTCCACTTGCACTGGTACGTATTGACTGCCTTAACGAGTAGCTTCACATCCCTGGACACCCAAGACGACCGCACCTGCGGCTCCTTGACTTTGCGAGCCGCAGCTGTTATCTCCCTCGTCCGCTGCGAGAGGGCATCAAAGTCAGGTTCGTCTTGCGTCCCAGGAAGCGGGGGATACTGCGACTGGCTAGCAGGGGGTGCGAGCGCCGCGCTGGCAGAAATTGCTGTAGAGGCAGGATCCATAGCGGCTTGTGGAACATCCTTCTTTTTTCGCCTTGTCCGCGTCTTCTTGGCTGGAGGCGCCGTGGACTCAGCAGCCATGGATGGGTCATCCTGGGCGCCTCTTTTTCTGCCCGAGACCTGGGCGGCCGACTCAGCATACATGGACCCATTCGACTGGAGTCCGCCCTGTTGCATCGAGTCGGCATACCCGAGAGCAGGCGAAGGGCTACTGAAGCCTGGTGGATAGGGAATCCGCGGTGCTGGAGGATACGAACTTTGAGAAAGTTGCTGGCTATCGCCGAACGCCGGAGACCCCTGGAGCTGCTGCTTAAGCATGCGAAGGCCGGTGCTATCGAACACCTCCATTTGTGTACTAGGCAACTGTTTAGCAAGTCAACCTGAAGCGGAGACTCGACACAATCCAACTCACCTTGACTCTGAGCGGTCGAAACCTGGGGCCATTGCATCGGTCTCAAGTTGAAACCGAATCTGTGATTCGGCCCTCGAGGCGGCATCGGAGTGTGTCAGGTCATGCTGAAGTGACGCTTTGATGTTACCGAAACAGACCGCAACAAAACTTCGCAGAGTTTCTAGAAATTCCTTGAGCGGATATGTATCCTGGAGTTGCGATAAATCAAGGTCATGACCCTCAATCGAGTGCTTAGGCAGCAGAACACAAATGGACCTGAAGCGATTAGCATTCCGGTCCCTGTCCAGCGCAGCCGCCTCAAAACTGGTTGGTGCAACGGGCTTGAGCTGGATAGCGTCATCATTGTTTCCAAGGAAGGCCTCAATCGATTCGAGAGACACATCTCCATCGCACCATATCTTGGCAATCTCCTCAACAGGGTTGAAGGGCACGCGGCTATCCCTTTTCAATACCTCGAGCGTAGCGATGGAAAGTTGCATCCGGATCAACAAGGCCTGTTCGATGACCTGCTCGCTCCGCGCGTAAGCAGTGGTGTCTGAGCCCTCGGCGATGAAGAGGCCGGGAAATGCAGAATGCCATGCCTGCAGCCGTGGTAGAAGGTCTTGCTGCTTGACAAGGGTAATCTCGTCGAACAAAATGGCAAAGTTAGCCGCAGACACGACTTTGAACACTTTGTGCCACAACGCCGGTTTCTTGTCGAGCCGCATGGTATCAGCGACGAAATTGAAATCCACAAAAGGGGCGGTGTCGTCGGCCACGTAGTGCCGACGATACGTGTCAAATGCATCTTTGAAGGCTTCTTGTTCCGCATCCCACATCTCGGGATCCGTTTGCTCGCTGCGGGTGTGGTTAAAGTAGTCATCAGCAGCAAAAAACAGGCGTGACAGCATGACTCCCATGAGCTGTTCCCTAGCTGCTCTACGGCTGGGCGTGTCATCAATCGCGGATGACACGACAGATGGGGCCGGCCCAGGTGTTTCAAAGAGACGGGCAGAAGTCGCCCGCAGCAACCCGGTATCTGTAAACGTTGGTTAGTATCAAAGAGCGTGCTAGGGTCATCCGCACATACTCTGAGGTTCCGGCTGGGACGAAAACGCATCCGTGACGGGATGGCTGTTGATGCTCACAACGCTGGATGCGCCGCGACGCGTTCCCCGGCGAGGAACCCCTAGTTCGGTGTGCCCACGCGGACCCTTAGAGCCGGGAACAGGGGGAGGAGGCATGCCGGCGTCCTGAGAGCCCGTGATGGCAGGGTCGATATCTTGATGGTACATTGGCGCGGACATCGGAGCTTCCGGTTGGAGGCTAGGGTTATGTGCCTGCTCTAACTGCTCTTGCTGTTCCGGCGACTTTTGTTGTTCTTGATGGTCTTCCTCAGCCGATGAGGGTGGTTGTTCCTCTCCTGCTGGTGCCGTGTTCTGTTGTTGTTGCTGCTGGCGCGTCGAACGGCGGCTCGCGCCCGCCGCGGGCTCCTGCGCTGAACGCGACGGTGGACGAGCTCTTCCGCGCCCTGACATGAGTTCAGCGTATAACAAACCCACAAACTCTTCGCCAATGAGATGAACTTGATGATGGTCGCAATGAAATGCGAGCCGGTGGTGTAGAAGGGTTGGGGTTAGGGTTGCCGTCACTGGCAATTGAGGTGGTTTGGAAATTTATCCCGGATGGCAAGAGGCTGCGACCCACCGGAAAAGGTGGTGTTTGAGCAAACAATGCTTGAGGCCAACTTGGCCCGCAACTCACGTGACTGTAAATCTAGCAGTCTTTTAAGTCTGCGCTCCCGCTTTAATCATTAATTATCGATTAACTCCGTAGGCAATCACTCATAAGATAACCCAGGTTCGAAGGTAACTACGCTAGAACTTGCAAATACGACGTCCGTACGGAAGATTCAATGTCTCTCATCAATAAACCTATTTCTCGCTAGGGAAATCAAATGGCATTCTGTCTGTTCAGCACGTCTAGCAAAGTAGTTAGGTGGCCTTTTGGGTGTCTTGAACAGAGTCTCAGGGCAAGGCAATCCGCACTGCGTGTTCACCGTGCTCAACGATGTTATACTGCGCAAGACTCGGACAATGTCTTGCTTGTGGCGATTCTCACAGCGTTTTCGGTGGTCTGGGCGTTCGTGGCGGTCTTCCAGGCAGTGTGCATGGCGCAAATCCCCTTCTCTCAAGCATCGTGCCAAGACACTTCCCTCGAAGCCCCTGGCAGGGGGTGCATGGCCGCAAATCCAGGAAACAACTTTCCTTCGCCTCGCCGCTAATCTTATCATCGCCGGAGAACCTGGGCAATTTTGACTTCTGACGTTCCCTATAGACACTTTTGCCGCTTTTGTTGTTTTTGCATTACTTAGAATATTCTTCTGCCGCATAGCAGAGCTTCTTTCAGACCGGCAATCTCCTGCTACCATCATCCCATCGGCTCGCGGGAGCGCGTTTGGAGCCCAGTCGCGTTTTCCCTCATTCAATCAAGATTCTCAAACCGCTAACGACCATGAGGATTCGAAATCGAAAACTGCCGTTCGTTCTCTTCCTTCTTCCATCCCTTGCCATCGCCGCTGCCGCCACCGACCCACAGTTGGACAGCAACTCGATCGCAGTCCGGGCTGGTGCGTCAGCCGGAAGGAGATATACCAAAGATGCCCCGGTCGATGGCAATGACGGGAAGCCGCACGCTGGTCCCTTCGTCGAACTCGACGCAGAATCTGGCTCTGCTGAGGATTTGCCTGCCCTCAAAGACCGCCCCACAGACCCATTGATTGTCGACGGAAAGCGGATACCTGAGAGCCATGACGGCGTGATGGACGACAAGACGCGGTCGGGGCCTAGGAATGGGCCAACGGGGACCGAAGGGGGTGTGAGCGAAAAGGAAAAAGAGAGAAAGATGAGGGAGGAGATTGGTGAGAGGATCGAAAACAGGCCCCCAACGCCCAAGGAAGCTCCTCCTCTCCCGCATTCGGACCAAGCAAGATTCCAGACGGCCGACGAAGACAAGCCTGAGGACAGAGCATCGGCTAGCGACCCTTCCGGCCTTGAGGTATATTTATCCTGCAGAATCTACAGAGACGATATGTCTTACTAATCATGTTACAGAAACCGGCTGACCTTCCGGAAAGGACACACGACCAGTCACTTCCACTTCCGGATTCCGCGGCGAACATTGACCACTTGGAGGTCTCTAGCAGCGGCAAATTAGGGAAAGCCCCAGGCTTTGGGGATGAAGATAATGACGGCATCATTCAGCCTTTCCACTCGTTCATGCTCTCGTATACGATGATTATTTTTTCCGAGATCGGCGACAAGACATTCCTGGTCGCCGCCCTGATGGCGATGAAACACGATCGCTTGGTGGTGTTCTCTGCTGCGCTGAGCGCTCTAGTGGCCATGACGGTCCTCTCAGCTCTTCTAGGTCACACGGTACCCGCCCTGATCCCTAAGCGGCTGACTACCTTCCTCGCCGCCGTTTTGTTCTTCGTCTTCGGAGCCCGCCTGCTCCGTGAGGGACTCGCCATGAGCCCAGACGAGGGTGTTTCTGCCGAGATGCAGGAAGTGGAGATGGAGCTGGAGGAGAAGGAGAGTCTCGCGCGGAAAGAGGCGGCCTCGCCGTATGCCCTGGAAATGGGTCTCGGCAACCGCAAGCCCCGGGCTAAGTCTCGGTTCCCCGCGCCGGCCCGCAGCCCCTCGAGCTCGCCTGAAGGCCGGAGTCCGTCGCCGCGCCCGGGAACTCTTGTGAGTTTCCTATCGGGCCTCAACAACCTCGTCTCGCTGCTCCTCAGCCCTGCTTGGGTGCAAACCTTCGTCATGACTTTCCTAGGGGAATGGGGCGACCGCAGCCAGATTGCGACCATTGCAATGGCGGCAGGCCAAGATTACTGGTGGGTGACGCTGGGCGCTGTCATTGGCCATGCGTGTTGCACTGGGGTTGCTGTCCTTGGAGGCAGAGCTATCGCCGGGAGAGTAAGCCTCAAAGTTGGTGAGTTGATGTTCCTGTCCACCCCTCTTTTGATCCCTCGTTGTTACTTACACGTTTCAGTAACTGTCGGCGGAGCCATCGCGTTCCTTGTTTTCGCGTTTATCTACTTGTTCGAGGCAGCGTACTCATAGGACATACGACGTAATTAGAGTTGAGGAGTTTTGGTTGGCTGTGCCAGCTGCGGAACGGCGACCGTGGAGGCTACATTTTCCGTCACAAGTTGTAATTCTGCGTTCACACGCGACACGAGGACCTTTCTTTTCAAAACTTGCAGCCCGGCGGTATCAGTCCAGGTTTTACGGATCTTGACGGAGCGCAGGTTGGGGTAACGCGGCGTATGATCATTCACGTGTATAGTATGCTGGAGAACAAGAAAATGGTCACGGCTGAGCACGGCAGTATGGAGGCTAGGGTGGTCTCAGGATGACTCTACTTTGGCAGGAGTATAGAGAGGAAACAAATGCCTAGACATAGGGGTGCGGGTGAGTAAATCTAGGTAATGTTTTGTAAAGCCAATTGGTACATTCGTTGCGAAATGTAGCAGCATCCGCTTCGTAGCAGGTACATATTTTACCTTGCGTTGGGGGTCTAAGCCCAGGGTGGCCGCGACAGGACTGAAATCCAGCTGTTGCCAAGTTTATGAACCGATGACGACATGCACTCGAGCTCAACATGCCACTTCATTGAGAAACCGTTTTTTGCATGAAATGCTCGAACTTCAAGAAATCGAGTTCGTAATCGTTTCTCCTGCTGCAAAATTGAATGCTGCTTTTACCATCTCGAGATTATCGACCTCAGACGTCTTATCTAAGTACTACACCATTGAGCTTGACTGGTACACACATACCCAGATCCAATCTTCGCAAATCTAAAATGACGGGTCGACTTGCCGGCAAAGCCCAAGAGGTCGCGTATGTTGGGTTCATCACGATATACAAGAAAATCTCCGTCAGCTAACGTTCGCACTTTGCTTCAGAAAGGAGGACTATGATAAGGCCAGACTTCTCCTCAACGATGCCGCGAGGAGCGGGTCCTATATGTATCCCATTAAGGTACCTCAACCAGATCGTCTATACAAATTGCGAGAGCGTAACCGGCGAGAATGGGGCCGCTGATAGCCACAGGGAATCTTTTATTTCATTAGCCACCCCGAGTTATGGAAGCCCTTGCGGTCGAGGCTCCTCCCCTACTTGACCCTGTACTCGAGCGTCCTTGGATCCATGTTTTTCTTCACCTATCTCCCACAGCTCGCCATCATGGCGTTCGTCAACGGACCGCTTGCCGTTTTCACAGCCGCACTCCTCATTCTGAACGAGAGCTCAACCATCACCGGCATCCTGTCCAAGAACTACCTGCTTCAGGACGCAATTTTGGACACATTCGATGGTACTCTACTGGCCAGGAACAAGGGCGATATTGTCGCCGAAGGAAGAGAGATAAAGACTGGGGGGGACTCGATCCAGAGACTCGGAAAGGCGCTCAAGAAGCCCTTCAGGCGCTTCAACATCAATGAGCTGATCCGATATGTCATGTATCTACCACTCAACTTCGTGCCTGGTACGTGCGACCACCCAGAGAAACGTCTCTTTTAATTCGATGAGCAAATGCTGATTTGGATGCACAGTTGTGGGCACTGTAACCTTCCTTCTGCTACGAGGTAAGGCTGCAGGTGACACATTGCAGTAACGCATGGCTAACCTACAACAGGCCGATCTCGTGGGGAGTCCGTTCATGATCGGGTGGGTTTTCAGTTTGTGTGTACGATGCTGTAGAAGCTGACTTTGTCGGTTCAGTACTTTCAGCTGAAGGGATGGCCGAGTTCCAGGAGGTCGCAGTGGCTCAAGGACCATAAGGGGCCTTATACTGCGTAAGTCGTCACTAATTCTGTGATAAGCACTGGTTTTTCAGGAACCTTTTGCGCGTGGAGATACACCCAGCGCCGGGCCATCTGTTTGCTCATAGCAGCATATGGCGTACTTCTCTCGGCCGTGTTCAACCCTCACGGTAACATACTGACGGAACTCGGACTCCTAGGTTTGGCACAGTTGCCACTCTCCTTGAAATGGTACCAGTTGCTTCAATCGTCTTCTCCTTCACCAATACAGGCAAGTTTCAACGTTCTTCTTTCAATGAGTTGGCCAACCATTAACATCTGCGATAGTCGGCGCCGCTCTTTGGGCTGCTGACATCGAAGCCAAGGAGAACCAGATGGCTGGTAGCACTGCGCCGGAATTGCGGGAAGCGGCCAAAAAGGCCGAGTGAGAGGCTACCAGAGCAAACCGATACCGTCAATTATCATGCTCTTGCAGGATCGCACTCTCGATCGGACATTTCTCTGCATAATCTCGGTTCGATACCGGGGCAAGCACAAAGAACAACAGCATCAAGGATGACAGCAGATAAGCGAGTGCGTACAGCATGTTAGCAGTAGGGTACTTGTATGTTGTGGCCCCTGGGGGCTTGAATTTTGGGTCAAGATTGAAGCAATTGCGCGTCGAGGTGCAAGAGGGCAAGGCAACACTTGCGTTTCAGTCATGGTGCCGAAATTGGAGGCAGCGGTGGCCTCACAGTTAGCAAAGAATTCGATACTCTTCTCGCTTTGATACCTGTTCAGGCTATCATTTTGAGAGGCATCGTATCGCTCTCAGCACGTGTTTTCCTCATCAGCGTCTAATATCTCGGCAAGGGTAGGAACCCTTTGGCAGCGGCACCTATCAGAGATCGTTTCCCAGTTGAATCGACGTTAGTCAACCCTTCTTCAGCCGAAATCCCAAACCCGCTTTCAGCTGTATGTAATAGACTCCCCACATATTGAAAACTTGTCTTACACTCGTGAACCTCGGGTTCGTGAGTGCACCCATGTGCGACTCACCGACGCAGGAACAGTTCAATCTAGGCCACGCCGGCTACTCGCATAAGATCGCCCATCTCTTCCGTTACAGACCAGCGACGTGTTACCCCCTTATGATTGAATATGGGCCTATTCAATAGCAAGGAGGAGGACTTGTCGGCCTGAACTCTGGAGCTGTTGACATCCTGCGCCCCGGCAGGTTTTGTTGGTCCCCTCACCAACACTCTTGTTTTTGTACAAAAGGCCACCTTGTTCAAGGTTACATTGTTCCCCGGGAAGCTGCCACGGTGGGTTTCCTGTATGACCACCCCGTGTTTGGTTATTCGAGTGAGGAGGCCCCGGGGAGCTGAAAGCCCAAGGAAACGAGGACCGAGGATTAGTGAGAAGGGGCAACTGTTAGATGCTAGAAAATGAATGCAGTCTGGATGGAATTGAAACATTTCAGGTTCTGGATGTAGGCCCGGGGAAAGGATGAAGGTCATGCTGTTTGAATGAACAGGAAACTATAATAGGCCTACATTTGGAGCGTGGTGGCTATGGTGTGGTTTCAAACGAGAAAAGCATACAACTTCTGAGATTTCCTGTCTCACCATCGCCGCTTGTGCTCTCCCCGGACCAAGTCCTAATGTCACATATTCCCACTTTCAGGAGACAAGTAGCCACCGATTAGCTCACCAGCTGGTTTGTGTTGTGTCGGTGTGCTGCAGCGGGTCGAAAGCCGAACTCTCATATCACCCTGCAGGTTTTCGAGGTTACATAGCCCCTTGGAGCTGTTCAATACAATCCGAGATGTGTGTGACTGGGAACAATCAATCTTTCGTCTTGGAAGAATCTCAGATCGGTCTATCTTGTGCTTTTGCGGCCCATGTCAAGTCACCTTTCCGATGCAACACCAGGATTACGAGGCAGATCCGGGAGCTGTCCAGAGAAGGGACTTCTCCATCGACCAAATGCCCGTATATGACCCATCCGCCTTCACTTTGCCAGTTGCGAAATCTCAGGCTTGCTCATTCCAGACAAGACTGCCCCGTATCACACGCCTGGTGGGTAGCAGGGCCATATACCAAGCGTTTCGCTGCCTTCTAAATCACTTTCGTTTCTTATATGGGGCTGTGACCCTTCTCGTTCTGGTCTCTTTTCGGATAAACGGAGCCATTCGCACTTAACAGCACTTAACATCTGAATTGCTCACAACAAGGCTCGGCCCAGATTTGCAAACCTTCCCTTGGCCATGAGGGTCTTGAATCTGGTTGGCGGTCTAGCATGGGCTGCCGCCTTGACGGGCTACGTACCGGGCACCCTGGCATACCGAGAAGGTTTCTGGAGCAGCTCTCGACAGAGCATTGGCAAAATCCTTCCAAGGTCGGGCAACGATAGCCGTGCGCGCCTTCAAAGTCTTGAGCCGAGAGAGGAGCGGGAATCCGATCCGCCGTACGGTTATCAGTCTCTACCTCTTACACAGATTTCTTCGACTTTTTCCTACTCTTCGCCTGAGACATCTACTTCAACCTGGGTTGGTAAGTCATCCCTTTCTCGTGACTCTTACACGGAGAACATTTTTGGAACAGGACTTGCTGACCTGTCCAGGATATGGGCCGCCATTCGCTGGGACTTCAACCACGTCTTCGGCAACCTCAGCCTCACAGACATCGGCTGATTTCAGCAGTCCGTCTGCCGCTGGCTACGGTACTTCATCGGCCACGACCGAGTCTGAGACGGGCATCTCCTCGTTCCACTCATCTTCTTTCTTTGACACCACCTCTACCACACAAACCACGAACTCGAGCCCCCTGATTCCGCCCAGTTATACCAGTGAGCACTCCATTTGGGAGACATCGAGTGTTGATGCCGTCATTGGCACTCACACCACTAGTTCCGTCGTCAGTGGTGGTGTGACGGCTAGTACGAGCGTCTTCAACGTGACTAGGAGCGTGAGCAGTTCCTTGTTATTTACCACAACGGTTTCAACTACCAGGCCTCTTTCCTGGGGAACAGGTCCGTCAAATAGCTTCTCAAAACCTACAGCCACAGAGTGCTCTCTCATCAGTACGTCAACCGGGTCGAGGACGGCACCGTTCCCCATTTCCAACTCGACAAGCCCTGGTTGGCCAACAAGCACAATTTCACTGGGTACAAGCGTACAGGGGTCAACAACAAGGTCCCTGACGTCGGTACAAACACCGCCGTACCCCGTCAGTAACTCTTCAATTGTTGGACCGACAGGCACTGCAGGCTGGGGCACTGCTCCATTACCGCCGACAGTATCCAGCACACGTGTACCGCCTTTCCCCTGGAGGAATTCCAGCTCAGCAACAGGCCCAACCGGAGCGTCCAGCGCCCCCGCCACACCCTCTCCTCCCTTCCCCTGGCCGAACACAACCACGTTGGCAGCCACAGAATCGGGTGGTGTTACAGCGCCGACGAGCTGGGCGACGAGTCCCAGCTCACCACCGTTCCCCTTCCCGAACGCAACAAGATCGTGGTCAATTGCCGGGTCCGCATCGGGGCCCGTCTTCAGTACCGCGAGTTGGTTATCGACTGCACCGCCTATCTCCAAAAGCTCCTCTGCTCCGTACCCGTTGACCAACCGGACTGTTACCGGCGCACCTACGTCCCCGTCGTCATGGGCAGGGACTCCTGTACCCCTAAGCTCCGGTCTGTGCGGGACCGGCAGTAGTCCTGGCATTGCGACAAGCAGTAGTGCTCCCTTTCCACTGTCGAATGTGTCTAGTGTCTCGGCGACGCCGACTAGCAGTGGGGGAACCTTGTCCTCGTGGCCGTGGACAACCCAAAACAGCACCACGATTGTGACTCCGGGTACGACATGCACGGCGACAACAGTGACACTATCTATACCGGCAACAAATTCCGAAACCTCTCCCTTTTTCTCCTCGTCAAAAACCTGCAGCAAATCCTGGACAATCTCAAAAGAAGCCACCACCACCACCACCACCATCATCACCACCACCGCCACTACTACCACCAACTTCTCCTCGACTTCCTTCTTGACGCCAACCTGCAGCGAGACTACGTTGAAGACAGTGACGCTGAGTTCGTCGTACGCCTCACCAAACATCAGTAGCGATATCAGCACCAGTCTAAGTGGTATGAAAACCCATCCTTCAGTCTCCAGACTCATCCTTTCACTTCCACCCCTTCCGGCTCCCCCCCACAACTCCCAAGGTCCCCGGTCGTTGCTCGTGGCGGCTGACTTGCTTCAACTAACCATATCTGATTGGGAAAAAACAGTGACCCCCTGGATGAGGACCACCACCATCATCATCACTACTACTACAACGATGGAATCCCTCTCCCCTGTACCCTCTTTCTCCAACCCACTTGACTCGGGACAGGGCCCGCTAGATCATCACCACAATTCTACCCAGCTACTGGGGCTGCTTGATGACAACGATAACGATGTTGATGAAAAAGATGACGATAATGGAGAGGTATGATTGGACGAAGAGACGAGCGACTAAGCACGTTGGATGGTGTTATGTAGATTCCAGGGATGAAGAAGCCCAGAAGGAATGCCTGTAGGGAAGTTTGTTGGCTTGTTTTTGCTTTTTTTTGGAGTGCCTAGCTCTTGTTTGAAAATGGTTAATAGGTGATGGACTGGCGTCGTTCTCTTGTTAACTTAGTCGCGGGTAACCGTCCTACTCTACATCTTCGATTCTGAGTGGATTTGAGTTCGCCAGTTCCTGCTAGGATTGATGGAAATAGTCGAAGAAAGTGAGTGCTCTTCAAGAGTATTAAGGTCTGATTTTCTCCACATTACAGAGTTGAGCACTGAATACGTATTGTACGTACAGATTGCACCTCCTCTAAACCTGAGGCTTCTCAACTCTGCTGCTTTGCTCGTTTGGTTCAGGCTTTTTGCGCGAACAACTGAAGACTTTCTAAAAGATACCTAGCTTCCACATTCAATTGGCGTACCAGCACACCCCCCAAGATTATTACATCATGCATGTCAAAGACATGTCAAAGACCTGTACCTCGTCAGGTAAGCCCTGCGGCTTTTATCGCTCATCTGCGGCACAAAGATGGAAAATAAGAGTCTTTTTCTTGTGTCCAAGGTTGTTGTTAACAAGTCTCTGGGCGGTGCCCCACATGAGTGGGGCAATGAGTGTGTGAAAAAGTCGCTGGCAAGGCCCGCACGTGGCGTGGGCGTGTGGTCCTTGCGCGAGCACGTCATCGGAGCTAAGAGAACTCGGGGACAGGGCCGGTCTCAGGGTTTCAGCCTTTCTCCGTTGTTTCGGCAGAAGAGGTTACGGAGTCACTGCAGGTAACTTTGAGTGCAATGCCCCTCAATGCCAGTAAGCACGACCCTTCTCCGATCGGTCGCCGGCAAGAGAGGCCACCGCCTCGGTGTGCTGCGGCCGTTTTAATTGGGAATGTGTGTGTGTGTGTGTATGTGCGTGTGTGTGTGCGTGTGTGTGTGTGTCTCGATATGTGATCTTTCAACTTCGAGGAAAGGGAGGAGATTTCATAAATCTCACGTCTCTTGAGGGCATCATCAGTTGCTGTCAGCGGAAATGGGATGAAGTTGCACCCCGCAACCCAATGTTATGTACAACCAAGAGGACGCCTCCATAAAAGATGAACGCCGTTACCGGGGCCTTCGTTGCCCGCTGGCCACCTCCCTGAGCCTGGCGTCCGCCGGCCCGCCGCCTGCCTGGAAAACGGATGTCGGTGGTACCCGCGGAAACGGCAGTGCGGCAAATCTGCAACACATATATCTGGCCTGGACCAGCATCTTTTCTTGCAGATACTCTGTAAATTCGAAACCAGTTTTTCGTCCCTTTCCTCCGCTTAACAGTCGTCCCATTGCACGGCACCTGGTCGCTTGGAATTCGCGGCATTGCGGTCTCCTGTTACGCTCGGCTCCCGTACCCCTCGATACCTGAGAATCCCAGAAACATGGCCAACTCTCCCCACGGCGGCGTCCTCAAGGACCTGATCGCAAGAGACCTGCCCCGCCATGATGAGCTTGCGGCCGAGGCAGAGACCCTGCCGGCCCTCCTCCTCAGCGAGCGCCAGCTTTGCGATCTTGAATTGTTGCTCAATGGCGGTTTCTCGCCGCTGGAAGGTCCGTTCAAAAAATCTCCACGGTTCGCAGCGGCGGTCGGGCGCTGTTGACCGATCGATGGTGGGGCTTGCATGTACCCCGCCATCGCCTTGGCTTCACCTCCTTCGATTCGCAAGTTGGAACAACAGAACTGATCCTTTGCTCTCAAAATGCAGGTTTCATGAACGAGAAGGATTACAATGGGTATGTTCTATGCCAGATAAGAAAACAATTGGCTTCGGCCGGTGGGCGCAGGCGCTAACCCGTCCATCAAGAGTCGTCAAGGAGAATCGTCTCGCCAGCGGCGCTCTCTTCAGCATGCCCATCACCCTGGACGTGGGCCAAAAAACCGTCGACGAGCTGTCGCTCAAGCCCGGCGCCAGGATAACGCTGCGCGATTTCCGCGACGACCGCAACCTGGCCATCCTTACCGTTGAGGACGTTTACAAGCCCGACAAGTAAGTCAATCCCTCTACCGTTTTTGGGTTCCAAGAATTGCCAAGGGTCGCGTCATTGTGTGGCAGAATGGCAGGGTTATGCGGGTGACTGACCACGGGACACATTAGGGCGCTGGAAGCCAAGGAAGTCTTTGGAGGCGACGAGGAACACCCGGCCGTTCGCTATCTCTTCAACACCGCCAAGGAGTTCTACGTGGGCGGCAAGCTCGACGCCGTCAACAGGCTGCAGCACTATGACTTTGTCGAGCTGCGATGTAAGCCAGCCCAGCCTCTTGGCCGTGGGGGGGAAAAATCGAGCTGCCAAGACGAAAGAAAACTGACGCGCTGTAGACACTCCCGCTGAGCTCCGTGCTCACTTCGACAAGCTCGGCTGGTCCAGAGTCGTCGCCTTCCAGACCCGGAACCCGATGCACCGCGCCCACAGGGAGCTGACGGTCCGCGCTGCTCGATCCCACCATGCCAACGTCCTCATCCACCCCGTTGTCGGCCTGACGAAGCCTGGCGACATCGACCACTTCACCCGTGTCCGGGTCTACAAGGCCCTCCTGCCCCGATACCCCAATGGCATGGCCGTCCTCGGCCTGCTGCCTCTGGCCATGCGCATGGGCGGCCCTCGCGAGGCCATTTGGCACGCCATCATTCGCAAGAACCACGGCGCCACGCACTTCATCGTCGGTCGTGATCACGCCGGCCCCGGCAAGAACAGCAAGGGCGTCGATTTCTACGGCCCTTACGACGCCCAGTACGCCGTCGAGAAGTACCGCGACGAGCTCGGCATCGAGGTGGTGCCCTTCCAGATGATGACGTACCTTCCCGACAGCGACGAGTACGCGCCTGTTGACCAGATTCCCCAGGGCGTCCGGACGCTTAACATCTCGGGCACCGAGCTGCGCGCCCGGCTGAGGAGCGGCCGCGACATCCCCGAGTGGTTCTCGTATCCGGAGGTTGTCAAGGTGCTCCGGGAGTCCCACCCACCGAGGTCGCAGCAAGGCTTTACCGTCTTCCTAACGGGCTACCAGAACAGCGGCAAGGACACAATCGCCAGGGCGCTCCAGGTCACGCTCAACCAGCAGGGCGGTCGCTCTGTCTCCATGCTGCTGGGCGAGACGGTCCGGCACGAGCTGTCGTCCGAGCTGGGCTTCAGTCGCGAAGATCGTGATAAGAACATTGCCCGCATCGCTTTTGTGGCCTCAGAGCTGACGAGGTCCGGTGCCGCCGTCATCGCCGCCCCTATCGCACCCTTTGAGCAGGCGCGGAAGCACGCCCGCGAGCTGGTGGAGAAGTACGGCGACTTCTACCTCGTCCACGTCGCAACCCCGCTCGAGTACTGCGAGAAGACGGACAAGAGGGGTATCTACAAAAAGGCCCGCGACGGCGAGATCAAGGGCTTCACCGGTGTTGACGACCCGTACGAGCCTCCTTCCAAGCCCGACCTCGTGGTGGATTGCGAGAAGCAGTCCGTGCGGTCCATCGTACACCAGATCATCCTCCTGCTCGAGAGCAAGGGTCTCCTGGATAGGTTCTAAGGGGAAACCAACCCCTCTTTCTGTATTGTGGCTCGTTAGGACAGCGCCCGTGTACGCATCCCGCCGCAGGCGGGGGGGGGGGGGTTATGGCTCAATATTGACGCTGGGTGGTCAGAGTTCGTCGCGATCTGTGCGGGTTGAGATAAGTGCAGCGGCGGGAGAAGGAGTCTCGGTTGTTTTCCAGAGAGTTGATAGACGCCAGCAAGCGACATCTGCAATAGCATTCGTTGTTGAAGTCAATCGTGCCAAATTCCAACTTTGGCGTAACCAAGAGATTCGAAGAAACAACCATCTCTGCAATAGTGAAGCAGACACAATTGAATCTCTGGCTTTTGCGCTCGTGGGTTTTTCTATTCTGGGATGGCGGCTGGAGAACGCAAAGCGATTGGGTGCATTTGTCCCGCTTCCTGCGGGCAGCCCAGCGCGTAAGTTCAGGTCGCATCGCTGTGAAAGTGAGGAGTCGAATTGGGCGCCCGAACAAGCCCCTACCTCATCTGTTCCATTGTTCTGAGCAGACACTAAGACACGCGTGTCTATAGTGAAAGATGTTACTTGTAATGGACCCAACTTGTGCCGTGATCTCGCCGGAGAGTTGTGGTGTCCCTCGCTGAGACAGTGTCTGTTGCGCCCCGAAAAATATTTGATCGGGTTTGTCTTTCTCAACTCTCGAGGTCTGCTGGCGGCTTGGGCGTAGAAGTACGGAACGTCCTGCCCCTCAGGTAAACGCGGAGGGGGGGAACGCTGAACACATCAGACAGTGGCATTCGTAAAGCCTGCAAAAATACGCACTGTTCCGCTCGTTGTCCCACCGAACGAAACCGCCAAATGGCCCATGAATGGTCGGATGCACAGTACATACACTGTCTCAGACGCCGGTTTCGAATCACACTGCGCTGCCCAATGAATGCCATCACCGCCCAATGCTGGGCAAGACAGTGACTCGGGTGGAATTGTCCGACGTTTAGGCACGATCCAGTCAGTTGAGGAATCCGCCAGTCTACAATTCATTGTTCCTCAGCACTAACCCAGCTTCTGCAGTAGCTAATAGTCGCCCTACCTCGAAAGTCTAGACACAAAACACGAAAAGTCACACAGGGCCCTGGTTGGTCCCGCCATTTCGACGAAATCAACCAACATCTCGTTCCCGGCGCCCTGCGCCGCAATCTGCCTTTCGGTACTGTGCAGTTGTTGTTACCGTTGCGCCCCGTTACCGCAGCCGCTTTTTCCCGTCCTTAAGGCGGGTGGCACACCCTGACATGGTTCAACATGCCGTCCTCTAAAGATCGCGATGTCGATACCGTCGACGACCGCCCGCGCGAGAAGCTACACCGATCCAAATCTGAGCGCAAGGAACGAGACCGTGACCGGGACAAGGACAGGGACCGAGAGAGGGAAAAGGAAAGGAGGAGAGACCGGGACAAAGATCGGGACCGCGAAACCGACCGCGATAAAGACTCGCTCTTGTCGTCCTCTCACCGCCATACCTACACCTCGTATCGGACGTCCAAGTCTGTGAAGTTGAGGCCGACCGACAGCGAGACGCACTCTCGATCCCACCGGCGACACAAGACGAAGGATATGGACAAGGATGAGCTGGAGGCCAAGTCGGCCGCTTCTAGGTCCATGGTAGACCTAGTGCCAGAGCTGTCGAGGGGCCTGGGGAGCGAGCGGGGGAGCTTGCCATATCCATCCTTCAGCAAGGCACACAGCAAGGAGGCGCTTCACAGCAGGGAGGATGTCTCTTCTTCGCCTGGTGCCCGGCGGCCGGACCCGCTTACACCAGACACGACAGATCTCGGCAGCAACGAGATGCGGCGGTCCAAGTCGGTCGATTCACCTCCCATTACCCGGAAGACCTCGACAGCACGAAAGGACGCCCGCCAGGATGCCCGCCAGGACGATCGACCGCCGTCTCCGCCCGAGACAGACGTATCCGGCCAGAGGAAGAGACCCGAGTCCCCGGCGTCGGGGAAAGAAGGAGATGCGCCCAGTACGAGGCCGTCGTCGAGGGGTTCGTGGGTGTCGAGGTCCACGTCCAAGCACGAATCCAAGTCGAGAGTCTCCAAGGCGTCGAGTCAGGCGACCTTTGTCATGCGACCAGCCCCTTCAGTCCGCATTCCACGCAAGGAAGATCATCGGGCACCAAAGTCGGAAGTCACCGATGCTTCTACCGTCGAACCAGGTTCTACTGCAACAGCGCTTCCGCGACGGACCGGGTCGGTAGCCCGGCCTGCACCCACCGAGGCGGGGGATTACTCACCCGAATCAGCGATAGACGTTTCCCCCAGGACCCCAACGCACACGCCTCAGTTCCCCCCGCCGTCCATGATACCCGAAGAGAAGAATCACTACTCAACATCCGACGTACCCACCCCTTCTGCAACACCGTTCACTCCCGGGCCACCTCCCCCACCCCCGCCTCCACCTCCCCCCCCTACCTTCAACCTCTTAGAGGTGCCGCGAGTGGACTATCTCATGCAAAACGGTGGCTTGCCACAGCCGGTTCCCAAAACTTTCCTCTCCGTACTGCCTCGACAAAATGGTACGCGGCCCTCCAACCCGCCACTCCAAGGTGCTGAGACGCTCTTCGCGCCCTTCTTCAACCTCCTCAACCAGTACCAGACGGTGTTATCGGGGCATGGTTCCATCGCCGTTGCTACTGGCCATCGGACCGTCGCACGCCGTCTGCTGGATCGGTTAGAGAATGTCTTCTCGCGCGACCTCTCACCGGATGGCTGCCCCTGCATCATGTGCGAGCGGTCGGGCCAACCCCACAGGGGGCTTGGATGGGGAGAAGTGCTCGAGCGCGTCAGCGGAAGGGTGGAGTTGCCACCTTGGCCGCCATTTGACTTCTCCTTGTTGAGTAGCAAGGCGGTCGAAGAGCTGGCGGACGTCCCGCCGCGGCCGTCCTCACCGGTCAAGATGGATCCCGATATTGCCGAGGAGTTCCGGGAACATTACCTCCGCCAGACGAAGCGCGTCCGAGCAGCGGTCGACAAGTGGATGAGCGTCTGCGAGAACACGACCGCTCCGCCACCGCAGGACGTCGACGACGAGACGCTCGCCTTTGCTATCCTGACCAACCTCGAGCAGGAGGACCGGCCGTACTTCAACGCGCTCCTCGCGGGCGCGCGAGAGCTGCAATCTCCCCTGCGCGCCCCGACCCCGGTCCGCCGGCCGCGCAACGACTTCATCGTCAAGTCCGGGCTGTCGCTACAGCGGCTCTACCGGCTCCACCAGGTGCCCCGCGATGCCGAAACGGCCGTCTACCTTGTCAAGAACCCGGGCGTGCATGACCTGCTCTACACCATTTCCGACATCAGCGTTTCTGAGTGGGAGATACTCACGTCAGGCCGCTTCGACGGCTTCCTCTGGTCGGGCGCCGAGGACGACGGCATTGCGCCGGGAGAGAGCGTCTCCCGCATGGCCACGCCCGCCAGCGGAATCCTCCCGCCGCCGCCGGCGAGGCCTGCATCGTCGTCGTTTTCGCGCATGATGAGCCCCGGCGTCGGGGGCGTCCCCGGGGGGCGGCCCATGTCACGCAACGCGCCGCCGCCCTTCTCGCGCGGCCCCACCCCGGCCTCCTTCATCAGCGGCGTCTCGGCCGCGTCGTCGACGTACCCGTCCCGCTCAGCCGTGACGCACGACGAGGAGGTCGAGGTGGCGACGCTGGCGGAGCTTGAGCGCGAGATCTTCAACGGCATGGAGGCGCTCGAGGACGCCTTCGAGAAGTTGCACGAGCGGGCCATGGCGGTGCGCGACGGGCTCCGGCGGCGCGGGGCGGCGCTGCAGATGAGCCTGCAGCAGCGCCGGGGCGGCCCGGGCGGGGCCACGGGACCCGGCGGGAGGGGTGCCGGCGGCATTGACGTGCTTCCGCTGAGTGGGGGATCCAGTGGCGCCTACGACCGGCCCGCTTGGGCCGACGAGGAGAGCGTGGACGGCGCCGACAGCGAGTGGGGCGGCGACGACATCAGCGAGCTCGCACCCGACGACTCGGCCAGCCAGGTCAGCAGCAACCGGCTGCGGCGGCCCAAGCGGAGACGGGAGCGGGCGACTCCGGCGCCCATCGAGGAGGAGGACGAGCAGTGATGAGTCGCTCGACGGCTGTTGTGGGAAGGGGGTTGGAAAAGGGACGGAAGTGGGGAGTGAGATGGAGAGAGAGAAGCAGGATATGCATGAACAAACCAGCAAGCAGACAGGCAGGCAAAGTAATGGATTCCAATAGTCATGTTGTACAGCGCAGGTTTTCTCTTTTCTGCAACACTAGGCTCTCTTATCGGTTATGCACGGGTATGCAGCATCCTTTCCGGCGATGGCGATGGCGATGGCGATGGCGATGGCGATGGCGATGGCGATGGCGATGACTTATGATTTGGCGAGGCAAAGCTTTTGACAATACCTGTCTTTGGAGTTATTCTTTCAATTTCCGCCTGCTTATATGAATACCAGGCATCTATTTGGGTGGCCAGTTCACCTGCAGACAATGAGTAACTGTCGATATGATCATGAGTGCTGCTGGTATCTGGTAAGGGGAGAAAGCGAGAGCAGATTAACTCTCCAAGTCTTGAAGTCTTGAAGTTATCGGCCCGAGCCCGTAGCCACGAGCGTTTTGCTTGTTCGTGTGTGGGAGTTGCTGGTTCCACCAGACGTTGATGGTCTCAATATCGGGTTAATTCCCGGCGGTCCGCCCCGTGTATAGGCAGGGGGTGTTTCTTAAACAAGCCGCCAATCAAAGCGAGATGGTCATCCCTTTTCGTCACCCCACTCAATATCCAGCGAACGGCACCGAACTGGATGAACTATGTACCTGCAACATGGCAAACCTTACTCAGTCTGATGGTTTTAGCCCAAGCCAAGCCTAGTTCTCACCAAACGAAGCAGCATACTGGAAGCTTTTGAGACTTGACTGCGCTCAACAGATTCAAAACTCTGAGCCATATCACCTACAAACAGCCGATGACTGAGTAACTGATGGAGTTGAGCGGAGACGACGAGCCGACGGGGCTCCGCATGGGGAAAATGAATGGTGGGGTTGCTTCGATATGCTCTCAGGGGAATCTAGCCGGGGCTGTGTTGGGTATATCGTTTTCCCTGGGTCTGTTTCACTGTCTTGTCGAGCGATGTAGCTTTGACGGGTGACGCTGGTGGGCAGTCCCGGATTGTAGGCGGGACTGACAGAAGCGAACAGACGGTCGAGCCATTTTTTTGGTGATACTCTGCTCAAACATCGACTGGAGGGAAGGTTGAATCATACACAGTGAACTGGTTGCCGGTTAGCCCCCGCCAAGGAACTCTAGTCACTGCCGCAGACTTTCGAGTATCCCCACCGTGAATACTTCCGAGCCGGCCGAAGCGTTTGAAAAACAGTTTGCCGTTCCAGCACCGTTGAAAAGTCAAGACACCTAGGTCGCTGTTCGAAATACCGAGTTTGGGAGCTGACAGAACCGCCCTCCCCCCGTCAGTGAACTGCTTGTTGAGAGGTGCCGCCAATCCGAAATACACTCATCGCCGGCCGTTTGGGTGATAGACCGAGTTGGAGACTGACCATCCGTCCCAGAAGCCCAACTGGTTCAGCGAAATCAAGAGCAGAAACGCGGTCGCGAAGGTTACATAGCCCTCCTCTGCCCTCTCTCTCTCAGGGCAGGAAAACCCACGCAAAATGAGCTTGCTGGCAATATCCTTACCAGCATCCACCCAAACCTTCTAACGACGTTCTTCTGGTTCCGGCTTGTCCGCGATACGCCCACGAGGCTCTGACTTCCCGATCATGACACCGTGGAACCGCCTTCAACTACTTATTTTTCTTCTTTCATCCCTCTTTCCCATCACAAGCTTAGCCCATGAGGCCAAGTATGTCTCCCATCTGCAAACCGCTCTCAAAGCATGGTGGAGAGTCTAACCCCCAACAGAGCAACAGCACCTCAGATATACAGCGGAAACTTCGGCGATTGCCTGGCGGGCAAGAGCGTGCTCGAGGTTACCAGGTTCGATGTTGCCTACGATGCTGGGAATGGGACGCTTGCCTTGCACGTTGATGGTACTAGCAGCGTCAAGAACGAGTTTGTCTCGCGTAAGCACTTTCATGAAGACGTGCCTGACTTTGAGCTAACCATTCACAGTGCACCTGTCCATCGACGCATGTAAGGGTCCTTTGCTGTTGTTCATGCCGGCGGTCAGAGGCGCTAATAGCAACTTCCAGATGGGACCAATCGCTTTGTCATGACTGTTGACCCATGTAGTCTCAACATCACCAGGTGAGTAGGGTAATGAGCCTCCGCTCTCCGGAGAGCTGAGAACTGACATGCGTAGCCTCTGTCCCTTGACTTCGAAGGCATCCTTCTCCGCCAGCACGGTGCTTCCAGTTGGCAACCAGCCCCTCGGACAGCTGTCCAGCTTCCCCTTTAACCTGCCAGATTATGAAGGTTCGGCCAAGCTACAGGTCTTCGCTAAAGCCAACCGAGAGGCGATAGGATGCGTGCAGGCGGCCGTGACAAACGGTAAAACGCTCTCTCACCCCGAGATTATTGCCCCGGTCCTCGGCGTCTTCACGCTGATGGCCATTGTCGTCTCATTCCTAACCGCCGCATACGGCATCAGCATCCCGCACATGAGGATGCACCATGCTCATTCCCTCTCTGCCCTGGTTGTGTTCGAGACCCTCCAAACCGTCTTCTTCTCGGGGGCACTCTCTGTAGACTGGCCACCGATCCTGGTGGCCTGGTGGTCCAACTTCGCCTGGTCTGCGGGCCTCATCCACGTCCCGGCCATGGTTCAGTCCATCAACGCGTTTACCGGGGTAGACGACAATGCGGCACAGCTTTTTGGCAACAGCGAATCTCCGCCCTGGATTTTCGGTAGGGCCTCTGCTGGGGACGCGTCCGGCGGCGCCGCTGGCGAAGGACGCGCGTACAACTCAAGTTTTCTTCACGACTACGTGTGGTCAGGGAGCGCTGTCGCACCTGGACTGCCTGTCCCTGGCACCTGGTCAGGATTTCCGGGGACGTTGTCGATTCTCAACATTCCCGTCGCCGACGCGTTTATGGTTGGGCTTGTCTGGCTCTTGATAGCTATCGGGCTGATTGCCTTGGTCACTGCGGTGTTCAAGGCTGTCCTTGAAGGGCTGGTGGCGGCGAGGAAGATCAAGCCGGACCGGCTCGGATACTTCCGCACCCATTGGACCGGTTATCTCGGGAATGCGGTGTTGAGGACCATTGCAGCAACCTTCTTCATGCTCATGATGCTAGCAATGCTACAGTTGACAATCCGGATGACGGTTGGTCCTGTCGCTCTTGCCACGGTGGTGTTCATTCTTGACTTGATCGGAGTCATTGCCTTGGTTGCGAGCGGTTGTAAGACCCGTACTCGCGACGGGAGGTTCCAAATCAGTCCAGACCGACTTATTTGCTTTCGCAAAGACGCGTTGGGCATATTTTCCGGCATTGGGCTTGTACGGAAGAGCACAATCGAAAGCCACGCCCTCGACATACGGGCAGTCTTCGGTGTTCCCGTCTTCAAGATTCGCCATTCGAACAACGACTCGGATCGGCCCAATGTCCACCTGGACGAGCCTTTCATCAAGAGATTCGGTTGGCTCACCGCAAGATACCGCCGCACGCGATGGTGGTTCTTGGCATACCATATCGGCTACTTGTTTTGTCGGGCGGCCTTCTTGGGAGGCAGCTGGCAGACCCCGCGCATCCAGGTGTATGGTGTTCTGGTCGCCGACATTGTGAACTTTGTCGTTGCCGTCACCCTGTCACCCTTCGAAGGAGCTCGAAACCCAGCTATGGGCGTCTGGATACTCGGTATTTGCAAGATCGTCACCACAGGCGTATCCACCGTTTTTCTCCCAGGCTCGGACATTGACCGCTCGAAAGCCACCGTGCTCGGGATTGTCATCATCGCCATCCAGGTGCTAACGGTGGCCGCCCTGTTCGTTCTCGTCATTCTCAGTACGGTCTCTTCCTATCTATCCCTGATGCGCAACCGCGAGGAGATAGACCCAGACTGGCTTGAGCCAATGCGCGTACGATATTTCACCAAGATGGAGCGAACGGCCCGGGATGTGCGCTTTGACAACGAGGCGGGACCGCCCCCGCCGACACCGCGCTTTTCCGTGCTCTCGATCCAGCGTCGTCCCAAGATCGAGGACGAGGACGAGGATAGGAACCCGGCCTTATACGGACTGGAGCAGCACCACCAGCAAATGCGTGACGACAACTCCGTCGATGACCCTCAACTACGTGCCCGCCACGATAATTATGGCCGCGCGGGCAGCGTCAGCCCGCGGCTCAGCACGGGCAGCCTGCCGCGGACGGCCCGGCCGTACCGGGCCTCATGGTCGTCGAGAGAAGTTGGGGAGCTGTCAGCGGCTTCCCCAAGCCGTCCGGACAGCATCGTCACCAAGCGACTCAGCGGCGTTACGTGCGTGGTCGTCACAGATTATAGCGACTCGTTGTCGCCATCGACCGACGCGGCGTCCTGGGCAGATCTTGAGGCGGCTGCGGTTGCGTCTGCCGGGTCTCTCCGGGGCGGCACGCACACGCCGTCGTCGGTCAGCAGGTCATCGAGCCCGACTGTTAGTGGGAGGAGGTCCTCGAGGGAGGTTGCTGTTGGTGGTTGTAGTGGTCAGGGGGACGGGAGGAGACCGCCTACGGCATTGCCTGAGGCGCCGGAGCCTCAGGAATAAACCATCTTATTCCTATGATTATGTTGCTGTTAGCTGCTGCCTATCTTGAGTATTAGAGGACTTTGTAATGTATATAAGCAGTACATCTGTAAATTTCCATTTCCCACTCATCTTGGGCAACTCAAGCAGCGGTTTCTCATCCTGCGGTTCAAAGCCTATGATGATGATTTGTCGAGGACTGAGTGGCACATACATTTGGTGTAGCATGATGCGTTGTGTCCGGGTTCGATATCCGGAATTTAGGATGGAATGGGAAACAATTCCTCGCGAGGGAACAACGTGGTTCCCCCGGGTCGGCAATGGAGCTCTTAGGTGCGTCATGCGTGCTTGCATCGCTGCAAGTTCCCCGCCGGTAGCAACTCCCGAACCCCTCCTTCCCCCCAATATACCGCCGAACAACCCCACCGTGGGGTCCAATCCGTCCCCCTGGAACTGTCACACGGTCCCGTCTCTTCACGGCCATACACCCATCTTTAGGTTTCCTGCAGCACTTGGATAAGGTTGCCAATCCTTTGTCATTGATTACTACTAGCTTTAAGGAGGCCAAGCCGACTGGAGCTCCGGCCGGGTGCTATTTTCCTTGCCCGAAACACTCGTTTGAGACAAGTTGTCGACCGTCTGGAGTCTTATTTACATCGCCTAGTGTGACAGCGCTTGAGCAGGCCTTGCGAATTGATTAGTCGCCCTTCGCTGTTCCGACATATTCCCAAAGATATAGAACAGGAATAGCATTGGGTCTGCAGCTAGCTGGCTGAAGATCATCACCACCAGCTCTTTTAACATTGACTCTTCAGAGGAACGAAACCGCCACCACCTCTTTCACCAGTCACCTTCCACCAACGTCACCAACCGACAGGAGGAAAAGGAATCATGAGCGGCGAACAACCAGAACGAACGACTTCCAGAACTGGCAGCGGCCCCCCAGCCCTGCTCGACCTTACTATTGACAATATCACGCCAAACACGATCCGGATCAACTCGCAGAGCGACAATGCCCGCCTGACTTACTTGATGGCGCGTCTGGTGACGCACCTGCACGACTTTGCCCGCGAGACGCGCCTGAGCACGGCCGAATGGACGGCCGCCATCAACTTCCTGATCGGGTGCGGGCAGATTTCCAGCGACGTGCGGAATGTGCGTTGCCTTTACTACCTCAGATTCTTTCTCCTCATAAATCGAGACTGGGATGGCGTGATGTGGAGACTGATAAAGAAGGAGTGACAGGAATTCATTCTACTCTCCGATGTTCTCGGCTTGTCGCTGTTGGTCGACAACATTAACCACCCTAAGCCCCCAGGGGGCACCGAGGGCTCCGTGCTCGGGCCGTTCCACACGCACGACGCGCCGGTGCTGCCCAACGGGTCAAGCATGACGTCGGACCCCGCCGGCGAGCCCATGCTGGCCGTGTGCACCGTCAAGGACACCCACGGCCGGGCCATACCCGGCGTGACCGTCGACATTTGGGAGACAGATAGCTCCGGGCATTACGACGTGCAGCACGCCGACCGCGACGCCCCCAGCGAGCGGTGCGTCATGGTCAGCGACGAGCAGGGGCGGTTCTGGTTCCGCGGCCTCAAACCCGTGAGCTACCCGATCCCGCACGACGGGCCCGTGGGCAAGTTGCTGCAGTTGTTGAATCGTCATTGCTGGCGCCCGGCTCATGTGCATTTCATGTTTGGCAAAGACGGCTGGGACCGGTTGATCACGTTAGTTTTGCTCCCGGCCGCCCTCCTTCCCTTCTTCCTTCGCAGGGTGTTTCTTGACCCTGTGTGTCCATGGCTGACAGAGAATGTGTTTCTAGAGCCTTGTATCTCCGGGGCGATCCGTACGAGACATCTGACGCGGTGTTCGGTGTCAAGAAGAGCTTGGTCATCGACTTGGACAAGGTCGACAAGGAGACAGCCAAGGAGTACGGCGTGGAGGAGGGGATATGGCTGCTGAAGCATGACTTCGTGCTGACGACCCAGGAAGAAACGGAGAAGCTAAGAGACCAGCTGGCGACCGAAGCGTTGCAGAAGCTGGGTTTGAACCTCAAGTTGGTGGACCATCTCCCAGTGCCTGATTTGGATTGAGAAGCTTGAATTCAGAACAGCGTCTGATCTTTTATCTCACTATGAATGCTCGTTGCTGGCTGCGGTGGAGTTGACCAGCTTCAGCACGCTCTCCAAGTAACCTGTAGTGCCGCCATACTTCTCCACGATGGCTTGCATGTCCAAAGACGACGTTTCCTTCGAGCGTTTGCGGCCAATCAGGGCAGTGTTGCGGGTGCTCGGGATCCGAAGCATCTCTTGCTCGATTGTCCAGCCGCAATCCTCTGCAATGTCAGATACCCAGGCGACCAGTGACGAGTAGGCAGAATGTGCCTTGGACTTATCCTTCGGAGCTGGCGCACGGTATCTCTCTCCAGAAAGGTTATGGCTGCAGCAAGGGATTGCAATGAAAGGGCACTCCGAGATGGCTGCAATAATTGGAGTCCACGGCGTAAGTTCGTCCGCATGGTTCGAGATGATGAAGGTGCCCTTTGAGAAACGGCCATCACAGATGCGGCTTGCGTCTAAAGTACCACTTGAAAAATCGGGAAGCCCTTCCCTAGTAACTGGCGGTGGCAGCAACACAAGTTCCCGCAGACTGTCCTCTTCACCCGCGGCCGTCTTCAACCGGGTGTTGTATGTAGCCCAAGACTTGCGTGAGCGAGCATCAAAACCCCAGCCCGCAAAACCTTCCCGGTTCAGAATGTAGACTAGCAGGCCGTTGCCACATCCAATGTCAACAAACCCGGGAAACGGGTCCTGGCCGTACATGTCAGCCCAGAGCTCGATCAGGAAGGCTGCGATACAGAGGTCCTCAAAGACGTGCTTCTCAGGGTCGGTGGTCTCAGCCCAACTCTGCATGAGACCTCGAGCGTATTGTTGCTTGAGTCGAGTGTAGGTGTTTTGCACGCGGGCTTGGGGCAACAACTGGTCGTGGTGCACCCTCTTTTGGTAACCCTCCAGTCGGCCTTTACCGTGCTTGTGGATGACTTCGAGTAGGCGAAGAGCAGTCCGCGTTAGCTTGACAACAGAACGGTCTTCGTCGTTGAAGAAATGATATGAGATGGATATGGACCCGCAGCACTTTGCGGCCGCCCACTCGTGCAGGAACGCTATTCCCCGAACTCTGGGATGGTAAAAGGGCATCTCAGATGCCGTCTCAACATGAGGGAGGTATACCACAAGGGTCTTCTCAGGTAGAGCCACCCCGCCATTTTCTGTAGTGGATGTGCTCTTGTAGATGAGGCATGTTTGATCTAACGGCTTGTCCCTGAGCGTGTTCCTAGGAATAAGCCTTCGGACGATGCATCGCTGGAGTTCAAAGCCGACAATTCCGGGTCTAGGGATGCTGGATGTATTCTTATTTTCGGATGGCGGGGGCCACGCCTGCAGCTCGGTTGAGTCATGAAGGATATCGGCGCGGAAGAGCCACGAAGAGTTGATGTTGGGATTCTGGATTAGGTTAACCATGACATCGCCGAACACGGCAGGACCGAATGTGCACAGGTGGCGAAACAGTGGCCGCCAATCCGCTGCGCCCTCATTGCACGCCGCAGCTTTGACAACGATGGCCGGGCTCGCATCGGCGGCCAGTTCCTCTGGCTCAAATTTCATTCTTTCGAGACCGCACACTGTCAAACATCCTGCGCCTTTTGAGGCAAATCCAAGTTTGCAAGCATAGGGCCATGGCCATGCGAGGAGCGGGGCAGAGGGTTCCCAAACAGGTGGGGACGTCATGCGCGAAAGGAATCAACCTGATATTGAGATATGCCGGTATCTGTAACGTAACGTAACGTAACGCGGTATCTCCGCCCCACGTTAACAATCGATGGGCGTGTCAACATCCCCGGTTCTGGCTCTTGATGCCAAGACTGCAGAAATGGAAACGAAGTTCCTGATAACAAAATCTTGAACAGTTACACTCTACACACAGCATCGACATGTAGGTCCCGAGATAACCCTCTGTGGCCCACTCGATGGTCGAGTCACGCGGCTGAATCAGAGAACGGGGAAGTGTAAAAGTTGAAGACATGGGAGATAAAGGCGTCAGGCGCCCTCGATGGGTGATGCATAGTTCCCAAGGATGTATATTCCAATGTACCTTCAGAGCCCGTCAACGAGGCAGCCAAAAGGCAATGCTTGATTTCGACTCGTGTGTGGTCAAGACTTTGGCCGGTACCGCCACCGATGTATCGAGTGGCCAGTGCCCCACGTTCATGCCTTGTGGCCTGACACCGTCAGCCCCAGAGCCCCACATATGCTGCCTCTTCCCCTCACCTTTGGATTTCCACCGACTTCCTTCTTCCAACCACTTTGCCATCCACAGCAGCATCACTTTCGGAGCAAACGAAGTTAAAAAGACCCCAGGTCCCCTTCACAACCTGCTTTTCTCAGACAACCAACCCAACAATCCTCACCACTGATCAGCGAGACACTACTACAGTTGTCGGTCGCTACACCTTTCGCCCCTCAATACAAACCTTCTCCCAAGTTTACCCCGGAAACTTCGAGTTTATGTCAGGCGAAACCGAGATCCAGAATCTCAAGAGCCGCGGTATGTATTTACATTCTTCATATGCGCCCGCTGCCTTCGCTTTTGCTGTTGCAAGAGCGTTGAAGATGTGACGTCTGGATTTGTTTGTTCCTGGGCGGGACCAAGCCAAGTCAGGGTGTACCACAACAAATGCAGAAGCTCCACCTCTATTCATCAACGTCGCAAAGTACATTCACTAACCCGGCCGCTGCTCAGACCCCTTCGCCGAAGCCGACGAGGACTCGGGACAAACTACTCAAACCCAGGAGTATATCCATATTCGCATTCAGCGTATGTTTTCCTCGGTGCCCCGCTGTTACCCGCCCCACCGTCGCGTGACCTTTCGGTTGCGCCGCAGCGGCTGTTGTTTGTGAACTGTTTAGGGCTGACGGGATGTTACAGAGCGCAATGGACGCAAGACCTTGACCACCGTGCAAGGTATCCCTTCCAAGTTCGATCACAAAAAGATTCTCAAGGTCATCAAGAAGACCTTCGGTACGTTTGAGCGTCCTCGTGTCACCAAGTCGAAGGACCGAGCGACTGACCTAATTCCAGCCTGCAATGGCACCATCATCAGTGACACCGAGTCCAAGGGCATGGGAGAGGTGATTCAGCTCCAGGGCGACCACCGATCCAAGATCAGGGACTTCCTCATCGACGCGGAGGAGGGTTTGGGTCTCGATGAGAAGACCATCAAGGTACGGATTAGCGGGCCGAAGCTGCGATCACTACGAAGATATACTTACGTTCTCATAGGTCCACGGCTTCTAAAGAGGACGTGTCTGTCGTGCCGCAGCTCAGCGGCCCGGACACCTAAAAGAGGCGTCCGGTGCGGAGTTCGCATCACTTAGAGGTGGAACTCACCATATCTGGGCGAGGAGAATGGCTCTGTCTGATCAGGGTCGCGCGGCATGCATACATGATACCCGGAAGCTAGTTGGCGGACTTCCTCTTTCCCTAAGCGAGAGCACGTCGAGTGGAATTTTTTTTGCTGGTATCACGGACCATTTGCTTATTGTCGATCCGTCAGCTTTGGTTGATAGGACGGCTGCAGCCTGCATGTCCTTCGTCGAGCGTCTGCAGGTCTCGTAGTTTTAGGCAATGGATTACGTTACGGCGATAAAACGAATGTTAAACCATGATGGTATTGCAATGTTCATTGTGAACGTGTGTGTTTGGCATATGATTGGCCCCTTTTACCGTAACTCCAAACTGGCTACTGATGCATAGTTAAACGATTAAAAACCAAACAAACAAAACAGGCCAACGGTACAAACAACGCCCATAAAACGCGTTACATGTTTCCGTACACATTGAGAGAGCAGGCATTCATGTTAGAGCTCTCTCGTTATATCACCGTATTCCATGATCCGCATAGCCAACCTGCCGGCCTCTTCAAACACCCTCCGGACAAAGTTGAGTAGTGGAATGTCGGGGTAGTCGGAGCGGTTCGAGTGCAACTGCACTAAGAGAGCCACCATGCTGACGAAGCTTGCGATGGAAAAAACGCTGATGGACATAGACGTCTCCTTGCGAATGTTAATTTTGCGTTGGGTGACGTGATAGAGGACTGTCAACGTCTGTTCCCAAGGGAAAGTGTCGGTTAGTACTCGGACAACGACTGGCGCAAAAGGGGGAAATGGATGAGTGCGGGTTTGACATACGGTCGAGATTACGATCCAAGCTGGAAGGATCAACCGCGGGTCCTCAAACCCGCCCGTGAGATGCAGAACCCACGAGGTCAGGTAACCGTTTATGGCGTCGACGGTCAGGAGCCGGACAATGGTCGCCTGCGGGGTGTAGTGAAGCAGCCAGCGGGACATGAGGCAATCGGTGAAGAAGAAAGAGAGGTAGCCGGATGCGCAGCACTGTTGGTGGTGCAAGACGGGAGTTAGTTGGTATACTACCGAGTCGCGCCATTTGTCTGTGTGTGGTTGAGAGGGGGTGGAAATGTGGTGATGATTTAGGGAAGGGATAGTACGAACCCATATTGTCGCTAGTAGGGCCTCAGTCAACCGCAGCCTGGCTTCGAATGTCGGGTCGTAACCCGATGACGACGACAAGGAACTCGCTCCGCCTCCTCCGCCGCCTCCCGATGCCGCCCCTGCGCGCCCTAGCTTGCTCAACGTGCCGCCATCAAGGACCCGGTCAAGGTACATGAGGTGGAGAGTTGCCAGCAGTCGGAGGGCGTTGGGCAGGCCGAACAGCACGCCCGGGGCGATCGAGGCCAGCCGGCAGAGGAAGAGGACGGGATACCATTTCTTGGAGACGCCGAGGGCGACAGCAACGCGGGGCTGTAGGAGGGTAGACCGTACCGGGCCGGCGCCGGCATGATCGGGCCCGACTGTTGCGTGTGATAATACCGGTGCGGGGCCACCTCCGGTGCCGGGGTGGTGGTGGCTGGCGCTTACGGCGTGAGCGGCGGTATGGTCGTGGGCGGCGGCGCCGGCCTTGACGGCCAGGGCGGCTGGAGCCGTGGCTGCAGCGGGGCCCCTGGGGCGGGACTCGGAAGGGGAGCGCTTCGGAGTGTGGGTGCTACTGTGTCGATTATCCGACCGCGGCTGGTGCGCGGTTGGCCTCGCGCGGTTGTACATCAAGATGCGTCTTCTCGCCCATGGAGCATGGAACCCCGAAATGACTGCCCAGTGGACCGATCAGAAAAGTAAGGGGCGGGGGTGGAACAAATGGGTGTCGATAAGGGCGCTGAGACGGCGATTTGGGTCCCGGCGGAAAATGGCAGCACGACGCTTTTCTGGCGAGACCTGTTCTGCAAGGGTGCTTCTTGCCATTCGAACCTCGCGAGGATATCCATGATAAAAAAGGCCATTGAGCGCACGTCGTTCGCTCATTGGCCAGAAAATGACCACAGGCTCTGCCCCACAAAATTTCTGCCGGCGCATTGGGAATTTTGAGCTCGGCTCATTGTAGCGCGAGCTGTACCAAGTGGTTGCACGTCTCTAGCCAGTAGGACGACCGCGACGCGCGCTGCTCGACGGTTCATGCTCGACAAGGGCCACTACTGCCGGCAACAACATCTCGGACAACGGACGAGCAAAAGGCGGTGATTGGGATTCGAGCTGGGCGCAGTCTCGGGGAGGAAGCAAGGGAGTGTCACTTCGTCCACCGCCGCACCCGCACTACCCGGCATATCTACGCAAAAAAACAAAAAAAAAACACACAACATGTCGTCAACAAGACTAGGTCTACGTGCTGGGGAGCTTGCATCCATCCGGAGGGCAGCCTCGGCAAGGTTAACACCGGTCCTCACGAACCGCACAAGCGCCCATCGACCGAGCGGTTTGCGCTTGGTTGCCCCCTCAACAACCTCTCAAGAAAGGCGGTACGCTGGCGGGCGATACAACCGTGCGGCTCTTCAAGGGATGATGCCCCGAATTGGGGATCAAGCTTCGCCCTCCGTTGAAAATACCCAGAGGATGTCTGTTAACATGGGCGAGATGCTAGAACGGGCCCTCTCAATGGTCGTACCAGGTACGTGGCTCGCTGCCAGCGCAGAGAGGTTTGAGAGATCACTTTGGCTCATTCGTTAAATAGGGACCTTTGTGCTTCCACCTCCATCACAATTTCCCAAAGGACTGGGCAAGAAGCTCAAGTTCCTCACCCAGTGGGCTCTCATCAAATTTCAAGAGGCGTTGACAAACGCATCCGTGGTGTTTTCCTCAAAGCCTGGCATTTTCAAGCGGGCCAATCTTAAGGTTAAGAGAGGCAGCATCATTCCTACCGCGAAAGCACTTCACCGCGCCGTCTCCGAAGCCCTGGCAGCCGGCCACAAGGGCACGCTTAGCAAGATCTGCACACGACATCTCGCAGGCAGCCTGCTTGCCAGCATCGATTCCCGGCCCAGAGGGCGCCACTACAGTTGGGAGTTGGTCAACTACACCAAAAAGCCGTTCTACCCGCGCCTCAAGGCCCACCGGATGACGCCCATTTCGACCGAGCGCAATGCGCCGCTCATCAGACAGGCCATCGTGGCCATTTCGAGCAAGCAGCGGGTGGTTCAATACAACGCCAAGGGCGAAGTGATTCCAGGGAGCGAAAAGGAGATGGACGTGGTGGAGAATGTGGCGATTGCGTGCCATATCGACCCCAAGTCGGGCTGGAAGCAGTCGGAATGGCGCTATCTCGGCACCATCAGGCCCACGACACTGGACTCGTGGATGCAGGAAAAGGCCGTATTAAATCGCCGGATGATGAACAACAAATGAAAGCCACGGCTTGGGGGAAGGTGGTACAAAAGGTCTGAACGAGGGAGAAGATGTACGATGGGCACGGCCGTGTACAATATCTGTACATACTTACAATCTACGAAATCGCAGCATCCTGGATCAAGGATATCGTGAAATGCCGAGAAGTATTGACGCAATGTGTTGATAATTTGGAGTAAGTTTTTTTTGTCCTGAGAAAGGACAACCAGTCTGCATTAGCAGAGCTTGAAGCTAGTCCAGCTCACTCTTGGCCACGAGGAGAGGAGACTCGCAGCTAGTGGCCCCCGCCAGGCTCTCAAAATATCTGGTAAGCGTGTTTGCGGCATTCTCCTCAACTGGCACGATGGTTTTAAGGAGGAAGCCTTTTTTTTTCACCGACAAGAATAAGAAGAGCAAGCATTTGGGCCAATTACTTCCCCGGTTCGTTCCCCAGCAGCCATTAACCTCATGATTTCCCTCCCAAGAGCAGGCAGTCTCTTGCTACATTAGGACGTCTTGTATGGCAACACGGGGTGTTGACAATTTTGATAACAACGGTTTTTCCTGGCGACAGGGCAGACGACACACAAGGATTGAGATGGGCAGGCGTTGCGACATTCATTTACCATATTATAGCTCATAAAGAGCGACTGGCTAACAACCAACATCAAGGCGGCCCCACTCCTCAAAAAAAAAAAATGAAGGTGCCTTGAGATAGCTCTTTCAAACCCGAGTCAATACAAGGCCGTCCTTCCCATGTCCTGTCAGAGACTCGTCTAGAAAAATCTACCAGTGGTCTTGGCGATGCCAGGCGCATCTGAAGTGCTCTCAAGGTCACCTCCGAAACCAGCATCTCTCCCTGTCTCGTAGTCGACAAGCTGCGGCCCATTAAGAGCAACGGGGCGGTCAAGAGCGTCGAACCTCTCCCCCTTGAGACGAGCCCTGACGTATTGTATTCCTAGTCGCAGGCCCAGCGCGCCGAAGCCCCAGAGCAGCCCACCGAGGGGCGCCGCGACGAAGGCGCCAAAGGCGCCCCAGTCAGCCGTGTACAGACCCTGTTCGAGCAGCATCAGCTCGGCGCCCTTTTGCGCGTCGCCATAGTAGATGGTGCCGAACAGGAACACGGTGAACAGGCCGCCCAGGCCGCCGACTACGACCTCAAACCCTCTCCACCAGTAGCACGCGTCCGCCAGCCCGATGACCAAAACGGGGATGGTAGCGGCCGAGACCAGGTCCGAGATGAGGTAGATCTGCAAGATGGATGGCGCACGAATGGCGATGACGACGACCGGGATCATGACGAACACGACACCGGCGCGAATCCACCAGATGTTCAGCCGGTTCCGGAATAGGTCGTTGGACGCCGACGTGACCATGGCCGACTGGAACGAGTCAAAGGCGGCCGTGCTGAGCGTGACGGCCATGACGACAACGATGCCGACGACCCAGTTGGGCAGCTGCATGAGCAACGCAAAAAAGGCAACTGACCCGTCGACCGGCTCCTCCTCGGTCCCGGGCCAAATGCCCGCCCAGGCTGCGATCAACCCCGTCGAGCCGACCAGCGTGATAATGACGAGCGTCGCGGCGACGGCGCCGATGATACCCAGCCAGAGATCGCGGTCGGTCTTGGCAGAGAAGGTGCGAAGCCAGAAGTGGGACTGTAACAAGGAAGCGGTTAAGATAACGCCTTGGGAGGAGAGAAGGGGGGGAGGGACGTACGAGAAAGAAGTCGTTAGTTAAGATGGCCACGGGGAGGATGTATAGCAGTTGCCACCCCAGAAGGCTCGCCTTAGTCAGGCCGGATGACTCGATCAAGCTCGTGTCAATCTTGGTCTCGACGCCGATGGTGATGGTGGCGATCAGGATCAGGCCCATAACCATTGCTCCCTGAATGTTGTCGGTGAAGAAGGAGACCTTGAAGCCGCCAACGGCTTGACGCGGTATGTTAACAAACGTCCTTTGACTGTGAGAAACGAATCGATTAAGATTGGACATACAAGTGTAGATGGTCGTAATGAGGCACTCCACAATTAACACGGGCAGCCCGTCAATTCCCGTCAGAAGATTGACAACCTGCCCGACAGCGGACAGTTCAGAGACCATGTAAAGGAACAGCGTGACCAGCGTCATGAAGCTGAGGTACAGAGCCGCAACCGTTCCGTACCGCTGCCTGGTCCACTCGGTGAGGACGAATCCCTGGGGGCACTTGCGGCGGATAATGGGGCCCAGGGCGGCGAAGATCAGCAGCGGGAGGGCAGACGCCAAGGCGTAGACAACCACGCCTTGCACGCCGGCCAACGTGGCAAGCTGAGGGTAGGTGAAAAGAATACCGGAACCGAGGGCTGTGGGGATTAGTATATCGACACCGAGGGGGAGGGAAAGGGGAAGAGGGCGGGTTTAGTCAGAGCGGCAGCACGTTTCCCACGCAAGCATTAACTTGATCGAGTATCACGGTACAATCTCAGCTTCGTCTCCACATGGCGCCGGCTCTCCTCCTCCACCAGCAGCTCTACTCACTCTCCCTCATGGGAACAGAAAAAGCAAGCGAGTGGGAGGTTGGAGCCGACGAACCATGCTCCGACTCAGCGCCCGTAGTGAGCCGCAATCCTCGCCTCTCCATACCGCAACTACCCAGTATCCCAACCTCGCCAGGCCAGAGCCGACACGAAGTGGAATCCAGTGAGCGACGGGTGTGGGAAGAGAGGCGAGGGCTTGGTGAGGTCTGGGTACGAACCTTGGTCAGCCTGTGGCTTTCCTCGTCGGCTGATGCTGCCGTCGTGCGTCGTCGTCGTTCTTGGACGCCATTCCTCGATCAAGTGTCCCGCTCAATGTGAGGGCTGCACGCGTGCTTCTTGGCCGTTGCGTTGCCACTCTTCGACCGCTTGGCTCACTCACCGGACGCGATGAAGTTCAGGGTGAGCGGCAGAGCTATCGGAAAAAAAAAAGGTTAGCATCCTCTTTCATCCGTTACCTCCTTGGCTTGGGAGTGGGCTCGGTCGGAAAACGAGGGGCCGAGATCTTCTCGAAACCATTTTCCGTCAATGAAAAAAAGTGCCCTAACCCGTCTGAGTTCTGTTCCCTGCCAGAAATTCGCCCTTGCTCTGATTTCTGAACTTCCAGGCAACGCCTGTTCCCACCAACCTACGTAATTCATTAGCATAAGAACCCTCGGTTGGCTCTACTGAGATGCCAGAATCAAAGAAAGGTCTCGCTCTCACAGAAATACTCCATAAGTCACATAGACCAAGGCGTGCGACGCCTCGAAGGATGGCTGTCCCATGTTGCTGTTGTCGCGGAGACAAAGTTGACGATGCCTCAATCTTGTTTCACGTAACTCAACCTGTGCGTCGCCCCTCTCATGTGCTTTCAAACAGAGACAAGAGAACCCCTCCTCAAATAGGAGGGACCTGCGGTCTTTTCAAGGTCTGCGGGCTACGCGACCTGCGTCTCCAGCCCGCTGGCTCGGGTTGCATGCCGAACTTTTTTTTAGCAGGGCCTGACCAATGAACTTAGGGTCAAAGGGGCCGGTATCAGGAGGCTAATGTGCCTAAACTGCAGGCAATTACCTACACACGTGGGGGCATGACCTGCAGGTTCCACCTCCCTGGGCGGTGCCAAGCCGTGGGGGAGGTCTCGCCCATAAACGAGCCCGCTCATCCCTTACTCTTCAGTAAACGTCCATCAACAGTGCGACTCAACATCATGAGATAACCCATTTCTATTCGAACACCCCCGTCGATTTTTCCCCATGTCCTCCTATACGGAGTGAGATAGCAACATTAGATAGCCATATTGGATCATCTCAAGGTCAGATACATCTCGTTACCCATCCTTCCTCCTCGTTACTCCCAAATTGACCAGACTGACTAGTTCCCAAATTTTCGGAAACAAGAGGATTCAGATGGAAAAAATAAAAAGGGGAGATATTCCCTCGGCACCTTGATCCAGCGTCGGCGACGCATCACCCGCCATATCCTGTGCCGCGGAATCTCATACTAAACGACATTCTATCCGACACACACCAATGCCTTGCTCATGAGATCCCACCGTCGTCATCTAGACGTATTGGTCCAAATCGAGCCGCCAAAAGACCCTTGAACGCCAAAAACGGGGGAGACGAGAGGAGACGCCGGAACCAAGGATGCCGAAGAATCACACATTAACTTCTTCATGAATCCCGTCATCAATCGCTCAAGGTCGTAGCTGGACCAAGCAGACAAGAGTCGTGAAAGTCGTAATCCCCCATTACAGGCAGTGTTAGAGAATGGTCACGTCAGATCCTTGCCAATCTATTGTGGACTTCACCACTCCGGAGAAGACGAGTTGCGTGACCAACCGGAAAACGTTGCGGCGGCGTCATGATAGCCGACGAAGGAAAACCGAAAATCGAAATGATGCAGGCCAGAAAAGCGAGCGATGAAAGGAACCGATGTTGGATATCTCTGACAAATTAAAACTGACAAGGTGGAGGGCAGACAGCGCGGCGCGCGCCGTCCCTCAGAAGCCGGCGCGGAAGTAGACCCTCTCGCTTTCACTGGGGTCGCTGGGGCGCGTGGGAGACTCCATAGGCGCATTGGTGGTAGTGGCACCGCCGACGGGCGGAGTGTAGGCCCAGAAAGTGTGGCCCGTTATGGGGTCCTGGGCGATAGACATGCCCGGCCAAAAGCCGCCCGCGTAAGTGAACAGGTTCGGCGCGAAGGGAGTGGTGGTCGGCGTCACCGGGAGGCCGCTGGCGCCGACGAGGGGGGGACCGTTGGGCGGGGCGACGGGGCTCGGCTGCGGGAAGCCGAAGGGAGCGAAGGTGTGGCCAGCGGCGGGGTCGTTGAAGCCTTGCTGGCCAGCAGGGGCCCGCAGCTCCTCACGCTTGCCCGAGAAGCGGGCAGCGGAAGCCATGGGCGACCGGGCGGCAGCAGTGGCTTTCGGCGTCTTGGGGGTTGTTGACGAATTGACGGAGAAGGCTTGTGACTTGACACGGCGGGGAGTGCCGACGTGCTTGAACACTTTCCGCTCGACCTTGATGACGTTGCCGCGGAAGGTGGTGTCGTTCTGCAAGTCAGTTGTCAGCATCAATTCTAGCAGTCGCCCGTGGCTGGCGAGCAGAACTTACAAAGTTCGCTACCGCTAAGTCCGGGGTGTCAGCCCGGGCGAACTCGACAAATGCGAAAGCGCGAGTGACGTGGCCTGCGTGTTGATTAGTACACCTGGGCAAGCCCTCTTCTAAGGTGACATGGGCTTACCATGAAAGTTGACACGAGAAACAACATTGGCACCGACGATCTCACCAACGTTGGAGAAGAGATTGACAATCTCCTCTTTCTGGGTGTTGACAGGAAGGTTGCCGACGAAGATGGAACGACGGTCAACATCATATTTGCGAAGGAACTCTTCATCAGCATCACTGCGTGATATCAAGTTCCTCTTCTTCACGTCGAAGGCGTCAATGCGGTAACCGTCGTGCTGGCGGACAGCCTGTGAGAAGACGTCAGTATGGCGACATGATTCTATGTGCACCAATATGGCTGGTACTTACCATGTTGAGGTCACGCTTGGGATCAAACTTGGCGAATTCAACCAAGACCGCTGTCGGGAGGCTCATGGCCTCTTGCATCTGGACGCTGAGCAGCTCGCACTTGCTGAGCTCCCCGTACGGTTCGAGAATCTCGCGGGCGATATCGGGAGTGACCTCTTCTCCGCGACGGCTGTAAACGACGAAAGTGCCTAAGGCGAGCGGGACAGAGTCTGCGTCAGCAGTGGCTCTTGGGTGGCGAGAGAGATGATACTTACGGTTGGCTTTAACCATCTCAGTGCGGCAAGGGCGACCGAGAATCATGATGCCTCTACCCTCTTCCATAGCGACCCTGGCATCCTTCTCATCCTGAGCGTTGTCAGAACTGTCAAGTTTATACCAAGACTGCGCACAACTCACAGTAAACTGGGCGAACGCATATGGCATGCCAGCAACGTTGCCTTTGCCCTCGCGGCGGATCTTGACAAAGACAGTGCCAAACCGGCTGAACTCGCGAGTGACGGCGGCCTCGAGAGCACGGTCGTCCTTGGACTCGGGGAGACTGTGTGAATTCCATTGATCAGAAGTGTACTTGAGCGGAAAGGAAGTCTGAAAGGGACTGCGACTTACTTGGCCACGAAGACACAGGCGCTGGGAGGGTAGATGCCCTGAGCATCAATGCCGCCAATCTCATGGCGAGACGAAGAAGAACGGAGCGTACGTTGGCCAGGCGTCGTCATGACGTTCGGGGTCGTCACGGAACGCGTCAGGCGGCGCTCCTCGGCATCGATATCGGGAATTCTAACCCTCTCATCCTCAAGGAAGGGATTCAGGACCGGAAGCGCGAACTGCCGAGCGGGCCTGGCAGGCGCGTTTTTGGGAGGAGTCTCGAACACATCACCGCTGGGTTTCTTGCCAACCTGGAAAGGAGACGAGCTGTGACGGACACATATCAGCAACCGCACATGTGGGTGCCAGTAAGTGAAGATTTACCCGATATCCTGGCCAGAGCTGCCCGAGGCGATGCTTGATGCGATGCTCATGCGGCCGATCTCCTCAGTGATGGTCGAAAATCTGGTTCAAATCAGCGGCCAAATCCAGACAGGAGTTGCCATGGTTCGAAGGCATCTTACCGAACACGAGGAGGGGAATCGTGCAAGCTGCCAACGGACAGGCGCGCGCCAGCTAAAGAGTATCAGCGTCGCAATTCTCATGAGTAGGGGCACAATGAAGGGGAGGAGATTAGGGTCACAGGCCACTCTCGAGCCAACCCACCCTGATCTCGGTGCCATAGATGCGGCGAGAGATTATGAGCAAATTGCTTTTTGAGCAAGTTTGTCTTTTGAGCAAGTTGTTTTTTTGAGCAAATTGCCCGCAATTTCGATTGTGAGAAGAGACGGGTTGATAAAGGAAACAAGGCCAGCGGCCACGGAGCGGTCGACGGAGCAAAATGAAGCGGTTACTTACCATTCTCGGAATCCGACGAGCCGCTCGACGAGCCATTGCTCAAACTAAAGGAACGAACGTGGTGACCCTTGCCAGCGGAGCCGCCGGGCCTATGTGCTCTGAGCATGGCAGACATCGCTACTGTCTCGCTGCTGATTATCAACGTGATGATCGATTTGATTGCGACGTCTTCCGCGGGAAAGTTGACGAGAAGATGGTGGTCTGGTATGGTCGAAAAGATGCTCTCAAATATTTGCCGGAGGCGAAGATGTAAGATGGATGGTCTATTGATGAACTTGTGAGAGGTGTATTCTCGTTATGCAGGGAGGAAAAACTGGGAGGTCGAAAGTCGAGTCCGTCAACGCGCAGCGCGAGAGATGCAGGGAAATGACTACTCGTTTGACGACCGAATGTCAAACAAGCGGGCAGATAATAAAGGAAAAGAATGAGTGGAAGATGGTGTTCAGGAAAGATGATGGTCAAGGGGGAAATGGTCAACCTGATGGTGAACCTGCTCGAGAGTCGGCGAGGGACCTTGGGCTGAATAGGATTGTGTGATGATTTGGGGAAAAAGAGAATAAGAAGCAGAGGAGAGAGGTGATTTATGCTTGCGAAGGGAGGAAGGAGCAGGTGGGTGATTGTGAAGGGGGATGCCTTGCGACCTGGTCTTTCAGGCCGTCGATGGTAACCACCAAGAAAGTCCGTCGACTCTGGCTGCAAGACACTATTTTGCTAGGAGAAGGCCAGCTCTCTGCTCTCTGTCCAGCAGATCATGTTGCACAGTTGTGGGAAGAGTAGGTGCCAACTCAATTGAGTGAATACCTTGCACAGGAGCGTCGGTGAAATAGGGGAAGACGCACAAGGATAGATCCATATCTCACTCACCTTTCAGTCCGCTACTCCTTGGAAGCGTACCAATGCCGCAAGCAATGTCGTCTGTTGTGTGGTAAAAGGAAAGAGAGGAAATTAAAAAGTCTCGCTGGTATTTATGGTTACCCCAAATATCTCGGCGATCCGCATCAGGACAAGATCAAGTCTGAAGAGATGGTAAAAGGAGGGCAGTGAATAAAAAAAATTGTCCCGGTTAACCTCCGTGTGAGCGGCGGCGAATTATGCGGCAGGATCAGGACCGGGGCGCCGGCTGACGTTGATATTTCCGGGGCTGGTGCCGGAGTTGGGCATGTTCGCACTGGCCCGGTATGGCGGCTGATATTAGTGGCCGGCGGCGGACCACGGGCAGGAACAGAATCAGGACGCCAAGTGAAAATTGAGGTTCTGGGCTGAATCAAGTCTGGCTTCGGTGGAAAGCACATCGCACCAGCTCGCTCCGTGTCGAACCATATAGCAGGAACAGGGTCGCGGCACCGATTAAGGCTAGAGTTTTGGGACTGATAAGAGCTTGATTTTGGAACAGGAGCACATCACACCTATGCTGCTTAACCGTTGATCATCTTTGCGGTTAACGGCAAAGCACGGCTAGGCGACGACGAGACCTTGTGTCAAATATGATAAAGCTGGTTCAACTTTGTGCGGCTATCTCCGAATCACATTACACTCCTGAGCTGGCTTGATTTGTGGGTGGGATATAGTCATTGACTTATTGATATAGGCAAGGGGGACGTAGGGCAGAATGGATTGTTGTCGATTGCTAGACGATGCTTCGATGTTCGTTATGCCAATCTGTATTCTGACCTCCACTTGTGAGATAGATTTGTTTCATATACTCATTGTTTGAATCTACAAGCAATAAGGTAAGGGTGTGCTAACAGGGAGCAGGGGAGAGGATGCCAATCTGCATCTGAAGTAGAGATGCAGCCCCCTGTTAATGGCAGGTTAAGCTGCAACTGGTGTTGGTGGTAGACTCGGAAACTGAAGATGAGATTTTGAAAGGCTGAGTTTGCCAGTATGGTTTATAAACGAACGGACACCCTTGGCCAGGCAGATAAGGAAATGAAATCAATACAGGCATAGGGCAGAAGAATGGTGTATATGTATAGTTTAAATAAAGGCCATAACGAAAAAGAAAGGTCTTATATAGGGTTATTAAGAGAACTGAAGTCAAAGAAGCGCTATTCAAACTGCATTGATGTCAATGTAGTACCATGCAAAGCATACAGGCAAGTCATTTATAACAGGATCGCCAGAACTGGCGAGTGAATAGAAGGGGGTGTTCACTATGGTCTAGACTGCTTGATTATTAGTTATGTGATTGATATATTAAAAAAAGAGACATGGTTTTACTTCAACGAAAGATGTAGGTAGTCAAGGAAACACTTGTCGTTCGTGCTCATCGTATTCTTATAAACAGGTTCCCTTCACACCACCTCCAGCGAGATGTATGGTCCGTGCACAACTGATGGAGATCTTATGTGCAAGCTACCTCAAAGAGTTCAATTCTGGCAGACTGCCAACAACTACCCTTTTCAAACGATTTTTGCCCAACTTAAAACCTAAGAACGAAGGAATTCATTGTCACAGCTCATCTACGCTATCTACCATAGAAGTCTTCTTCTGTGTAGCTCAGGTGTCAGTTAAGACGGGTGCGGATTCGGTAGGTCAGGGTCAATTGTTTTCTCGAATGAGCAAACAGAAAGTCGAGACATGTATATAGCCACCCTTTCCTCCATTATTTTACAGGCTGATAAGCTCAAGGGAGCAAAATCATTGTGCTTGAGTTGCTTCCCGCAGGAAGCACGTGGCTGAGGCTCAAGCTATTGACCTATCATGGTTTTGGTGGGGACACACCCCGGCGTGAAGTTGCAGAATGCGAATGACGTCCGATCAAGCCCGCTGAAGTACCTTCGACAGCACCAGATCGCATCCCAATGGATTGAGCGTCTCAAGCTCACTCCCCAGACACAATTATGCAACTGACTCTGGGAACATGCAAAGAGCTTTGAAATTCTCGGCGCTTTCGCCCACTGGAATTTTCTTCATCCGGTAGCTGCATAGGGTTCAGGTCGCATCAGAAGCAGAGACAGCTCGCCAACCATGCAGGCGACACGGCCGCTCTTGTACAAGGGCTTCATCGGCCGCAGCCTCGACGAATTCAAGCGACTTTCACACATTGGTACGCGTCGCCAACAGAGGGGGGAGACCCGACTTCCCATACCCGCTGACCAGAGACCTCCCAATAGTATTCAGTCTCGAAGGCATCAAGGGCGCCCAAGGCCCTTACGAACTCCATAATTTCCGCAGCCCAGAATCAGTACAAGACTGCAAACTTATGTCCGACGTCGAAATCGGCGGTTTCTCAAACGCGAACCTCGACTGGGTGACTTCTCCACCCCGCGGCTCCGACACTCAGCCGCCCTCCCCCGATTCCCCTGGCTACGCCCGCTTCCACGGGACCATCTCCACCCAGCTCCCAAAGGACCGACCGGACGTGAAGCGGACCGGTTACGCCGCTTTCCGCACGCGCGACCGACCGCCCACAATCTTCGGGCGCAGCCTAATAAATATCGACCCCTACGTCTACCTCGCGCTGCGTGTCAAGTCGGACGGCCGTGCCTACTTCATCAACGTGCAGACCGAGTCGGTTGTGCCGACGGACCTACACCAGCACCGCCTTTTTGTCAAGAAGCCCGGCGAGTGGGAGACGGTGCTGGTCAAGTGGAACGACTTTGTGCGGACAAACTACGGCTTCGTCGTCGAGCCCCAGACCGAACTCATGCGGCAAAAGGTTAAATCGATCGGCATTGGCCTGACAGACAGGATACCAGGGCCCTTTGAGCTTTGCATTGAGAGGATGTGGGCGACAAACAACGAGAGCGACGCCGTTAGCGTGGTGGACCTGTCGTCGACGCGGCTCAAAGAGGCGGCGAATGCTTCGGCGCAAAAGGAGGGAAAGCTCAAGACGAAACAAGGCCAGAAGGTTGCATGGGGGGATAATTAAGTCAAGCGGGAGATGTATATAGACTGTGTGAGAAGGTCTGTTGCCATGAAGTTGGCCAAAGTTCGAAACTGGGTGCATGTACTAAAATGTTGGAATGTTAAAGGGGTCGGTAACGGCCCGAACGGCAATCCCAATCCGCTGAGCTTGGATCTGCTGCAGTGTCTTTCTTCACTTGTTAATTTTCAAGCCCAAGGCCAGGCAGGCAGGCCTCGTGCAGCATCGATGTCCTGGGATCTGCATTCATAAGCTCACAAGCCTCGAGCAGCTGATACCTAGTCTTAACCGCCACAAACTACGAAGCCAGCTACCTACTTTTGCCCTGTGAACGAGGCATGAGGCGAGCCATCTTGACCGTTACATCGAGATATAGAGGGAATTTCAAAAGTGCGAACGATGTTCTGTATGCTGTTCTTTCACTGTTGCAGGTGCCTTTTTGGCAGACATTAGAACATCTCGGAGTTTCCAAACCGCCTAAACCAGTGATAAGCACCACAAACGCCCATTAATGCACGATGCTCAGAATATAGAAGACCGCCATGCTGACAACGCCGCCGGAATGCTGAAATTTCAACATGTAAACTCAGAAGATGTCACCGTCCTTCCCTCTATCCCTGAAAACAACTTTGTTAGGAACCGGTGTGTTAAATTGAGGTGAAAGTATCAAGACTTACCACTCGCGCTTCTCGCCAGCCTTGCTCCATCTCACATCATCAATGTCTTTCTCGCCCCCCTTTTCCCATTTCTTGATTTGCTCTTCTGTGAAACCGGCGGCCCGCAGCCGCTCAGCACCTTGCTGTTTCCACTTTTGACGGTCACGGTACGTCTCGACGGCCTCATCCCAGTCGCCCGCCTCGTTTTGGTTTGGTTGGACGTCCGAGGTAGGGTCATAATCTTCCGAGAACCGGCTGTCCATTGCCGCGGCACCCCGAATGGCACCTCGCCCGCGTGTTCGGACAGGATCTTTAGGCGGTGGTGCGGGGCCGATAAGCTCCTCTAACGGGTCGGATTCATCTCCACCGGCCGCTTTGCTTGCTTTCGACGGACTAGAGTACCTGTCCTCCTCTTCCTCGCGTAGTCGTCCATGGTCTCGACGCCTAGATGCCTCGCTGGAAATGAGGTCGTGGTTTCTGGCAGATTTCCCCCGATGAGAGCTCGACTGGCGAGGGCGGTCATCCTCAGCACTGCTGCTCAGAGGTGACCGGTCGCGTTGCCTGCGGGCCCTCTGCTGCGGTGAACACGACCTATCCTGACGGCGGCGGCGACTGTCTGTTGTCCGGTCGTCGTGCTTTCGACGTGATCGGTGTCCCTCATCTTTGTCGACCTGACGCGTGCTGTGTCTGCTACGTCGGCGATCCCCATCGCGCGACCGATCTCGAGAGTCTCCTTTGTCCCGCTCGCCTTCTTTTTTCTTTAACGCGTCATGTCGGTCTCCGCCAGTGTGTCGCCTTCGCCCCGCCAGGATCGACGATATGTCACCGAGCTGTCGACGTCTAATGTCGGAAGCGCTAGGGTTGAGCTTTCGCCGCTTTTTCTCTTCAGCCTCAGTCAGATCGTCGAGGCGCGCTTGGGCTTCGGCGGTTTCCCTCGCTAAGAGAGCGGCATTATGGCTGGTCGTCTCTTTGATGATGCGCCCCAAAAAGCGTGTGTTCGGCTTTGCCTTGTTCGACGGCCTGTGTGACATGAGCTTCCTGAGGGCCAATGATTCCCACCGCGCCACATCCGGGAAGTGCTCACTTGGTCGACTTGAAGGCTTCGAGCCCCATTGAGGAGTATTTTATGGATGCATCATTCGCTTCTTTCGCTAGAAGTTCTGCGACCGCATCGTCGGTCAATAAGGTGTCATGGTCCAATAGACGCTTCTCCATAACAATCAGAGCACGCCGGAAATTGAAAGAAGGACCGAATCTTGGGGGGAAAGGGTAAAGCAGGGGCAGCCTTTGTGTTCAGACGCAAATTGCCAAATCTAAGCGCATGAGATACCTAATCCGTACACAATTGCGAAGGACTGCTGCGGGAGCTTCTAGACCCAAGGTCTTAACTATCGGCTATGGTAGCTCCGCTCGCTAATCGTCTCCGTTGACCCCACGTTGGATCTCTCGTTGTGCAGCGCCACCCTGACTGCAGCCTTCGCACCCGAATCGAGGACTGAGGGAACAATGAACTGTGCATGTACATCTTTCGTTTGCGAGACAACGTGGATACAGAAAAACGGAAGCGCCCTTGCATATCATTGTTTTGGGGTACGGCTATATTAAGCGTTCTCGCATCTATGCTGCACTCTTGATACTCGACTTGTAGCTGGCAATGCCAGCAGGCATTGCCACGTGAAGCATTCATTGAGTGGGCTCTCGAGTTCTAAAGTTCTGTTGAACTCTCTTTGGCCTGCAACGTCATTGTACCCCAACTCTCGAGAACGCAGACATCGATACTATGGGTGGCTTAGTAGCCACAAAGGCTTCCTTGCGAGCCATCCCTTTAAATAGCTTCCTCTGCCATATTTGCCGACCAGGTGTATCTCAGAACCTGCAAAGTAAGGTAACGAGGTGAGGTTATGGATGGTGCGCCTCTGTGCATGACCTGTCGAGTGATGGGAGGGCACGGTCCACAGTGAACGGTTGGTCGCCTTTTCACACTCGTTTCTGATACGCGGGTCCTCATGTTAGCGCTACAACTTCCCGATACAGCCGCCCCTCGGGATGCCCAGCCCCACTACTTGCCAGGACCCGGACAGCAGTTCCTAGCGCAACCCACCAACCAGCACCCGACACCCGCTGCACATCTCCAATCGATTGCGGCGCGCTTTCATCCTGCGACTCATCTCAACCGCCTCGTGGCACCCAAGATGGACGCCCTTCAGCTCAAGGTCGATTCCATCGGCGGCGAGGTGAGAGAGATCAGCGTTGCGCTCCGGGACTATCTCGAGCACGGCCTCGCCTCGGGTCGCAAGGTGCAGCCGCCGAGGACTAAGGCAGGACGGGACCTGCTGCAACATATCCTGGGCCGCCTCGACCAGGTGTCCACTGGGCTGAACGATGTCCGGAAGCTAGCCACGCCTCGCACCTCGTCCGCGCCGCCGTCATTTCACGTCCCTGAGACGCCTCTATCATCAGACTCTCATTCTATTCCCAAGCAGGTCCTCCCGTCTTCTGCACAGGCCGAGCACCCAGATCCCGGCATCAACCACAACGCCAGCGACCAGTTGGCAGTTCTAACCCCAGTCCCGACAACGGCGCCGTTCCCAGAGGTGGAACGCAAGTCGACTTTGGCGCCATCCGTCAAATCACGTCCCTCTTCCGCAATCCAAGATCATAAATTCTTGTGTCAGGCGCCCTACGGCATCACGCTGAGCAATGGGGCCGTGTACCAAAGCCCGTTGCCGTCCGAACATGCATCGCCTCTCTTCGACTGCACTTACCAGGACATCAATGTCCTGAACGAGGAGCTCTTTGAGATATACTCGAGCCACCCTGTTGTCCGGGATGTCGGTTACTTCAAAATCCAGGTCCGGGATCTCCCACCGCTCAATGTGCAAAACATGGCTCGCCCAAGCAAGGATCATGCCACCTCGTTCACCTACAGGACCGACCGGTTGGGTCTCGTCAAAATCGATACCGGCAGAAGGTTTAAGTTCTCTTCGCCTAACCTTCCCCTCCCTATGAGTGCCAAAATGGACTGGTCCTTAGCAGAGCAGAAGGAGCTCTGGAACTCGTCCGCTGCGAATCCACCAAAAGGAACCTGGCCATATATTATTGGAAACCCGCTATTTCAGGACGTTGAGCTGTCGCCTGGCGAGAAGCTACGGCGTAGAGGTCGCACCAAACTCGAGGGCATCAACACTCAATATGTCTACTTCAACCTCACTGGCAAGACCCTTACAACCATGCACAGAGAAGATGCGCACGTGCGGTCCGAGAACCTCCTCCGCTCCGGGGAGCACAAGTTTTGGTGCTTCATCAAGCCTACCTCTGCGAAGAAATTTGAAGAGAGGATGGCCACCGAGTACTCCGAGATGCGCCGATGCTCACAAGCCGTGAGGCACCTTAGCCGTCTCATTCCACCCTTTAAATTGGACGAATGGGGCATCGAATACACACTCGATTACTGCGTTCCTGGACAGGCTGTTGTGACGGAGCCTGGGACGTATCACCAGGTCTTGAATCTCGGTCCTAATTACGCCATCGCCATCAACCTCGAATACAACTCATCACCGGATATGCCTCTGGACTACAGATTTTGCGATCGACATTGCCCTGACAAATTTGCCATGTCTGCAGAAGATTTTCAGATTTATGACAAGCCGCTGCGCGAGTTAGAGCTGCCTGGCACCCCGGAGACGACAGGGTCGCAAGAAGGACATGCAGCTCCCGCCTCTGATCAAGTTTCCATAATTCGAGCCGAGCCCGCAACCTCACGGCTTACGCAACCGGCTACCCCGCCGCCCGAACCTAATGTATCGACCAAGGAGCACGGAGCGTTAGAACGTCTAGCGGATGCCATTACTGAAAGAGGGGAGTGGTTGACGACGCCAACGGATGTTCTGAGGAGCCCAGCTGACGTGCGATCTTCGACGACACACGAAAATACCATGCTATCACCATCCCAGCGGCCTAGTCACGCCTCGTTTCCAAATCCTCCTGCTGAACGAACCCTGTCGTCCAAATCTGCCGAGCAACCTACCATCTCACGGCAAGCGTTGTTGAGCAAGGCCGGAGACATGACGCCCGCGATGCGGCCGCAACAGTCCTCCACGGATGTTGTCGCAAAATCCGTCTCGATCGTTTCCCAACATCCTCCGTCTACCCAGGCTGGAAACCACCTTGGTTCTTCCGGGGTCGATAAGGAGGATCTGCCACCTTTCCGCAAGACCGCAAGGATGATCAATCCGAATAGAGACAATGACGCGCCGAGTCCCAGGCCACCCAAAAAGCGAAGAGTGGAGTCACCGCCAGCTTCAGTTTCTCAAGACCTTCCCGTCAAGAATGCCTTTGAGCGCCTCTCCACGCTGCTCAAGGTCCGTGAAACTGCCTGGTCCGGAAGCTTGACAGCCGAGACGCTTGGCAGCAAGCCCGCATTTGAACGCCTTGCGCATCTGGTCCGAGAATGGCGTCGGTATTCTAAGTCAACACCGACGGTTCTGGCAAGATTTGGGCTAGTCAAGTCAGTGGAAGATTCGGCTCACGGATACCCGGAATTGCACGTCTTCCTCTCGCGATTCTTCAAGATGAAACTGGCACTCTGCGTCGAGTCCGCCATGACTCGGCCAGGGCACCTCACACCGCATAATTATGTGAATGGGATGCTGCAGACTCTTGGGTGGGACGAGAAGAAGCGGTCGCAACTGGATGACTACCTGCGTGAAGGAAAGTGTTGGGCGACAATTTGTGGAGAGTATGACGGCCTCCTCTGCCTCATTCCCCATGACTTGGATTGCACGGATTTTGCCTTGTTCAAGGGCGAGGTGACGCGCTTGCACACGGAACTCGATACCGAGTTTGTCCGAAGGTTGTGCAGCGTCGGTGCGATCCTGCAGAAGTATATCTGGGAATGCCTGGAGCTTCCCGAGTTCATCTGGGAGAGCATGAACACTACCTGGCTTCCTGTCGCCCAAATCTCCCCCCTTCTTGCCCCTTTCCGGTTGCTCAAGCAGAACCATTACAACAGCAAGAGCGGGTATCACTGGCCGCGGCCAGTAGGCTGGAACTGGGACTGGCCGATAGACCCAAGCCTAGTTAAGCCTGGCGACAAATTATGCAGCCTCTGCCCCCGCAAGAACTGCCGATGTGCCGAGGCCAAGATTCCCCAGATCCCTCGCATATCTGACGACGCATCGAAAGGGCCCGGTATCCGGTCAGTGGGCACACACAAGGCAAATGATATCCTGGGCGAGCTGGTGGGCGAACTGGTGCCGTTGGGCTCTTGCGCCAGCCACTGGACCATGCCGCTCCGCCGCCCGGATCTAGAGGACGAGACGGTGGCGGAAATTTACCCCGGCCGGATGGGCAACTGGGTGCGCAAGGTCACCCATAGCACAGATCCGTCGGCGACGTTCAGGGTAATGAAGATATCCGGACGTTGGAGGCAGATGCTCGTGGCCGTGAGGACTATTGAAGATGGCGAGGAAATTACAGCCAAGTACGGGAATGGGTATCTTAAGGATCAACCATATTCTCTCGTCGAAGGACTGCATTGACGGGCATGAGTAGAACCCAATGTGCGTCATGTCTTGAAATTTGGAATGGAAAAGGTTGGTGGCGTTTTCTTGACTGCGTTATCATGTCGGGAGTTTTGGGATCTGGACGGGGGCAACTGCTTTTTTGGGGGTTGAGGGTTTCCGACTCTGTCAACATCCCAGAGGTCTGGGAACGGCAGCCTGCCATTCCATCTGGCAAGGGAATTGGAATGCTTTTACATACTGCAGGGAAATGGGCTAGGGCATGAAGGGAGTACTTGTTTTCGTATAATCTTTCCGCAACAGAGCTAAATATATCCACGGTGAGCCTTGAAAGCACTGCGCTTACTGCGAGGAGCAGCGCTTTATTCGGTCCTCTGTACGACTGAGCGGCAAGCGGCGGCCATAAGGAAGTAACTCAGTTGCGTCGCATACTTCAGAACCTTAGGTAGTTTCTTACAAGTCGCAAATCAGCGGCGCAAGCAAGTTGCTTGACAGTGTCGAGTATGACGAGGACGCAGTGAGTGCTAAGTAAGGGTTAGGGTCCAAAGTCAGTAGCTTGAGTGGGTGGCCAGCGCCAATGCACCCACTGTCTGGATTCGGCAATCAACAAAACAACACGGCGCGATTCAAGGATTCGAGAATTCCGCTTATCTCGACGACGACGACGTTACGAGTCCTTGACAAATTCAAGTACGGAAACAAGACGTCTGGTGAAAGGCTACGCCGGCAATCATGTCGAGTGCAGCGTCGCCCGCCAAACCTGACGCCCAGCGCGCCGCCGATGTTCTCCGCGCGCTCCGAGACCTCCAGTCGGCCTCCACACCAGAGGAAGCATACACAATTCTCAAGCTCAGCGAGCCGATAACCTCGGCCATACCGTCTAACAAAGCTGGAGACGACACGAACACCCGAGCTGCCGCGGCCGCTAATCGCACTTCAGATGTGTCGACGACCTCGGTTGACAGCAGCGGCAACAACAATAACAACGAGAACAATAGCGGCCCGACGCCGGCGTCGCTTGAGGCGGACCTCGCACACTATCGCGAGCTATTCGCTAAGCTGCGCTTCTCGTATGTCGAGCAGGTGACAAAGGAGAAGTTCATACGCGCCATCGTGGGAGACCCGCCGCTGATTGTGGCGCCGCACGAGATCGCCGAACTCGAGGCCGGCAACGCCGCCGCGAAAGCCGAACTGAAAGCGCTCAAGGTTGAGGTGGCAGGTATGGCAGAGGCTCTCGGGCGCCGCGGGCGCGAGCTGGCTGGGAGGTACGAGGAGGTTCGCGCGGGCGCTGCGCGCCTCCGCGAGCTGCCACCGCGGATTGAGGAGCTTGAACGCAGCGTGCAGGAGCTGCGGGCGAGGCAGAAAGAGAGCGACGAAGCTGGTGGAGGCGGAGCTGCCGCCCCAGGAATGAATTTGCCGCTCGGCAAGACAAGGGAGCTGGTCGAGGCGCGGAGAAGGGAGCTGGGCGCCGTTGAGCGGGAGCTGGAGACGCTGGGCGCGCAGGTGCCACGCAAGAGGAAGGAGATGGAGAGGTTACGTGCCGAGGTGGCAGCGCTGGAGAACAGGCGGGCCAACAGCGCGGCTGCGGCGAGAGAGGCCAAGCGGAGGAAGGAAAACGCGCAGGGCGGGGTTGAAGACGAGCTCGAGGCGAGGGGCAGGTGGTACAGGGCTTCCGAGGCCGTGCTGCGGCAGGTCTTGGATCTGCAACCCGCGTGAGCGGTGTGCTCATGCTCTGGTCAGGTTTCCTTTCGCTTTGCGATTCTATGGCAAGTTTCTCGCCTAGGCATCGGTTTACGGGTTACGGTTTACGAATCTGGGGTGGATGTATATGTACATGGAGTTTAGCATGGTCTGGTTCGGTTGGGCGCTGGTAGGCTTGGGCTGTTCTGCTCCTCGATTTTGGTCTCAAGAGTTTGGATGCACACTGGCTTTGGGCTGATGAAGGTACGGCGTTCGGGGCCGATTCGGGGAAGCTTGAAATTTTCCACACAATGGGCTGCGAGCTGGCTGCCTGGACAAATACTATTCGCTGCATTTGCACAGCCTTCTCCCGCATTAAGCCATCGTTTATGGTACGTTAACGTTTGGACATATTGCTCGTATTTTTTTTCACTCGACATTCCACGGGCGAAGGGCATGAATAGCGCAAGCCGGTGCTACTCAATCAGGGCAGAGGAACCGTTCGTATATTGAGTGCCGCGGGGTAAGTTGTGTAACCATAATCCATTGTCGAAATCGAAATCGACTGACAACACTCTGGACGCTAACAACATATGAAAGAGGTAGTCTAGACCGGGCTAAAATGCTCGTGTGTGTAGGGAGGACACTTATAACTTGATTTCACGATTAGGCACATTGCGAACGGTCCGCTCGATATATGCTTCACCCCGACTCGTCCAGAAGGTCTAGAGCTATGGACTTGACACACCTGCCTCATTTGTGCTCCAGGCTAACAGCAAAACCACCCATTGACTCGAATCATGTCTCAGAACAGAGCTTGCGGTTTGCCGCAAAGTCGCGAGACGGGACAGTGGGATTGGAGAGCCGAGAAAATCGTGGGCGAGAATGTCTCAATGCCATGGGGCTGCAAGTCGTGTTTCTTATCCTGTCAAACTAAGCTTTCCCGCGGTCTCAGATAATTGAGCTCGGTGTGATATATGCATAATGCATATACAGGAACCTACCGTTCACTGCTTGTTGTACAGTAATATAAGACTAAGCCCATCAAGCCTACACCGGCATCGTGGGCTAGAACACGCTGCTTTCATGTGCTGTCTATCCGTACAGTAGCGTCGACACTTTTTTTTTTTTTTTGAATCAAAAACGAGGAAATGGCACCCTAAGTACCGTAGCCGAGATGTCTCACAATTCCCGCCTGAATCGGTCCATTCCTCCATGAGCCTTCACGTATTATCAAATCGGATAGGAAAGCACCATCATGACCTGCCGAAGATGCTGCCTAGGAGATTCGATCCGCCGCTCGGCCCTCCGCCTCCGCGGTTACCGTGTCGTCCCGCCTCGGTTCGGATCCATTCCTCAAGAAAACGTCGGTCCGCCAATTTCCTGCCGTCCGTAATCTTGGTCTGCACCTGTGCCTCGCCGGCGTCGAAGCTCAGCAAGGTCGGGACCGAGTTGATCATGTAAGTGAGGCCCAGGCCAGCGGTCATGACATCTGGGGCGTCATACTCGACGGTGCAGTAGCCCACGCCGCCCTCGGCCTCGCCCACGCCCGACTCGACGAGCTCTTGGATGAGGGGTGCCACGACGCGGCAGGTAGAGCACCACGAGGTTGTCCAGAGGGTCAGCAGCGGCGTCCGTGAGGACGACGACAGGAGCTGGTAGGTGTGGAATTGGTCGGAATTGCGGACCCTGGGAACGGGCTAGTCAGTTCTCGCATATTCGTTGAGATCGGGAATCGTCTGAGTTTGTGGGGGCTCGAAACTTACGAGGCGTAAACCTGGTTTGACGCCCGTAATGGACGTGACGTCGAGAACTGCAGCCGTGACACGAATCGACGATGTTTGACGACGGGTACCACGCTAAGCAGGCGGCTCCCGGCAGCTCGCGGCAAGCTAAGGAACTGCATGGTACGTACGAACGTCATACAGTGAGATAAGCGCTATTGCAACATCGATAAAAAAAAGATAAAAAGTGAAGGTCCCCCAAATGTGGTCGATGTGAATCTGGAATGTTCGCCAGTTTTCACGTGGCCCTCTTGAGTCTTCCCAGATGAGATCACCATTCAATAGTAAGTTTCGTTTGTATGGCACCACCACGCTGGTCGTCACAACCTGTGATTTACACTCCAAACGTTTTGTTTCGTTCGGCTCAGTTTGTTTGATGTTGAACGTTGCATTGAATGCCGTCAAACCAACCGCCCCACATGCGAAGGGTTGCCCAGGAAAACTTGGCGAGCATCACAAGCCGCACTTGGCGCATGTTGCCTCGAATTGAGGGGAAAGCAGGCAAAATTCCCGGACAAAACCTCTTAAAGATTTACCTTTTGATCAGATGAGCGGTGAGATGGTCTGCCGTCTCTGCGTCCAAGTGATTGCACAGACAGGATCCAATTAGGATTTTTGTCCGTTTTGAGTATTAATAGAATCACCGAGAAATGTTGCCTGTGACCCTCGGATCTCCGGAGTACGGCGTCGAGTCTTGTCACGCGGCTTGGCGTCGTCATTCTGCATCTCGAGGGCCCTATAGAGGCTCGCCTTTGAAGGCAGCGACCCGGAAGCGGGCGTTGCGGCGCAAGACGAGACGATCGCTTTCCCACATGCATGCATCGATTTGCGGCGATATGCGCATGTGAGGCGGGGTGGGGATAATGGAAGGCAGGAAAGGTAAGAGCGCCCTCAGGCAGCCTCACACCTTGCCCCGCGCCATCGCTTGGTTGAGAGCGGGGGGGGCCAACAGCTGCAGTGGAGTGTTTTAGCGGTCTCCCTGCGGAGGTCCCACTTCCTGCCCCGCTGGAAAGCCACTGGATGCAACCTAAGTGAGAGAGACACTCTCAGGGTCCTCTCGGCCGCATGCACCATACCGCTTCAACTTGAGTCTTGCTATGCCTCGAGCGTTTGTGGCGAAAACTATCGAAGAAAAGGAGGCACTGATTGGGCTGAAAACCAGAGTTTGCCGGGTTATCCTCACCTTGTTTGTCACAGAGAGGGTCACGAACTGCTGCTCACTTGTTTTGAGAGCTGCGCCGTCTGCTTTGCCTGTTGGACGGCTTCGCCGCGCTCTCAGATCTGACGGGCTCTTCCTTGATTTTCTGCACGTTGGCGCAGTGAGGGCTTGCCACAGCGGATGGTGTCTCTCGCCGGTTCCCCAGCGCGCCCAGCAACACTAACTATACACAGCTGAGCACCCGAGACACCCCGCGCGAGTTCCCATGACTGATTACCAAAAGTTTCTTGGCTCTTGGCCGACACCCATGCCGTACAACCAAAGGATGGAAGGTTGGGGACCACATCCCTGCGGATTGTCAACGACCCCACGCGCGTTGGGTGAGGTCCTCGCGTCTCTGTAGCTACCTACCTACGTACCTATATCTCGACCCCTTGTTGTCTCGCCGCTCGCCGTCCTCTTTCTCCTCTCTTCCTCTTCAACCATCGCATCCGTCGCTCACCTCTCCTATCTCCCTTAAGCCCGCAACGGAGCAGGCATCAAAGCCTGTGGCGGCAGGAGTTTCGGATTTTACTGGTCTCATCTCCAATTGTCAGAGACCAACTTACACCTTTTCCGGTTCCGGTCACCAACACCTGGTTTGTTGTTTGTGATGCGCTTGCAGTGAGCTTGTTCCCAAGTCTCCACGCTATAACTCCCGGCGAGTGCTCTTCATCTGCTTCTTATCGGCCAGTTTTTCTCGGGCTCCCATCTTGTCGGCCAATTTTCGGTTCCGAGAGCTCTTTGCCATATTTTACCTTGCGTTTTATACGGCGCTTACTCTAGTTTGAGTTTGGCATATCAACATTTCGAGAGAGACAATGGCTCAGGAATCAAAAACTTCGCCGCCACGGCGGCCATGGGGCTCTCTTTTTAGCCGAAAGGACTCTGGCGAGAAATCCGGCCGGTCCAGATGGACGTTGGGAATGCTGGAGGATAAGGAGACCATCGAGGTTCCAGGTACGTTGTGAGGCCGATCAGCCGTCCATCCGATTTTGTCCAAACTGTTTGCTAATTCGCCAAACAGGCTCGGTGCTGTTGCTGGCTGCCGATCATAACGAACCGCTTGGGCTGAGAAACGCTCCGGCACGGACGTCCCACTCGTCCATCTCAACGGGCATCATCCACCAGCTCCCAGACGAGGTGGAAGAAGCGCCAAAAAAGAAGACCCGGGATGGCAAGATCATCCTGGACCCCCAGCCCGAAGACTCGGCCAATGATCCGCTCAACTGGCCGGCATGGCGCAGAGACATAGCCCTACTGTCTCTGGGACTCTTCTGCATGGTTGGCGGCGGCACTACGCCTCTGCTTGCCGCGGGCTTTACTGACGTCGCCAACGAGTACGACGTTGATGTGCACGACGTCTCGCTCACCACGGGTCTCTACATGCTGGGCATGGGTCTCGGATCCATCATCTTCTCTCCGACCGCCATCCTGTACGGGAAGCGGCCCGTCTATCTCTTTGGCGCTATTCTCTACATGGCAACCTCAATATGGTGCGCTGCCTCGCCCAACTTTCCCTCGCTCGTCCTGGCGCGGATTTTCCAGGGCATCGCCGTCAGCCCGGTCGAGTGTCTGCCGTCGGCCACTATTGCCGAAATCTTCTTCCTTCATGAGCGTGCCTTCCGGATCGGCATCTACACGCTTCTTCTGCTTGGCGGCAAGAACCTTGTCCCGCTCGTCAGCGCCGCCATCATTCAGAGTATGGGATGGCGTTGGGTATTTTGGTATGCCCCTAATCCCTAGATGTGACACTTAGCCAGCTCTAACCGCGCTTTTCAGGATTGTCGCAATTGTAGTTGCCTTCTGCGGCTTGCTGCTCTTCTTCTTCGTGCCGGAGACGTTTTGGGACCGCAAGCCCATTTCTCGGAAGGTGAAGAAGACAAGGTCGAGGCCCAATATCTTCCGACGAATCTCGTCCAAGCAAGAGGTCGTGCATGGTTTGCACGGGACGCCTATTCCAACCAGGCGGCCATCACTTGAGCAAACCGAGGATGCTCTACACGCGCCAGCCACGACTGAGCCGCGTGTCAAGTCCCCCCGGGTTGGATTCGCCCCAGCCGAGAAGGTCAAGTTTGCCGATGCGTCAAGCGAGTCGTCCGCCAGCGGTTCTGGAGAAGAGCAGGGTGCCGCCGACAAAGAAGGGGAAACTAACAAGGCGAAAACTACCTCCGGCGAGGGCCCTACATCAACCGAGGAGAAGGTTCCACCAAGCATCCCGCGGCTACCGTCTCCGGAACGGGTGTCGGCACCCCCCACGCCCTCTACCGAGCCCGGCCCCAACCGCCTCGACCACTACGATACTGACACCGAGGCGCAATCCATTCGGAGCACGCAAACAAACGGCCAGTTGGCTTATACGGCCGCCCTGCGCAATCAGCCGGCCCGTTCTTTTGCACAGTCCCTGAAGCCTTTCAATGGACGCTTGAACAAGGACAAGTGGCACAAAGTTGTCGTGCGGCCCCTGATCCTCTTCAGCTACCCGGCTGTGCTCTGGTCCTCTGTTGTCTATGCATGCTCGGTTGGCTGGCTCATTGTCATCTCCGAGTCCGTTGCTGTCATCTACCGCGAGGAGATCTACACCTTCAACGCGCTCCAGACGGGTCTCGTCTACATCAGTCCGTTTGTTGGCGGTATTCTAGGATCCGCGGTGGCGGGCAGGATCTCGGACGTCATCGTCAAGACTATGGCGCGGCGGAACGGCGGCCTCTATGAGCCCGAGTTCAGACTCGTCATGGCCATCCCCATCGCGATCACCACCGTCATTGGCCTCATGGGCTTTGGCTGGTCAGCCCAAATCCACGACCACTGGATGGTTCCGACGGCTTTCTTCGGCATTATCTCGTTTGGTTGCACCATGGGTTCCACCACGAGCATCACCTTTTGCGTCGACAGCTACCGGCAGTACGCAGGCGAGGCCCTAGTCACGCTCAACTTCAGCAAGAACGTCCTACACGGCTTGGTATTCAGCCTCTTCGTCACCGGATGGCTCTCCGACGACGGGCCCAAGACTGTCTATATCTGGATCGGTGTCATCCAACTGATCCTGCTGCTCTTCACCATCCCCATGTACATCTTTGGCAAGCGTCTGCGTATGTGGACGGTGCGCAGGAACTTTATGGAGCGGTTTTAGAGAGACTTTGAACTCTGGGCCCCATGGCTTTCCATTTTTTTTTGGGGGGGGCATTTCAATTTTTCAACGCTCGTTTATTGCATGGTTTTGGGGAGTATGGCATTTGCGTCACTGAATAACATTGGGCAACAGGCCACACTCAACGTTCGTTGGCATTTGGGATACATTAGGCGTACATGTAGATCTTGTTCTGGGCTGTTTGTCTGTCTCGTCACGACTTACGAAGGTTACATGACACATTAGGGATACGGCGTCATATCAGAGGATGCAAATACATCATTTGTGTTTGTCAATATCTCACCGTGCCATTACCCTCAAGACTTAAGTGTAGGTTGTTGATGGTGACGGCTGACATTGCACCGTATATCTCTTCCTTTACACTGTGCGTTGACTGGAACCCCCCTCCACAGAGACTTTCTTCACCCCACCATACAAACACACCCCATAACAAAACACGGCGAGAGCTGGGGAGAGAGAAGGAGAGAGCAGAACCACTGGGAACAGCACATTAAAGCACCAAGTAAATAAAAGAAGGAGAAAGATCAAAAGAAATGACCTCCCGCATCCTCCCCCATCTCCTCGAACCCTACCTCCCCTCCCTTCCCCCCGAAACCTCTCTCACCGTGCTCACAAGCGTCATCGGCGCCAGCACGAACTGGCTCGTACTTCGCCATCTGCACGCCCTCCTCAAGCCGTCGTCACCTGCGGCACAACATCCGGCAGGAGGCCGAAAAGCGCGACGACGGGGCGAGGGCGAGGAGGAGGGCAATGGGGAGGACAAGGAGGAAGGAGTCGACGTGGCGGTCGTCCTTGTCAGCTTCCTCCGTGACTTTCCTTTCTGGAAGGATGGCTGCTCCCGGCTCGGGCTCGACCTGGAGGCTGCCGCGCGGCACGGCAGGTTCGCGTACGTGGAGGGACTGGCAACCCCGGACGGGTTCTTTTCTCCCTCGGCGTCGGGGCCGGCGGTGACCGCGGCCATTGCAGAAGAGCCACGCCATGGCCAAGGTCAAACATCGAGGCAGGGGGGATGGCGGCAGACGGTGGCGGGGTTGACGGGTCCGGACGACATTCGGCACATCATCATGGCGAGCGTGGAGCAGTTGAAAAGTTACGGGGTCGTTTCTAACTTACCTTCCAGGGAAGAAAAGGTTGGGAGGAGGGTCGTCCTAGTGATTGACGGATTGGATTTCGTGCTTGCAGCGATGTATTCGAATCCAAGACAAGACGCCTCGCCTGATGCTCCGTGGAGGGCTATGGAGATCAAAGAATTGGTAATGGACTTGAGGGAGGTAAGGCTATGTCCGGGCTGAGTGCGGCCAAGGAGAGCTAGCTAACATCAATTCAAAGGCAACATACGCTGCGATTGTCACTCTCGCAGCTGACGACCCGCTCATCAAGGAGCAGGAGACGACATTGGAGAAACAGCATGCCTGGTTCGCCTTGAGTCTGGCGCACGAAGCTGACACGGTCTTCAGTCTGCGGCTGCTTGACACGGGTGCCGCAAAGGACGTGAGCGGTGTTGTCAGGATCACCAACCGGAGAGTCCACGCACAGGATCACGAGTATCTCTACCATGTGGGGAGCGACGGCGGTGTTAGAGTATTCGAACGAGGCCAGTAGTGAAGATGATACCCCTCAAAATCAGAGCGCACTTCTGTTTTCCCTCACAGCCCGCTTGTTGGACGTTGGGTTGGCCTTCACTAGCGGGGTCGCCAGTCGTGCTTGCACCTTTAGAGACCCTCTACCTCTCCCCTTCACACGGAACTTGCCCCAAAAAAAATCTGTGTGATTGGTCCCAAACGTGACGCCAGTTTCATGACCTGTGCTCGATGCAATTGACCGTTGAACCGAATCCCGCGCGAAATCATGCCATTTGTGACGTAGCAGCGAAAAGCGAGTAGGTCCGTCTGTAAAGTGTCCAGCCCCTGTTACACCGCTCGCCCGAAACGATCCATCCCATCGCCCACGTCCCTGTCGTCATAACAACCGATTATGTAGAAGGGGCAGGCGCGGGGCCACGAGCGCCCTTAGGAGTGCCGACCTGGAAACCGTTCTTGAACCGCCTCGAAACTGTGCTGAGGTACCGCATCCGGCCGGTACCGGTAACCTTTCTGCGCTTCGCCTTCTCGGACCAGTTGTCTGTATTCCCGTCGTGTCAGCGGATGGCCCAACGAAACATCTCGTTTGGGACTAGAGGGTTTGTATTGCCGAAAACGTACACTTGCGGGTCTTAGCAGAAGGGTAGCCGCAAGACGCGCAAACCTTCTTCTGGTTGTGGAGAGACCGGCGGCTAGTGATTTATGTTAACTTTCGGGCCTTGCAAGGGTGATTTGTCGTGTTTGTTCTTCGCCAAACGACCGACTAGTTTCGTCTCGCTCATCGCATCGGAGGTCCGTATCGACTTACCCGCAGCGTCTGCAGAGACCGTGGGTCTTGTTGTGGCTGGGAACAATCAGAATGTCGTACTAAACAGCTAAACCGTTGTATGGAGCATCAGAACATACCGCTTGCCGAAGCTGGAGGTACCCTTGGCTGTAGTTGAGTGTCAGCACGGCTATTATGACTCTTGATAACGCCCAATATTTATGGCAACGCTTCCGAAGCAATCGAAACGATGAGGATATAACAGAGTCGAAAAACGGAACTGGAAGTCTCGTCGGGCAATCGGGAAGTCGGTGTTGGTGAAAGGTGACAGGTATCGAGTGTGAAAGCAACAGGTAAGCGATAAGGAATTAGCTAACGTACTCATTTTGGCGGTGTCTCTGTAAAGAAATGAGGTTAGTATCAAAATGGACCGAAAGGTCGTATGACACCGTTAAACTTACCTGCGTCGTCGTCGACAGGCGGGTCGTTGTGATGTGCAGGTTCTCGCGGGTCAAGGATCGCGAAATTTTGGGAATGTGTGGCCGAGCGATTTCCTTGGTTAGGGCTGCGGGCAAATCCAGCCACACTGACGCCTCGAGACCCGTATGTGGCTCAGTTGCCATTTTGCTCCACAACTGCCTGGACCCGACCTGACCCACCTCACGGGCCAGCTGCCGACGCTGTACGGCCCGCAAAGTGGGGCTACGGCCGGTATTTTGAAAGTTACCCCATGTAAATACTTCATGCCAGGGTTAGGCACTCGGAACTAGAGGGGGAGAGAGACATGCTGCCTGATTGGATTACAAAATACTGCAATCTTCGATGTAAGGGTACTTATTTGGGCAAACCATACCATTATTTGAGTAACCAAGAGAACGTTCAGCAGCTCGTCGTGAACAAGGGCTGTTGGCTCCTGATATCTCCACGGTTCCCACCCTGTGCTTGCACTGATACAAATCAAAGTACATACATAAAAGATAGATGGCCGAAAATATAGAAGTGAAGGAATTTTTCTCCCCTTCACATTGAAAAGCGCTAGCTTACAAGAAATTTACCTCTGCTCAGCTCACAGCTTATGCTTGCTGAACTCGACCAACATTCTTTCGTACTACTAAAGAGCATCGGCCAGCTTCATCTTCTCAGCCATAAGAACCACATAACTGACCTCCAGAGCCGCCACATCATGGGAGGTGTCGTACTGTTTTTGCTGCGTGGGAGACGTTGCCACACTTCCTCTGCGACGGGCGGCAGAAATGGATGCGGCAGCCACAATGCGACATCCAGCGTTTGGTGTTTCGCCCGACTTCAAGTATTCGATTGATGGCACAAATCGGACGATCGAGGTTGCGACCACCCGTTTGGAGACTATACTCGCTGATAGTGGTATTGCCTTCAGCCTAGGGTGACGCCCGCTACACTCACTTCGTTGGCAAGTTGGTATGCCGCCCGATTACTGACCGGTTACTTGGATTACTATGGATACGGAGATTTTAAAGTACTTATAAGCCTTAGTCTCCTTTTTATCGTCGAAGACAGCTATGTTGATCCGGAGTTCGGTACTGGAATGGTCAAGCTGACTCCTGCGCACGATCTTAACGACTACAACCTAGGCGAACGCCAGAACCTCGAGTGCAACAACATTCTGAATGAAGATGGTACTATCAACGAAAATGCTGGCCCGATGTTCCAGGGGCAGAAAAAGTCCACTGCTCGGTAAACCGTAGTCGAGGAGTTGAGTAAGCGCGGCCTCTTTGTCAGAAAATAGCCCCGCGCGATGACCATCCCACTATGCGAGAAAACCATGGATAGAATCGAACTTTACATGACGCCGCAGTGGTGGGTAGGATGAAAGAGATGGCTGAGGCTGCTTTGAAAGTTGTCGAGGAGGGCAAAATCAAGATCAGCCCAGAAAATTCCAGGGAGTCCTACGACTGGTGGCTGTCCAATGTCAACGACTGGTATATTCCTCGTCAACTTTGGTAGGTGATGCATCCATTTATAGCTATTCTGTCCTCTAACTGTTAATTTATGTGAGGTCACTGCATACTAGCTTACTGTGCCGTTCTTGAAGGGACAGATGAGCGTGAGACCGATAAATCCCCCTGGGTTGTTGGCAGGACGCCGGAAGAAGCCAAGGCAAAAGCCGCGGCCAAACACCCCGGAAAAGAAGTATCGTCTACAACAGGACTCATACTGCCCGGACACTTGGTTCAGCTCTGGTTTGTGGCCCATGTGTATCCTTGGCTGGCCCAACACTGAAAATTCTGACTTTTAAAAACTTCGTCTCCACCAGCATGTTGCAAGCCGGCTGGACATTCTGTTCTTTTGGGTCAACCACATGATCATGCTCAACCTGTAGCTGACGAGTTAAGTCGTCTATTGCCAGTCTCGTTCGCGGCTCCGAAGGCAGCACGACGAGCGAGTCGTTGGGTAACGTTATCGACCCTTTCGACATTACTAGTGATATCGACACTGAGTTGCTTCACGCTAAGCTTCTCACTGGCAACACCAATTTACCAAGCGGCCAAACCTATAGATGTATCCTTTATTATGAAGGCGGCAGAAGGTCTCCATGGTTGCGGCACTAAGGTTCTCGTCCAGGTGGAAGCCTCGCGTTACCAATTCATCGATCTACCCATGGGCCTCCGGGCATCAATAATGTGCCGATGGCATTCCCCATTACACTCTAGCCAAGCTTCGCACAGGCACTTCGGCCAAGCTCAGGACGCGTCTTCTTTCCCTTTTCCATAGCATCTTCTCAACCACAAAGTGCGTCGACATACCTGCACGCTCGCAGCCGGGGACGTAGAGCGTAAAGAAGCCCCTCATCCGGTATTGCCGAATTAAACGCTTGAAGCGAGTTGGTCAAGGCATACTGCAGTGAAGGGCGCCAGTCACGTTAGGAGTGGATAGAGGGCTGATGAACTTCCCAGCATCAGGTGAACGCGCTAGCTGCGGCTGGAAGAAGCCGCTCTTCTTGCACCATTGAGACCAAGCTGACTCAACTGCCTTGAAATTGTATGCCTGGGAATGCGGGTGGTTGAAGGACGGAATAGTCTTCTCCTCGCCGGCCGAAGTCTCGTCTTCGTAAGGAGGTAGAGAGGGAGCCTGGGCTTAAAGAGGCCTTCGGGGCCGACTGGACAGCAATCTTCTGCAGTTGCTGGTTTTCCAACTTAGTCTGTTTTGCTGCGAACTTGGCCATTTTCTCAGCCTTAGTTTTCTCAATTTCTTCTGTGTCTCGTGACAGTTGGCGTCGGTGTCCGCCGCGGGTCTCGGTGGTGGCGTCTGGGACTCACCATCCTCCTTGGCCCTCGCCGAGTCGACCGTAAGAGCGGGAGTGAAAGCGACAGCGGCATCGGATGCGCTGGGGGCCCATTTTGCTGGTCGTTGAAGGGAGTAGTGTCGATGCGATGGCAAAATGAACGCTGAGGGGGGTATGAGGAGCGGTTCCCGTCTCAGGCTAGCCAGTCGCCGTGACGAACTCAGCATTCGGGGCTTTTGGAGGGGCCAATCGGCCAAAGAAGGGCAGGAAGTAACCCTTAAGAGGGGCCGTTCAGCCTTGCAGGAAGTTTTGCTGGGCAAGGAAGGTCACATGCATTTCCAAAATGGTCAATGGCTCCAGCCGCCACCAAATTCGCCAAACCCAGCACAGTACTTAGCGGGCGCCAACGCATCAGCAACAGGCCAGGCCCTTGCTCCTGATCGTCGGCCAACTCTTGCCAAACATTGCCTTGGATCGAGCTTTGAAACGTCGTCACCAAACTCGACTGTTTCGACTTTTGGTTAAGTACACATGGAGAATTTAGGCATGCAATCGAGTTTCATAACTTATTGATCTAGTGCCTGCAGTCCAGTGATGCGGAGACAGCAACCTGTCTTATATGGGTTAGGGTTGGCTACTCAGGGAATAGAAGCAAGCTCCTCCGGCTTCTCAGGAGCGCTTGGGTCCCGTACTTGGGGGTCACAATCAGCTGTTCTGAATCGGGAGTCGTGCCAAGATCTCAAATCAGTGCACCTGCTTTTGTCTAGTCGCAATTCTAACCTGATCCTCTTTGGAAACGGTTGACACAGGTAGAAACCGAATGCAAATACAATAACCGTGTGTGTGTGCCCGTTCGGCCGTCCCAGGTGAATATCATTGAATAAATAAGGCGTGGGGATTGCGGGGGACGGTTGGTGACCCTTGCAATCCTGGGAATGGCCTGAGGCGCGTTTTAGTTGGTTTACATAAGAATACGATTGATCGACGTTTACGGCCAAGGAATTAGGTGTAAATGCAGAACAATTAGGGTACATGAATGTACCTGTACATACTTTACTACAGCCGTTTAAGGTTCTGGAAGTTGGGCATGCGCGGGTAAACCAGTGTGGTCTTCCTGTTGTGGCACGCCCCCACCTGCCGTTCAGTTGCTATCACAAGCTCTTGGAACATTGTCTCGTCATTTATCACCTTGACATTCGCTCCCTAGTCCTTTTATCCCACTGTTCTCTTTTCCCCTATCACGGCTCTAGACGGCTTACACGAATGACCTCACGCAACACGGCCTGACTCTGCGAGCAGTGCCATTGCATCCATTTCTTTACCCGATCTCCTCTGCCTTCAGCATACCTGGGTAAAGAATCATTGATTACCGCGTGATAGCTTCACGATGCGACCACCGCGAGTCGCCATCCTCGTCCTTTTCTCTGCCGCGTCTCTTTTTCTCGTCTGCCGGTCGATCAGCTCCTCTCGTCGCCCGAGTCCCGTAACATCGTCGTCACCGTCGCAAAAGTCGTCATTCCGAGCGCTCTTCTCGTTTAACACGCCATTCTCGCTTTTCCCGCCAAGCGCGGCTATCAGCCTTACCGACGATAACAGCACCTTCTTTCCGGCCCGACCAGCGGCATTCGGTCCTCCTTTGCCTGCAAAAGGGCTGAGTGGGCAGCTATGGATCGGGAGTGGCTTCTCTGATGAGACCTTTCAAGAGGGCGAAGGAGAAGGCGAGCTTGGTTGCAGCGATATTCCAGGATGGGAAGATGGAAGATTGAAATCGGCCATCAAAGCCGCTATGCAGGGATCAGCTAGCATCAAGGCTGGTCCGCTTGCCGACCCCGCGAGAAGCCCAAGGATGAGCGACCTAGGGGAAGACACAGTGGACGGTGACGCGATACCAAAGAAGCGGTTTCGTGCCCAACCGAAGCCCGCAGATGACGGAACAGACGACCATCTCCACCAAGCCCTTCAACAAGCGAGGAGCCCTTACAGCAGAGAACCGACAGGCTCAGGATCGGGTCACGCCGACATTCAATCGATGCAAGAATCAGCAGAGATCACTGGCAAGGTAGCGTTGCTGAGCCGAGGCGGTTGCGGTTTTCTCGAGAAAGTCAAATGGGCCCAGCGCCGTGGTGCCATCGCTCTTATCGTTGGAGACAACCAAAAGGGTGGACCTTTGATCCAGATGTTTGCGCGGGGCAATGTGGATAACGTTACAATTCCGTCTGTTTTTACTTCATGGACCACCGCGCACCTGCTGTCGTCTCTCATGCAACCAGGACGTTTAGTTGAGGACGCCCTTGGCGGAATTGGGGACCCTCTGCTGAAAGTCCAGCATTCCACCAAAAGCGGCGCGAATACCAGTGGGAAGAAGACGCCGGTACAAGCTACCACAACGCCTGCGCAAGGGGACAAGTTGCCGAAGACCGAGCGGTCAAACGTGGCAAAAAGCGGGTGGCTTTCCCGGCTTCTGAATTTGGGCCATGCCGAACGCCTCTCCGCTGACGCGAGTCGACCACCAACAAGCGGTCGGCTTGACTGGGTTTCGGTCGATGAATGGGATGATGAGAATGACAAGCTTATCAAGACCGGTCTTGACAGAGCAGCAAATGACGGCGCGAAGGGCGCTCGTGAGCCTTCTGATGATGGTTTCCAGATTGGGGTTCAGGATTGGCGTGATCCGGACCTCTCTGCTGCTACGAGGACCAAGGAAGGCTTCGGGTCTGAGGGATCGGCGAGTGACAGATCCCAGTCGATCGCTTCGTTAAAGCATGCTGGCGATATTGGGAACAGCCCGCTCGCGGACAACAATGGCCCGAGAGGTGGGACTACTGCCCCGAGCAGCGGTCAGTATTCGCGGGAAGCTGTGGGAGATCCGGCTAGCTTTGAGTCTGAAAGGTTACGATCCCCTTCAGGCTCGCAAGGCGGGCTGCTGTCGAGAATCTTCGGTGGCGGCGACAAAGCCGAGGAGCGTCCAGGCTACGTGTCGGACGAAACCCGCGATTTCTCAGCCACCGCATCAGCTCCAGCTACTGCAGTCCCTGCCAGCAACAGTGCACATGAAGGTCTTTGGGTTACCATCACACCGACCGGCAGCGCCAGCCCTTTCTTCGACACCCTCCTTGTCCTCGTGATCAGCCCCCTGATAACCTTGACCGTCGTATATGCTCTCCTCATTTTACGGGTAAAGATCAGGATGCGGAGATGGAGAGCCCCCAAATCGGTCGTGGATCGGCTTCCAGTGCGGACGTATCATACAATTGCCCCTTCACCAGCTGCGTCATCTAGGGCTTCGTCACCAAAGGCACCCTCGCCGACGAGCTCGTCGCCCACAACGCCATTATTACAAGGGTCCTCAAGGTCTCAGCCACGGTCTCACACGGTTACCGGCACTCTCAATTCAGCCGAAGTCGTCAACGCAAATGAGTCGTCGCAAACAACGCGGGTGACTTCTCGAGAAAAGAATTCGCGTGGCGTATCCAGCGAATGGAGAAAGCACATGGGGAAGCAAGTTGAGTGTGTTGTCTGCTTGGAGGAGTATGTCGACGGTGTCAGCAGGGTCATGAGTCTCCCATGCGGACACGAGTTCCACGCTGAGTGCATGTAAGCTGTCACAACCCCCGCAGGTGTCAAAAGTATTGGTCTACTGACGTCAACCAGAACACCCTGGCTCACCACTAGACGTCGCACATGTCCTATCTGCAAGAACGATGTTGTTCGCTCACTTGCTCGTGGTACTTCATCTGGCCCACGATACGAACCATTCCACGAGGACGGTTACGAGAGTAACGACGAATCTTTTGACACCTACCAGGAAAGGATCTCGTCTCCAAACCAACTTGAAGACCTTGAGCGGGGTCATTCTTGGAATCCGTCGTCAAGGCAAGACTGGCACGCAAACCGCAGCGATGCTTGGTTCAGCGCTCTGGCAAGCCGTTTTGGGGGAGGCTCATCTTTTTCCACGAGGCGGGACGGCTCTGGGGATGACCGCGGCCGTTGACTGGCGTGGCTGAATATTCGAAAAGTTAGCCAGCCAACATAAGAACATCCTGGTGGCAAGCATTGGCAGTTAGTAGCGTATAGGGTGGCGTTTTGCTGTTCTGCATTCTTTTGGGATGGGAGGTATTGGCGCTTTGCAGCATCGTTTTGAGGCAACGGGACAATTGGTTGGGCGATTATTGGATTGACACTCGTTTTTAGGCATATTGTGATACCTTGTTCTACTACTTCTAGTGAATCGGAGTAATCGGATCGGCATTATGAGGGCAGGACATAGCGGAGGAACTTAGGGGTAATTGCTATGGGAAGGCTGTGGCTATTGCAAAGAGATGCTCTCATCCCTTATATAGGTGAAGCTAAGCTTGAGGTTGAAATGAATCAAGATTCAGAGTTTTACATTCATTAGGGTAGCCCATTAACTGACAGTGTCCGGTTGATTCTCGGTTGGCGACGTGGCTAGGCTTTGTGATCTGGCGAACATGTGGTCTTTGGTGAGGGAGGGGAGAATGGAAAAGCCAATCACCCCACACAGTGAACATCGACGCGCTCATCGCGACTGCCACAATCTTGCTTGAATGTCAACAAACCCAAACCACTCTTCCGCGGCGGTTCAAAATCATCGCAGTTGGAAATCTTATCCGGAACCAACGCGATTACTCTCCCCGAGTTTCTAGGTTCAAAAGGAACTTCAAGCCAAGCTTGTCAGCACCGCCAGGCTCTCCAAAATCCTCTCGCCAATAGTCTCTCTTAAACGTGCACAACTTTGAAAGATTGAGTAACAGACAGACAAGCCGGCCTCCTGATTTAGTCCCTCCGTTCAATTGTGCGAGCATCGCTGTTTAAATCCCCCGAGGGTGTCGCACCCTGTCTGGGTTGCATGAAACAATGTCGCGGTACCTCGCTCCCTCCAAGATCGGCTTACTGGCGCTCGTCAAACTGTACATCGACGGAGCAGTTCCCAACGAGGCCATAATTCCCGTGGTAAACTTCCTCACGTCTCACCTACTGGACTGCAGCTTAACGGGTCCATCCCCGGCCTCTGGCACACAATGGAAGAAGGCGGAGGACATCATCAAGCTTGCTGTCTCGGTCCAGCACTTTGAGGAGCTGCTTGCGCCATTCCCCGCTGTCGACCGTCTTCCTGGCCGAAACCTTTGGGACAGATTTTTGGAAAAGCTTTGGGGGATCGACTCGCTGCATAGTTTGCACGACTTTTTCGACCATCTCCCAAAACTCCTGGCGAGGACAAAGGCTGAGTTGCGCGAGATGGAGGCGCGCGGTGAAGAGCCTCCTTCTGGCGTCCTTCTGGGACGCAATTCGCCTTTTGGGGTTTTTATCAGGAGATCACACCTTGAGTTCACAAAGTTACAGTTTGACGATGTCGCGGACCTGTGGAAAATGTTCGTGAAGTACCGGCAACCGACGGCTGCGTACTGGAAACGACGAAACCCTCACCACTCCCGCCTCAGTTTTGACTCAGTGCTCCTCGATGGCGAGCATGAATGGGGGCCTCACACCGACGGGGTTGCAGTGGCGGCCTACGGAAACATGCTGCTCATAGATGGCCAAGATGCTGCGCTGCCAGTCAGCACCGACGATATCGAGAGCTTGTTGGAATTTCAGATCGAGCTGGTGCAAAGTAAGATCCGTTCATGACGTTCATTAACAAACTGGCTGATTCAAACAGGGTACGGAACCAGGGTCCCGTCAAAGATCAAAGAAGAGTTTCAGAAACTCCTTAAGAGCAGTCGTGTGGTCCCGAGTCTGTCGCACTACCTCAAGTTAGTTCCCATATACCCTAGCAGTCTGACTCTGGCTTACCCGGGGCAGCTTTTCCGATTCATGGCGTGCAGGTGAATTCCCTGCGGCTTTCGACCACCTCCATCGGTACTTTGACTACACCATGCAGAACCGGGACCGCCTGTTTTACCAGTACGCACTATTGAATCTGGCAATCGTGCAGTCGGATTTCGGTTGTCACAAGGAAGCCGTGGCGACCATGCTGGAAGCCATTTCAACGGCGAAGGAGAACCGGGATACAACTTGCCTCAACTTTGCACTGAACTGGTTCTTCCACTTCGGTAAAGCCCACCCCAGCCTCGTCAAAGAACTCGAAGGCAACAGCATGCTGGGGAGTGACAAGGAATTACTCGCGTTCCTCCGCGCCAAAGCAAAGGAGACGGGCATGTGGATTCTCTGGAGTTCGGCGCTCTTAAGTGACTCAAAGCTGGGGCTGGCAAATGGCGAGAGCATCTCAGTCGCTCTCGAAAGCATGACACGAAGTTCCCAAATCATTGTTGAGAAGAACATCAAGTCGATGTTTGGAGCCCAACTTTCATTGACACTTGCCTTGTGGGACAGACTCGGCATGGCCGTCATGTCGAATATGACCTGCGAGGTTTTCCTACGTTGTCATGCTCGCAATTCCGTTTTTGAGGACGAGTTGAGATTCGCTTGTAGGATGGCGGGCATGCTATCCGGCAGGGGAATGTACGAGGAAGCACACGCAAAGCTCGAACGGGTGGATGCCAACTCGCTCCGGTCAGCAAAAGCAGATCAATACTGGCGGCTCTACCGCGGCCTTCTGAAGTTGCGCCGCGATCTACATCACAACGATCTCGAGTCCGCTGAGAGACTCCTGTCGCAGCTTCTCCAAAATACTCCCGAAAACATCGAATCTGACATGGTATTCATTGTCGACACACTCCACATAGAAGCCCTCACTCGCCGCAAAGACTACGATATGGCATTCACCAAAGTCGACCGTCTCATCTCCGAGCTTCGCGAAGACGATCGCGACGTCTCCTTGCGCATCCGCCTTCTCCTTATTAAAGCCCAGCTCTTCGACAGCATTGGTCGCCCCGAGAGGGGCTTCACCCTCGCCATGCGCGCGGCGAGTATTGCGTGGCGGGGACGCCTCCTCTCGCTGCTCTGGCAGGCCGTCGGCGCGCTGGCCAACGTCCTCAACGCTCTCGGCGAATTCGCCGCCGCCGAGCACCTGCTTGTCGCCGTGCTGCCCCGCTGTCTCGAGACGGACGTTGCCTACACGGCCGGCACGCTGTACAACCTGCTGGCGGACGCGAGGGTGGGAATGGCGGGAGAGACAGTCAAGAAAGAAAGGGGGCAGAGCCGGGGTGATCAAGCGTCGTCGTCGTCATCAGAGAGGGCTGTGCTGATGCGACGGGCGCACAAGGCGTTGGATGAAGCGTTCAAATGCTTCTCTGCAGTAGAGGATGTCACCAAAAAATGCGAAGTGATGGCGAAGAAGGCAACAATGTTCAGGGCGGAGGGAGACCTCGTGAAGGCAGAGGAGTGTGCGGATACGTATCTGAGGCTGTGGGATGAATCTTCCGCTGGGAAGGTGTGATGTGCGATCAAGTAATTAAACGTCAGTAGCATGTGAACGGTAACACTGGAAGCGGTGCATGTCTCGTGCTATATCCATATACTTCGCTGGGGTAAATGCCAAAAGAGGTGTCTGAAGAGACTTTACGGATCGATCAAAGAACTGTTGATTGGAATGTGTGGCAGTCCTTAACACGACGTTTTATACCAGTTATCCGAAGTTTTCGAACTTCAACATGGACGAGCAAGAGTGTCTTTACGACCGGTTTTGATCAGCCACAATACAACACACCGCACAAATACAACGTGAAGCTTTATCAGCAACGGAACCTGAATCAATGGGACCCAATTCTTCGACTCTAGGAAACATGTACAGTTGGCTGTCTGTTTGTGCTGTCTCTCCTCGAACCGTCTACGTTTACACCTCCATTGTCCTTGACTTCCAGAAGAATAAGGAAACAACCGGTGCCCCGTAAATCCGATTAGGTGGTCTTGTCCTTGTGGTGGTAGTTGACTTTGTCGTTCCAGCTGTGAGCCATGGTTAGCAGAGCAACATCCCAGCTCAAGCCAAGTTTTTCCGCAAACTTCTGATGGCGCAATGTTCAATAGAGTGTATACGTACAAGAGGGTCTGTTTCAGAATTGTGAGCTATCAATCACATTCACGCCCAAGAAAGCCGAGGGTACATACCTTGTCACCATCGCCCCATGGGAAGTTCTTGGTGCGAATGTTCTGGTACGGGTACTCGACGCGCTCCTCAAGAGGAGGCATGTGCGACCAGTGTTCCCAGTGCTCGTTCCAGAGCATGTAGGCGTTCACGCCGCTGAGAAGAAGGGCAGGGGGGACGCCGCTGTTAAGGTACCCGTGTCAGTTCCTCTGCTCATACTGTAATGTGTTGCTCCTGCTTATTTGCCCTGATCCGTCCCAAGTCGCCCTATTCATTCGTACGGCCTTCTATGGCTCAATTCCTCCTCTTCTGCATCGTTTTGGGACGGGTAGGCTGTCGGTTCGGGTGATTGAGGTGGGCAGCCATGAAAACCACGCATGGGACAGGTCAGAGAGGGAGATGGCATACTAGAGGGAAATCTTGCGCCAGAGCTCTGCTTCTTCGTCAGCTCCTACTCAATTGGCAACAACCAGCTCCCTGGGGGATCCGCACCAGTTGTGGCACCGGCGTGCTCCTTGACAGCGCGGCGCTCGCGGACGAAGCTGCTTTCGATTTCGGTGCTGGCGAAGCGGCGCTGGGCCTGGGCGCGGACTTGCGCGTTGAAGCGCTGCGCAGCACGGACAATCTGGCGCTGCACAAACATGGTGATGAGTGTTGTTTTTTCGGCGGCGCACTCAATTGAAAGTAGTGTCGGTGTGTCAATGGAGGTGGAAGCTTTCGAGTTTCGGGACAAAGATGGATGAAGCAACTGAGACCCGCTTTTGTTGAGCTCCGCTGCTGGTAGTGAGGTCAGACCCCAATCAGCTCATTTTTCGGCAACACCTCGGGTGTGTGTGGAAGGGGAACTTGCGCGCACGAGCCAAGCGCTTGGCAAGACCTGATGACATAAGAAGGATTCTGTCCGAAAAATGGCCTTGTCAGGTGACTTCGCGATCGACGGTGCGTCGGTCAATGGCGCCTGCTGACTTGGGACAGCGTGATCGAGTGATCTCAAGAACAACCGCTTCCTGGAGGCCATCAATCCAAAAAGAACAGAGCGAATAGGAGTTTTTTGGATCTAGTAATGTGTTTTTTCGAATCAACGGATTATAAGCCACAATTTCCACCTTGAGATTGGGGCAGACCTCTGGACCGGGTCTTGACCACTTCAAACCTGCACCACTTCGCTCATGGTCGATTCCGCTTACCGCTCGCCAACTCGTCGATTTTCTCGGACCTGCCTCAAGACTCTTGAAAACTTGTTCGGCCAGTTCCAACCCCAGGCCGCTGCCAGTGAAAACACCCATGTCGTGTAAATGCTTCAGACAGTCAAGATGCCACTCCGAATCACGACATGGAATGGTAAGCAGTTCGCTTGGAGCTAGGCTGCGGGATGTTGCTTTATTGATTAGCATACAGTCAACGGTATTCGTAATCCTTTTGGGTACCAGCCATGGCGCGAGAACCGCACATTCCAGGTATGACGCTTGGATTCTAACGAACACAAACTGAGCTGACACGATCCAGGCTATGTTTGACACACTAGAGGCAGATATTGTGGTGATGCAGGAGACCAAAATCCAGAGGAAGGATCTTCGGGATGACATGGTCTTGGTACCGGGGTGGGATGTCTTTTTCAGTCTCCCGAGGTACAAGAAAGGTGTGTTACCACCCATGCATTCTAACCATTCTTCCCCGCTAAGACATGCACAGGCTACTCTGGCGTGGCCATCTACACCCGCTCCTCCAAGTGCTGCCCAATTCGCGCAGAAGAAGGTATCACTGGCGCTCTCTGCCCTCCCAACTCTTCAACCAAGTTCCGAGATCTCCCCGCAGACCAGCAAATCGGAGGGTACCCCCGCCCTGGGCAACTCTCAGATTCTGTCGACGAACAAACCCTCGACTCCGAAGGGCGCTGCGTCATTCTAGAGTTCCCTGCCTTTGTCCTAATTGGTGTCTACAGTCCCGCTGCTCGGGATGAGACAAGGACAGAGTTCCGTGAGGCGTTCATAAATGCGATGGACGTCAGGGTTCGTAACCTGATTGCCATGGGCAAGCAAGTATTTCTTTGCGGCGACCTCAACATCATACGGGATGAGCTGGATGCTGCCGGTTTACCAGAACGCCTGCGAAAGGAGGGTATGACACTGGAGGATTTCTTCGCCACGCCTTCGCGGCTGTTCCTGAATCACCTGGTGTTCGGCGGCCGTGTCCTTGCAGACAGACAAGAAGGGCGCGAAAAGCCTGTTCTCTGGGACCTCTGCAGGGAGTTTCATCCGACCCGTGCAGGAATGTACACCTGCTGGGAAACGAGAAAAAATGCGCGGCCAGGGAACTTTGGGAACCGGATAGATTATGTGCTGTGCAGCTCTGGAATCAAGGACTGGTTCATCGACTCCAATATTCAGGAAGGCTTGTTGGGATCCGACCACTGCCCCGTATATGCTACGATTGCCGATACTGTCAGTCTTCATGGCTCCAAGACCCACATCGAGGACATCATGAATCCTCCAGGCATGTTCAAAGACGGCATCCGCCAGCGAGAGTGGTGCCAGAAGGACCTTCTTCCTATATCAGCCAAGCTTATACCCGAGTTTGACCGCCGACAGAGCATAAAGGATATGTTCTTCAGAAGAACTTCAGCATCAGGGAAAACGAAGTCCAATCCCACCGCAATTAGCTCCCAATGTATGCTCACTGGCTCCGATATCGTACTTGGAGAAAGGGGTAGTGAGCCGCAGAAAGACAGCGGTCCCTCGGGGACGCAACAACCCAGTCAGCCAACATCTACAATAGCAGTCCCCAGCACAGCATCGAATGGCAGCACGCCCACGTCACCACAAAAGCCACCTCCACAAAAGCGACAGGCGGGGTCCTCAATGTCACCAACCCGACCACAGAAGAAAGGGAAACTATCGCTTAACAGAGAGAGCTCCTCAAAGTCGGCGTCGGGTCTTTCGCAAAGCAGCCTGAAGGGTTTTTTCAAACCAAGAACGCCAACAACGAACTCTACATCTATCTCCGAGGCTAGCGACACCACCAACGTTGCCGCCACACCCAATACCGATACAGAAGAGCTTGACTCGAAACAAAGTCACCCTGATGATGAAGAGAACAACGTCCACTCTAATAACGACTGCATTCGAGACCCAATTAGTGGAAGCCCAAAACCTGAGAGCTCCTCCACAGAGAAAGTGTTCGATCCTATTGAAGCGAAAGAATCCTGGTCAAAGCTACTCGGCAAGCGAGTTGTCCCCCGGTGCGAGCATGGAGAGGACTGCCAATTGCTAGTCACCAAAAAGGCGGGTGTCAATTGTGGTATGTAGTTTTCCGTCTCTATCTATTGTTCGTCCAGATGTGATACGCAGTTGGGAAGCTCGTACAGCGTACGGGAAAGAGCAAAGCCCTGT